>JARQZJ010000034.1:6022500-6622500 GCA_030704895.1 Henosepilachna vigintioctopunctata
AATCCAAAATACTGAACTCATGGTCAAATCGCTATATATCTAGTAGACTTCAATCAAAACAGTATGCAAAATTACGCAAAACTTGTTAAGTTAATTTGAAATATCCTATTTACCATCGCATTACAAGTAGATGTTACAATTTTTGATATGGCGTCTGTATTTTCACAATTTTCTGTAGTTTAAAATGAAATATCTAGTTTGAATGGATAAAGCATTAATGTGTTGTTGCGCCACCTAGAATTCATTTGAAAAATGTACATTTCATAATTTTTTTCTGAATACAGGTCGCTGTAGGTAGGAGAAGCAAGCTCAATATATTCGGCTCAGACTACCCTACTAAAGATGGCACTGGCGTTCGGGATTTCATTCACATATCAGATTTAGCCGTTGGACACCTGAGGGCGTTGAAAAAAATATTCAGTAATAAATTCAAAGGATGGAAAGTTTACAATTTGGGAACAGGTAAGGGATACTCTGTTTTGGACATGGTAAAGGCTTTCGAACGGGCGTCTGGGAGAAGAATTAATTATGAATTTACCAAAAGAAGGCCAGGTGATATTTCTGCTGTTTATGCAGATGCAAGTCTAGCTAAAAGAGAATTAAATTGGAAAGCAGAAAAAGGAATAGATGAAATGTGCGAAGATACTTGGAACTGGCAAAGGCGAAATCCTAATGGCTATCGGTAGAAAAAAGTTGAATGTGATAGTGGAGATTAATATTGTTACATATTTACTGAATTTATTTATATAGAAACTATGAGACAAAAGAACAATGTACTAATGAATGAAAGAACAATTAAATCAGATTTGTTGTTTGAAAGGTTCACTGTTAATTAATGTCCAGACATTTATGAATCTTCCTGTACCTTGACACTGAAATTAACATTTTTTGACAGATCACGTTTGTACAAATAAACCTGCATTTAGTGCCAGGCAGTAAATATATAATATTTTCATAGCAACATGAGTTATGCTCCGTGACGATACTTCCTTAAACCTCAAACGTTTCTTCCAGAGTTGAACTTCCGTCCCAGTTTGAGCGCAAAGTCCTAAAGGCTTGTAACATTCTGTATCCTTAGGACACTCACTGCAGTAGGTGCCAAATTTGTACACTGCTTCGCCACTCACAGCACCATGAGGTCCATAAAAACAGGCGAAGTACATGGTTTCATTTGAAGAACTCCATGCGCATCCTATGTGAGCGACATAATCAGTAACCATCTCAATATAATGCTCATATCGATAATGATTTTCAGATTTGGGTATTCTTTCTATAATATCTGCATTTATGTTACTTAATTCATCGCTCCAAACTGTCATGATTTCTTGCCAGAGGTTGGCATGATCGTTTAGATCACCACCCTTCTCAAATAAATCAATTACACCGAGATTTTGACCAAAACGATCGAAGAAAGGACTCGTTAAGCAAGAGCTCTTTTCTATGGTACATGTATTAACCCAGCATTGTGCTAAAATCTCTAAATGCTTACTATATTGGAGTGCTCTCATTTTCGACGCACCCGGAGTATTTGTAGCTGCTGTCGATCTTAATTGGTTGTGGAAATGAGTAATGCTAAATCTCAAAGGTTCATTCATTGGCATTTGTTTGCAATCTCCAGTAGGAGTACATGGTGGGCTTCTTGCACAAGGAATTCTATTGACGTCAGTACAATTTTCTGAAATACAATATATGAAAGAAGGTGCCTCCTGGGCCGCAGAATAGATAACTATCAGTAAAATCAAAAAAACTAAGGCAATCATGTCTGAACTTATGTCAGTAATGACGTGACATTTCCGTGAATGATTCTTAATTCACAATTTTGTGTTTCTGAATATTTTCAACAACATGTTTCGAAAAAAAATGTTCTTTGTGAATGATAACCCTGTTAATGTAATCATACAAATTGAAATGTTTTTAAAGTATTTGCAAACGCAAGTTTTACTATGCAGTGACTAGGTGTCGACATTTTCATGAAAAAAAACCTAAGTTACTCTAGTTACTAATAGTATTAATAATATTTATTCTTTTAATAAGACAATTCACATTGTGTTGCAATCAAGAAACAATAAATAATAAACATTACATACCTGTGAACAAATAATGGTAATACTTCGACCGTTTATAAATTATTTTGATTTGAGAAAACAACTCAAATTACAATTCAATCAGAATAAAAACAAAATTTAAGTTTTAATTCTACATTTCCACATCAGAAGTGCTGAAATAATCCCACTCACTGTAAAAGACCTCTAGTAATATACAATTTCGATATACTTCCAAATGAATCGTGTGAATTCACGGAAAGTGATCTTACCGTTGGTGGACCGTGGTTGAAAAGTAAAATGCTCTAATGCGATGGTAGAGATTCATACTCAGCCTATCTATGGTACGGTATGCCAAAACTTCCCTAAATTCTGGTATCACAATTATGGTATATAGAACGTTGAAAGTTTTTGTGCCAAAAAGACTCAATTACTGTCTTATTTAGGTTTACAAAGTAGTTTAGGTTCAATTCGGTCGAAGGATGAAAAAAAAGGAGTAGGAAATATTTCAACTTTGTTTTATTGAATAATATATAATATAACCTTTCAACTTGGGAATTAAGTGACCAATTAACACTAACGAAACATTTCGAAATTGAATACAACAAAACAGCCTTTTTATAATGAAATCGAATAAATTCATTCGTGTACTGAATCCAATAACAACACATAAAAATGTTCAAAACCATTAATGAACACAACATGAATGCATTGTTGAACATATATCACTTCTAATTTTATGTTTCAAGAATGTTTCAAAGAATTTAGTGTTTTAGCTATATGCCTTATTGTATGAGGAGGTACGGCTTCTAGTAATGCTTTCTGGAAATTAGCATGCGATATCATATGCCCCAGCAGCATTTTTGCGTGTTTTCTGGTTTCTAAACTACCTTCCGTGAGGGCGTTTGCTCCAGCCGAGATCACCCTGTTCCTCACATCTTTTCCGAGGGAAAACACTTTTTCAGTGCCTTGACTTCTCACAAGGCTTTCTAAAAGTCTTATAGTGGTACCTCTGACTATTGCATTTTGGTGAGTCGTACCTTTCGTTGTAAGAACTACGATAGCTTTCGTTGGATTGATCTTTTTGATCATGCTATCCAGAGTGTCGTTTGCATCTTCTCTGAGAAATTTGTTAGTGTCTGCTGTTCTGTGGAGAAGAGGACCAACAATTTCATCCAGTTCCTGCGAAAAAAAATACAGTGACCATGTTTTGTGAGATAAAATACAATACAATTCTCTAAAGACAAATCTTTCACTGTGAGGCTAAACATATCAATTGAGTAAATAACACAAGGCTTAGTTCCACACAATTATAATGATTGTTGAATAATCTTTGATGTCAAGCAATGGATAATATAATTCTATGAAACTAAGGCAAGTGCTTTTTCAATTCAATAAGTATCCAACATTTTTCATCAGAAAGCAGCGAATCGTCGATCAACATTCTAATTATAATCAAAATGAAACATATTCCGTATGTAGCTTATATTCCAGATTATCTAATATAAGTGCAAACCTGAACAATAATTCGATTATCTATTTATGTTGAAGTATTTATGACGTTTGCCATAGAACTACTTTTGTACATTGAGGTACATTTTGTACCTAGACATCATGAATCAATCTACTTCTCTTCGCAGTAATCACAGAAATATAAGGATCCTTTTTTCCTCTCGTGCAGGTATTCTTTGATAACGCTAACGAGTGAGGTGGACAAATATATGATTCAGTGTAGCAAATTTTCTATTTTTATGAGGAAGAGTCGCAATTTTATTCTGTATATTCCAACAGCAAATTAACACTGACTGGCAGGAGTCAATAATGAATCAAAATTTGCTAGTAATTTATTTGATTTTATTATTATGATAATTTATTTAATTTTAATTTGATGGTAATTACTTTTTGGATAAACTTAATGACTTAACCATATCATTGAAAACATGACAAATTTAAGGAAACACGCCAACAATAGTGAAACGGATAACAAGAATCTATATCCATTAGCCAAATGGTGAATTTGGAACACCTCGAAATATAATTTATGAACGTTGTAAATGCCCCTTTCATGACACTTTCGCTTCCAATGACATAATTCACTTTCATAATGCACAGTTTTATATTTGTGAATTCAGGGGATGTCTTCTATTCAAATTGAGTATTTCTGAAAATTTTTAAATCGTTGTTCTAGTATGTTCTAAGCAAATAACAGACTGTAAAACTGAAGAATGCATTTCTAGTCAACATTTAGCTACAAATTGAAGCTTGGTAAGTGAAACTTTTCACCAAAAAAGTATTACTGAATGAAAATAATGATTTATGTGAAGTTTCTTTTCTATTTTAAAATTTTTTCATCATATATATATTTTTGCAAATTTTTTTAAAAATTGATTTATTGCCTGTTTAAGATATTTTATTTGAAATATATATATGTTATTGAATTCAATGGACGATGAATCTACTCTGTGATAGTTCATATGTAAATGAGAGGTAATAATAAAAGAAAAAAGAAGAGAACTTTAGACAAGTTTTTATTATTACCTCTCATTTATATACGTTATTGCTGAAAACATTCGAAATAATAATTATATATATTACAAGATAACATGGGTGTTCTATAACAGAAAGTGTATTTCGAGAGGCGTCAAATTGAAGCATTATAACATAACGATTCGTCCAGAAGCAATCTACGTTTACGAAACAATGATTATTGACGGTCATTCAAGAATTAGAGAAATAGAAAAACAAGAACGGAAAATTCTTAGAAAGATTTACGGAACAATAACTAGAAACAGCGTTCGGATGAAAAGACCTAGGCACGAATTTTATCAAAAGAAAAATACGATAACGGAAGAAACCAGAAAACGACGAGCAAAGTTCTATGCACATGTCTACAGAATGAAACAGTCCAGAGAACCGAAGAAATTACTCGATATAAGTATAAAGTAGAAATGAGGAACAGAGTGGCCAAAAGAAGTCCAAAAAGATCTACATTAGATCAATATAAAAACTCTCCGAGATCGCACTGAATGTCGCTATAAAATCGCACATGTGAAGTTTGAGCAGAAATCAAATCGTCAACCTGGAAAAAATAGACCGATGAAATGAGGATGAAGCGTTTTCGGGAGGCAAAAAAGAGGAAGCAAAAGTCCTAATTGCGAATTCAATTTCAATCACTCTCTTCATGGGGAACAATATAACAAACAATATAATAAATTTGTATGTATATACATTTTTTGTTTGTTTGATAGTTTTCTTGTGGGGCTTCGTCTTGAAAGTATCTTCAAGAAGTTACATTTCAAAAATGCAACTTTTTCCTTAAAAGTTTGGACAAATTGACAAAAACACAATTTGTAGCCTCAACACGGAACAAATTTCTTCGTTATTTCCGTCTGTTATTTGCTAAGAATATAAATTTTCAATATATATATATATATATATATATATATATCATTTACTAACCGCTTCTAATCCTTTTTGAGAGCAAGCTACAAACATTTCTCTGGAAGCCTGGCAAGCTGCTCTTGCTACTTGTGATCTCAGATTTTTGATATGATTCGCCAAAGATAAGCAAATTTCGTGCATGTGTGGTTCTATTATTTCCTTATCCGTTTTCGCAAGTTTTCCCAAATTTCTCAGTCCAGTCATCACCGTTTCCCATTCTTGACTAGCCATTTGTTCGAGAACATCGTGCACAATATTCGTTTTCGTTTTGGAGCTTGATCTTACGCCCGTCTCTGTATTTGCTTTCGGAGTTGTTTTCTTCGGGATCGGAACCTGACTATATCTGAAATTTGTTTAATTTAGAGGAGTCTCTGATGTGTTGACACAAATAATGCATTAATTGTACAGGTTGAATTAGATTAATACGATCTGATGCGATGAGAAAGTGAAGACAAGTGCTGCTCACAAAGGAAGGTTGAACACTAGTTTCAGCTAGCAGGATAATAAACTTGCTGTTCTTAATTTTTCGATTTATCCCATACATTGAACATGTTTTACATAACCAACCATTCAGTTGAACCACTGCTGAAGACACAATTTGAAAACAGATATATTGTGAAGAAGCGTTTGTTTGACTCGGTTGGGGTTGTCCTCATGCTTTTTTTGGCGTTTTTCCACTTTTTCATTCGAAATGAGTTTCATTTGAAATTGATTGATCTTTTTTTTTTAACTCAGTGGACCTACAGTTTAACGCCGGTTCCGAACGGCTATTGGGCTTCTAATCGATGTACATTACCCAGCATATTTCATTATTTTAACTACATAAATCATAGACAAACACAAACACCCATACCTTCAGCGGGGCTCGAACCCGAGTTCTACAGAACCATAGTCGGGAGTTCTACCGACTAAGCTACGGAGACCGCCTTGATTGGTCTCTTTTAGTATCAAATTATAATTTGATAAGAAATATAGGGATTTTTTTTAGTGCTTACTGTTATATATTGCATGGCTGTTAACTTACGTGACATACTGTATATTGATATAACTTGTCGGAATTGTTTAGTGAGTAATTTTCCTTGATTTCGGTTGGATGTTCTTATGTAATATCTAGGTATACTAATTTTGAAAAAAAATTAACTGATTTGATATAGAAACCATGGAGATTATAACTTATTGCTTTCTGTATTGGAAGATCAGCTGATAATTGCAATTATATTGAGTCGTTTACTGATCTCTTGGTGAAACATAGTTTAATAGAAATTGAACACAAAACCATTTAGCTAAGTTCCAAAGAATTATCAAAACTCCTCGACAAGTGCTTCGGGGTGTTACCCTATTCCCCAAAATTGAACTGTCCAATATTTCTCAAATTTTGGTCTCAAATATTGCCTGACTACGAATTTATTTATTTAGTTGCTATCTGGATGATTTACTTCTTTTAAAATTGTAACACTCTGAATCAAGTTTCAATTAGTTGATACACTTCTGTGAAAATGAAAGTTTTCATTCAATTTATATTTTGATTGGAAAACTTGTCACCATAATTTCAATTAACGATTGATTCAACGATGTTTTGTACAGAGTTGTATAAATTATTCTCTTTCATTGAAAGAGAATAATTTATACAACTCATAGGTAGAAGCAGTACAAACACCTATGCTTCTTTTTTATCCGTTAGTATTCTTTCCAGTGAGGAATTATTATATCACTACATGGAGATGTTCTTGTACGCGTTTGAGATAATTATTATCAAATTCATGTTCCACTTAATTAGATATACTCACCTCTTCGATAATTTTCTGACTAATGTTGGTTCTGTCACGGTTTGCTCCTCCTGTATTAATGATCCAGGAAGAGGAATAGTAATATTGATGTTCGTATTATTACAAATATGTGTAGGTCCTGTTACAGTTGTTTCTTCTATATTTTCGGTAACGTTATTATTGAAAATATCCTTGATGTGCGGTGCCGAATTGACATGTTTTCTGTCAACAATTATAGGCAGACTTCTATCCAAATTCAACTCGGATTTGGACCACTTGCGATTGTCTTCAATAGGCCTTGTTACAGTTAAATCGAACTCATTTATGGAAGGACACGATCCTTTTTTGTCAACTTCATCGGTTCCAACTGGTTCTGTTGGATGGTCTTCTTCATGGTTAGGTTCTGGGTCTTGTTTACTAGGAGTTTCTTGAGGAATCGTTTCTTGAACATCCTGCGATATCTTTTCTTCTGTAGGTGTAGTCGGAACCCGATTTATAACCTAGAAAAAATTGAAAAATCGTGAATTGATTGTGTGATATTTGCTGAAAAATTCAATTTGAATTTCTTTACATCTATGCATAATAGAAAATGAAAACATAAATCAATTGAAATCATCTTGTAAAATTTTATTATCTACCTCGATGTACTCTACAACATCCTCCTCTTCTAACTCTACCGGCTCATCTCGGCTTGTTTCACTTTCAATCAACTCTTTTTCGTTGTGGTTAGGTACCACAGGACTAACTAAAGGTGTTACCGCTTTTATCACTTTCTCTGGAGGTTCTGCGGATCTAGTAGTCACGATAGGCCTTTCTGTTGGAGGAGGCGTGAAGTATCCTGAAGATTCCGAGCCCGAAGACTGTCTCTGATTGCTCCTCAGTGAAGATGGACTATCATGAGAAGGCCTGAAGATAGAAATATTCAATAATTAATAAAGAATCTTGATCAAATTCAATTAGAAAGAAATAGATTGGGAGAATTGGCTGTTATATGAACTCACTTCGTTTCCTTTTCAGGAGGTAAGGATAGATCTATGACTGGTGTTACTGATCTTGTTGCATCCATGTCGGTTACTTTTGCCCTTCGTTTCAGACATGTGCACATACTGAAGATATGAGAGAGGGTGAGGCCCTTCTCTTCTCTCAGCCCCCAGAGGTTTTCGATTTTTGCACTTTGCATAATTTTTTAACATGACGTAAACGAAGAACCTAATATCTTTATTTTAGAAACACACAGGCACTGCACATTCATATAAAGTAAATCAGTATTTAATCAAAGTTCGATTCGATATAAGAATGCTGATAAACTTGCTAAATGACAATAAAGTTAAATTAATATATTTAAACTGTTAGTAGGTTCAAATCAGAAGTATAAAAATTGCGAATTCCTTTTTTTTTCAAATGTACAACTACATTAGATTTCCATCTCAAAAAATCGTTTATACTCAGTTCATGTATAAGTTGAATATCGTCAACGATTCTCAACGTCGGGAAGTTGAGTTTTTGATGATACTTATTGCTATAAATTCACAAATTCATGAAATACTGCTGCGATTGTACCTTCGGACAAGTTGCGTTGAATATAGTCTACGTAAATTACAAAATATTCCATATTTTCTAGAATATAAAAACATTGAAAATGTGATATGAAAATTTAAAAATATGTTCACTGACTTTTCATAGAAATTACGAAATTTGAAATTCTGAGTAGGTGTTTGTTATTTGAAAATATTTCTGAACCTAATATTCTGTAAAAATTTGTAGAAAATAAATAGAGCAGACAGTATATAATTTGGGAACCTAATTTTGATCATATATCATAAAAATAAAAAAAAATTTAAACTTCAGGATTTTTAATATTTCAAACAATTTGAATTGATTTACTCATTTTGTAAATAGAAAATTTAAATTACAAAAATTAAAGATACAATTTTTCTATGATTGACATTGAATCAGGGAACAATGTCAAAAAATTTAATTTAAATATTCAGCAATTTCGTTGTTTATCACAACTTTCAATCTGTCAAAACTAAAAAAAAACTTTCTCAAGAGTTTTGACAAAGCTGTGATATACAACGAAGCGTCAACGAAAATAAAGTTTTTAACATCAAAATAAGCCTGTTATTGCCAAAAAAATTTAAATTAAACTATCTTGCACAAGCAATAAATCAATTTTTATATATATATATATATATATATATATATATATATATATATATATATAATACCTATATAGATAGAAATGAATAATGTTCGATGTGGGGGAAAATTTTAAAAGTGAACATTGTCGTTATATCCCGCAATTGGGTAGCAGCCGTTGACACGTGTTTCAAGCTTATTCGCTGTCCTCAGAACGTCAAGCCAAGTTCAAGTTGTACGAACCGGGAGATGGAAGAACAAGAAAGAACAGACACTCCACTAAAGACACAATTGCGGGATATGACAAAATACCTTCAGTGGAGTGCCTGTTCTTTCTTGTTTTTTATTTCTAGGTTCGTACAACTTGAACTTGGCTACGCCGTTCTGAGGAGAGCCAATAAGCTCGAAACTCGTGTCAACAGCTGCTACCAATTGCGGGATATGCCTACAATGTTCACTTCTATATATATATATTGCTGTGTAATTTTGTGTGTTCGAATTTTTTTGTGTTGAAACATTGAATCAACTTTTGCACAATATATATCTGAAAAGCAGATGAATTAGCGAAACGTAATGTTTTGAGAAAATATAATGAAAATGACAATAACAAAAAACAAATATATTTTAATTACAATATTAAATATTTATTTCTATTATTTTTCTTAAGTTCAGAACACCGATGCCAAATTTTGAATCAAATATATTGTGTTACAATTTGATAGCGAATAGAGGCTACCATAAAGATTTTCCTCAACATGTGGAGGAAATGTGTAAAATGTCGACATTAAAATTGGATTTTCATTTCAGGACATCAAAACAATTATAGTAATTGAGCGAGTAAAATACAATGGACTAATTGAAATAAATTGTTTCTTGAATAGCGAAAGTTCTCTAAATTCACTAGCCTGCCCCATTTCGCCCCTTACTATTCATATATCGACCAATCCCGACAAAGTGACCTCAGTCTGACCCTCCATAAGGCCTCGATTAACCTTTGAGTGACCCACTTCATTCTGAAGAACTGATTTCAGTTAATCACCCTTCCATTAAAATGCTGACGTGACCTTTTCGATCCTTCACGCATTGTAATTTGAACTACATTCTTGGAAAAATTTTTGTAATAAATAATTTTAGATCAATCTTATGGCAACACGTTCAAAAAATAAGGAGTTATTATCAAACAAAAATGTCAATTATCAGTTAGGCGATATATTCTTGTACTCCACATAACATAACAATTCTTTGAAAACATTAATACTAGTAACCTACAACTTATTGGTCTATGGAACATTCCATTGAAAAATGAATAATTGAAATGAACTACCGAAAATAATTAAAGAAAAATTATGGGATATTGGGAATTCTTACAAGCAAACATTTTTCAGAATACTATCTGAATAAAGTGTTCTGCGTACCATAAAAAGTATTTACCTATATGTTGGTGAATTAATGAAGGTTTGATAACAGCCCCTATTCTTCAGAAATCTAACGGGATATTGAATATATGTAGATAGGTTGTAATTATTTAATGTGAAGGAAAATTCATTGCATATTATGGTTAAAATATTTTTTTATTAATATAAATTTTTTCTCCATAATATATTTCAGTATTTTGAATGAACCGAATTCTTGAAGTATTTTTCGAAATTCTTTCGATAAAGTTATAGCTCAACTAATATACATAAAACGAACATAGGAATTTTTGTTTGAATTGAATTGATACTGAAGTTTTGTTTGTTAACTAGTCTTCTCCTTTTAGATATCTAATACAACTTTAAAGGTATCGATTTGAAGTTTCACAATGGAGAAATATGTTTAAGTTTAGGTAAAGGGCACTTCAAGATGTTTCATGAGTACATATGTATAAATATATAATGAAAATATATATGAATGAAGTTTGATTAAATATAATGAGAAACGATATATGACCACTTTGGACGAATTGCTTATAAATTAAACAACATATTTCGGTAACACTCCAATTTTTTTAAAATTCTATCTTCGTTTGTACCAATTGCAAAACCTGAGAATATGAACTTATGAAAGAATCACAATAATGTTTGCATTTTGATGAGCAAAATGCAAATATTATCGATATTAAAAAATTCATTCAGAAGAATATTCTACTTATTTTATCATAATTTAAAATTCAATTGTAATGTTATCAATATAAACGTATTTTGGTAAATGAAATTTGAATATGAAAGTATTAATCTTCAATGACAACTGAGGATATATCACCATTCGATTTACTAGGTCAAATTCTAGAAAGTAGGTACCTAATAAAATATTGCCTGTATAAAATCGTAAATAAAAATTAAGCAATTAGGTATTTAGAATATTGAGGTGAAAACTTTCAAAACTATTTACACTATCACACGCTTTTCTTTACGTACACATATACGAAACTGACGTTTTATTGCGTTTTCCCATACCACTACTGAAAGAGAATAGTAAGCTCTTTATTTATGAACCCTGTGTTGCCTAGGAAATACAACACAAACAACAAAATGGCGCAAGTGCTGCAAAACTGACCGGAAATTTTCTAGGCAATTCATTTCTCAGGAAGCCTATGACCAAATACATAATTGCGGCAATTAAAGTTTTATTTTATGAATATAATTTTGTTCGTATTATATCTTACTTTTTTATGTTTCTGTGCTAACTTTTAATAACATTATTTTCTTTGATGACTGCTATGAAATAATGGTTACTCGAGGACACTCCATTAATTCACTACGATATTGAAAACTTTAATGTAATTTCCACCATCATGAAACTGAAAAATCGATTATTCATGTTATCGATGCATCTACTATTTGATAACTGGGATTGAATTTTCACTTACCTCTTGGTGAAGTATAATCAAATAATAATATAAATTGAACTCTTGGCTCAATATTTCACGAATGTGTTGTGAAATAATGAAATAATATTTTAACGTTGAGTCAATATGTTTCGAGCGGTCAGTTCATTATCAAAACTGTTTTGAATGTGTTACACATCATTCAATATATATTGTTTGCCGGCATTTCGCTCTATTTGTAGTTACCTAAATTTTATGAAATTTGTAAATTTCATTGTATTTCCACTAAGGAATCAGCGAAAGCTGTCAAGTGGTGCATTTTATGAATGAAAGATGAATAATGAATAAATAGATACAAAAATTGATAAAAAATACCATTATACTCATTAACAATGTTGTACCAAGTATCGTGCAAGTAGTCAATTAGGGTTTTCGGTTATAAATAATCCGCTAGATGGCAATACGTAGGGTGAGGTCCGACTGCTGCATGATTGGTTGTTTTTGACATGAGATTTTGACAGATGTCGAAATTCACCAATCACGTTGCAGGTAGTCCTCATATTTACGTTTTGTCATCTAGTGGATTTTTCATACGTGAAAACCCTCATTGGGAGGGATTATTGAGAAGTTCTATGTCCCACATAGATAGTATTATTTATTCAATTTATTCGAATTGAATATCTTTGAGGCTAATTAACATTCTAACAATTAATTTCTAATTAACATTTTTCTTGGTCCTCTTCTTTTTAAATGAATCTCATATAGAAAAACTTTAAGTTACAAAGATATTTAAAAAATTTATTAACAAAATTCACTCACCTCGTCTTATCCAAAGGACTGCCCCAATAGCCACGTGGTCTTAGAACTGGAATTCCTGATCCTTGCCAACGACTCGATCGGCTTTGACTACCGTTACTACTGCTATAATCTGACCCTAAAAAGCAGATAGAAAGAGAAGAATTACTCGTTATTTGAAAAAATTGTCTGGAATACCTTCGATATTTAATGCAATCGTTTTTGGAATGTTTTTTTCACGTTCCTTCACATTTCATTCACATCAAAGGATCACAATCCTTTGATTCACCAAAGAGTTATTACTAGGAATTTCGTTCTTACCTGACGAAATCGACGATGTGGATGTCAAATTTGATCTATAATCTAAACTAACTGGCTGACAATTATACAACTGGTCCGAAGAGAAACTTTTCCTTATGTCGTACTTTCTTGGAAATCGTTTCGCAGGAAACCTTTCTCGCCATCTCAGACGATCTTGAGATTCACTTCGAATTTTCTGAGCAGGTGGTAAAATTGAACGTTCTCTGCCATATTCCTCTGGATAATACGCCGTAGGTCCCTCATCGCTTTCCTCTGGAGAAGGTAAAATGCAATAAACAGGCCTGAGTACTCCTGCAAAATGATTAGAAATCTTGAATGAGATATCTCCCCTAAAATTTTGATAATACTAAAACTGAAACTATTCATTGATTACTCAACACAGCGAAATGAATTGCCCCATGAAATGAAATGTCGCAACTTCGGTTTTCGACTGTCAACTCTTCGAAAAATTGTTTTTTTACATTAAAAATCAATTAGGTTGTTGATGAATGATGAAAATGTTAACAAATTGCATTTTGGAAAAATATGAATGAGAAATTTGAATGAATTCTCGTTCATTTTATGGTTCATGAAAAACTTCAAAATATTTAGCTATTACACTAAATGTAATTTTTTCAAGTAGCTACAAGTCACCTATCTGAAAGGATTGTTCGCCAAAATCATATTGCTGTGAGTCAAAATAATTGAGGGATCAAATTGAACATGTTTCACATAGCCAGCTCTGCTATAACTCCCTTTTGAAGAATTTGTCGAAGAATTATTGAAAGAAAAATTTAATATTATATAGTTATGAATATCTCCTTGAGTTCATTCCAATATTTTCAAATATATATTATTATTATTATAACGGTTGTTCCTCATGAGGGAGCGCGATTGAAGTTGAATTCGCAATTCTTAGGACTTTTGCTTCATCTTTTTTGCCTCCCAAAACGCTTCATCCTCTCAGAATACTCTTTCTTCCGTTCATCTATCTGTTCATTTCATTCCAGGTTGGCGCATTGATTTTGCCCAAACTTCATATGTGCGATTTAATAGCGAAACTCAGTGCGACCTTCGAGGTTTTTTATATTGATCTTTTCGGACTTCCTTTAGCCACTCTGTTTCGCATTTACTCATAATTATGTCGCGTAGTTTCTTCGGTATTCTGGACTCGTTTATTCCGTAGACATGTGCATAGAACTTTTCTCGTTTTCTGATTTCATCCGTTATTGTATTTGTCTTTTGATGAAGTTTATTATGAGGTCTTTCCATCCAAATGAGGTTTCTATTGATTGGCCCGTAAATCTTTCTGAGAATTTTCCGTTCTTGTTTTTTTATTTCTCTAATTCTGGAATGACCGTCAATAACCATTGTTTCAGCTGCGTAGATTGTTACTGGAATGGTAGTGTTATAATGCCTCAATTTGACGCCTCTCGAGATGCACTTTTTATTATAATTCACCCATGTTAGTTTGTAGGCCCTTTGGAGCTTGGAAATTCTCTGTTCATTAGCGATTTGGATTGAACCTGAGGACTGTATAATTTCTCCGGTTTTCTGCCCAATTTCATGAAGTTTTTCTACGACTAGAATGGCTTCAGTTCAGTTGTCCGTTACAATAGTAATATCTTCTGAAAAAGCTAGACATTTGACATTTATTCGATTTTATTTTTTTATACCCACTTGTATGCCTTTCACATGAAGTTGCCATTCCCTAATGATCTTTTCTAAAACAATGTTGAAAAAGATTGGTGACAGCCCGTCCTCCTGCTGCACACCGGTTTTGATTTTAAAGGTATTTGATAATTCGCCCATCACTTTGGATGTTGTACCTATAAGTGTCTGTTCTATACTTTTTCGGGTCTTTCGATCGATTTCAAATTCTTCCATGATTTTAACTAGGGTATCGCGGTCTATCGAATCAATGCTTTCTTGAAGTCAGTGAATGTGATCACTGTATTTTTACATTTCCTCAGCTGTAATATCGTCTTTAAAGCCCAGATCTGTTCAGAAAATGATCGGCTTTTTTTGAATCAAGCCTGATATTCCCCAATTAGTGGATCCACTTGGTGTTCTACTCTGTTTAGTAGTGCTTTGGAAAGTATTTTGTACGCAACCGGGAGTAAAGAAATTCCCCTGTAATTATTGATATCCACCTTGTCACCCTCTTTCTGCAATGGATGTATCAGCGCGCATTTCCAATCCTCTGAAATCTGTTCCGTCCTCCAGATTTCTGATATTAAATGATGAAGTTTTTGCGTTAAAGTAATATCGTTCAGTTTCCAGAGTTCCGCAATAATCCCATCTTCTCTTGCTGCTTTGTTGTTTTTGAGTTGCTTGATAATTTCCGTAATTTCTTCCATTTCAGGAGTTTGCTATATATTATATATATATATATATATATATATATATATATATATATATATATATATATATATATATATATATATATATATATATTTGATTAAACACCTCTAAAATTGTTCAATTCATCTGCTATGTTTTTTATATTGGTTAATTGAGTTCTTTGAGGAATTGAAATAATTTACTTACCTCTTCGTTGTGAAATTTTTTTGGTATTCTTCAACTCCAAAGGGATAATCGCTGCGTTGGTATTCCTAAGAGGCACAAGATCATCCTGAAACACAATAATGCATTTGCGTTAGGAAAACACACAAAGCGAAAGCAAAACTCACAATGCTAACAAATTCATCGATTTCTGAGTTAGGTTTGAGAGTGAAAAGCCGGCACAGCAACATTAAAATCTGTTAAAGTATATAAAGCACTGGTATTATAGATTTTATGCGAAATGTGATGAAGGTTATTGAAAAAACCGGGGTCAAATAACCGTGCTACGTTCAGGAAGCTAAAGAATACTGAATTATTTTCGAGGATTAAGTTGTGGATAAAATCACCCATGGTAATAACGTTTGGTCGATATTTTCAAGCGAATGCAAGACCATTGTTCGTGTTTCATAAATGCCAATGCGGACTCGATTAAGGCCATGTCAACTCAGTCTGTGATATTTCTTTCTCAAATGCTCTTCGACTAATAAAATAATTTGAATAATGATGGGTATTATTGCTGGATTTAAAAACTTTAGAACCCCATTCTGAATTAGAATGAATTATCTTTGTATTACTATTACTACTTACTATTACTTTACATCATAATAGTAAAAATGGTACCAAGCGCAGATGAATAAAGAAATTATATTATAGTTCTCAATAATTAAATTATTCAGAGAAAAATATGTCACGAAAAATTACAACACTGTGGACTATGCGTTTAATTGAAAATTAATATTCTTACCAAATAACAGAGCTTAAAATCGAAAAGTTAGTTTCTAGTTGATGTTTCGCTACAAATTGTAGATTTGTCGAAATTTTGAAATAAATAACTGGCTTCCACTGAAAACAAATTCGTATATTGGATGTGACGATCTTAACAATCAAGATACAGGGTGCTTTATTACTTTCCCTTATTTTTTGTCTTGTCGTCATAACAGCCAAACGAGCCGGTGCATTTTTTGTACATTTGGTATTTATGTAAATTATGCAGAGCCCAATTGAGCCATTCAGCAATTACAGGAAATCCAGGTCCGGCTTGAAAAATATAGAAAGTAATGAAAAAGTAGAAGCAACATTTTGTATATTGATATCCGTTTGCTTATTTCGAAAGAACATGAAAAACTGAATCAGTATGTGTGCTTAAAATTTTTGTACAGGAAATTAATCACCCCAAGTTTAGAATTCAAATAGATGTTTTTGAGATTTTGAGCCTAAAAAATGATTACTATCAACTTTCATTAGTCGATTATTGAAACTTTTCATTTATACTCAATTGAGTGTTACTGAATAACTATCAAATACTTGCATTATGTAAACAAAGTGTTAAGAAAAACTATTCACTATTAAAAGTTGATCTTAATTATTTTTTAGGCTCTAAGATCATGATAATTTTTCTCTGAGTGCCAAAATTGAGTATGTAAATTTTCTGTGCAAAAACTTGGAGGATATATCTTGATATAGTTTTTGTGCTCTTTCCAATTATGTTATTTGGAAAAATGTTGATGATCCAAATACTAGTTTGAAAATTTCAATACAAGGTGTTGTTCTAATTCCGCGAGTACCTTCCCTATTAAATCTGCGAATGAAAGTATATCTTAAATACCTATGAGTCGATATCTTAATAACTGGTTCACGTAAGTGATGAAAAATTGAAAACTTATCCAAATATTAGTTTCAGAAATATTCTAAATCATATAGAACTGTTTTTGGACTAGTTTGCGTTTCTTTAACTGCAATCAGTTTTCATTGAATATAAATAAGATATTTACATCTCACTTACATAATTATAATTGGAGTGTAATAACAATTTTTTACATAATATTCCTATTCAAGTATTACAAAAATGATTTCTAGCAATTGTTATTCCAAAAATAAAAATGAGAGTAAGTGAATCTTTTTTCCCTTCCATGTTTACGTAAAGATTGATACATGTATTTTTCAGTCGCTTCTGCTCTCTTTATTGATTATGTCCTGGTATAATCAGGTTAAGGAATCAGGAATAAGTGCATAATATATCAATAGGAGTCAATTCAAGGCAGGAATAATATGGGCAAAATAAAAAATTATCATTGAATCGATTTATTTCTTTTTGTATTGAATTCCGATTATTTTCCACATTTCCACGTTTTTAACTATACTCATTATATATTGAATAGAAAACTATCGATTAGTTTCACAAAATTATATCACATGCTTGACAATTGGTTCGGGGTGTTAACTAATGCGGGGAGAATATGGTTCTTCATGTCGATTTCTTTCAATCAAGTCATCGACACGAAAAATTGTATCCGTCTTCATCTCTATCCTCCTTTTCACCAATGTGTTCATAGCAAATAAAGATGAAAGATATGAAAATTTTAGTGTAAGAAACAATTGTTTATATTAAATAGTGTTGGCATTTACTTGATGTTAATCCATTATAATTGAAGATAAACTTAAATTCAAACATTTGAACTTATGATTTACACTTTATTGACTACAAAGCATGACGTGATCCACGTGTTCATTCCTTGCATGGCCCCTCTACTTGCCAAACACTTCTTTCTTCATTATTCTGTTTGCATCTGAAGAAGTCGTTTGTAACGACGAAACGCGTCATGCTATGTAGTCTAAGTTTTACTTCTGAAAATGGTGTGAGAAAATTGTGAAGCAATGAAACCAGCCAAGTGTTTTCATTCGATATATTGAACGATTTTCCACCAAGAAATCAGCGAATATTCAATCAACTGTATTTCTTATTTTGAAGAATTCCTGATAGATGAGCTACGCATTCAATAATTCAAAAGTGAGATTTCCATATATATTTTTACCAAGATGAACTGAATTTTCGAGAAAATGAATATTTCTAGTGTATCACTATGCAGAACACCTCATCAAACGAACGAAAGTAACCGTAGAAAAAGGATTTTATCGGAAATAAAATTTCAATGACTCCTTAACTCATTAACAACATATTGAAAGCCAAAATATCAAAGTTGATTTGAAAGCGGACAAAGTTGTTTTATTTTATACAATAGACTATGTTGCTTTTAATATATTGGAGCTATTTAAAATGGAAAAAGTACACGTGGCAAAATGTGGCAATGAAATGTCAACTCATATATAGGTATTTATTAATAGCGTTTGAAATTTTTCAATGTTAATTTTCTTCAACACGTAATGTATATATGTAGCAATTAAGACGTACAAAATATTTGCATAGAAAGAACATGAAAATAGAGCACCTAATATTCGCACTCATCCTGCATATATTCATTTATTATAATTAAAGAGTTTAAAATACTTTTACGACGTCTCTATCGAAACCAAAAATATTTATAAATATCCAGACCATTATATACCTATGAATATACATTGAATTAGCAATGGTAAAGTGTTTTGTCGCGTGTTGTATTATTGAATAATTATGCGATATGTTTTCTTGTATTATTTTTAGGATATCCTTCGAATTTAACTGTATTATCTACATATATATTTTATCACGTTTTTTCTATTAAATGTCAGAAGGTTACAAAAGCGGGCCTCTAGGGTAATTTTAAGACGCAGACATAAAACTAGACCAATCGCTAAAATAGTTTCAGCAATAAATTCATTTGATTCAGTATTCTCCAATCAGTAAACTTTCTAAAAAATATCTAATTATATATGATCAATTGAAAGCATGAATTTTTTTCATTTGTGTTTCTATCATAAATCTTTTCTACACCAATAAAGGTTGAACAAAAATAGAACTATATTTTATGAAAAAGTTGATGTTTACCTTTTACCCTAGTTTCTTTTCTACTCATAGAAACTTGTCAAAATTTTCAAATTCAAATATTTAGAATACGAAATTTTAACCTTTAAAGTATTTTTTGTTTCAGGATAACATAACGGTATCGGAAAATTGTTACGTTTTGAGAAATATCTGACAAAATTGATAATATCAATTAATAGGTCCTCATATTAAGATTGCCCAAAAGTAACAGATAATTAATTGAAAGTAAATATTGCAAAACCTGCTAAGATGATGTTTGTCTTCGTTTTTGATGGTGCAGTTATTGTAGCAACACGTATTTTTGAGTTCTGAAGTTCAGTATTATTCGATATGAAATAAATCCGTGCAGCAATGAAAGCTTATTTCCGTTGTGCTACTCAACCATTTATTATGAATATCGTTCAATAATCTGACTTTGCGTGCAAAGTTCTATTCTATTCAGTGGAAATTGCGCGTCTTCTGACCTTGAGAAATTAACTGTTTTTAATACATGCACTGTGAATGCGAAGATATCAACAATGACGACAGAATGTGCCCACATTTATAACATACATGACTTTGATGCATTAGAAACCCAGAAATCTAGGACAAAATTTTAAGGAATCAACCCCGTAAATAGCTGTGAAGATCTCAACATAATGAAATCAGAAATAACTGCAATGCATCTTTATGCATTATTTGAACTTACATTATGAAAATATCAATGTATGCATTCGTAACACATTATGTACCGAACATTTGACTACTTTTTTTCATTTTTGACTTTCATGTTTATTTTGTTCTCTAATTTTAATTTTTTCTTGTTTGACTTTGGATATAATGTATTTATATATATATATATATATATATATATATATATATATATATATATATATATATATATATATATATATATTTTCTTAGGTCCTATACCAAATACTAAATTTGGTATAGGCGATCGTTCATAATTATGATGAAACAATTGTATCCTATTATCATTCAACAAGATCGATGAACTTTTCGAAACGCTCTTAATATTCACTCTTGAAAGTGATGGGTTCCTTCTCGTTGACAACAATTGTGTAGACAGCTCCCTGAGAATTTTATTTGAATTATTTCGATATTTCGATTAAGAGTCTCAGTATTTACAAGTATTGAATGCTATTTAATATTTCCACATGTATGACCTCTGCTTAAAATGTAACAATTTTAATTGCAATCTATCTACGAAGAAATAAAACCAAAAAATCAAATAGTTCACTAGAATAATTCAGAAAAAGAGAAAAGGTTATCCTACTTGATGATAAGTGAATGTATTGTTTAATTTTGTGGGTTCTGGTTAGGTGTTTTCAATGATCCTACTGTACTTTGAAACAATTCTGCAGAGTATTATGGTTAAATTAGTAGCATCATTTCAACAGTTTTTGGAACTGAGAAGTCTTCAGTCTAACTTTTGTTCTTAATGAGAAAAGTTTAGTTCACGACAAAGAAATACTAAATATCTAAACAGAGAAAACGTTGAAAGAACAGCTATTGTTCTTTGACACTAATTATTAGTGTTTCCCATTTTTTCTTCATAAGATAATAATAGAAACTTTATTCATCGTTTTAGATAATAAATGCTTGATAAGACACGATGGACATTGTTCGAAAATACCCAAAAGAGAAAAGGGAGAGAGCATCAAACATCAAACTGAGTATGTGAAAACTGTTCTGGGTCTACAAAAATTCAATTTCGTTCTTGAATCTTTTGAACTAAAAAACATACAATTTATTAGATATGATAGTATATATAATAAAGGCAATGCTTAATTAGACAGATTGGATTGATAATCATTTTTTAATAAATGGCACGGAGGTTTCGCTTATCTCTTGGTGAGACATTATGCTAAAAACAATAAAAACTCTACATATGTTATTTGAGTAACATTTTATTCTCTTGATAATGGGTTAATACCCGAAACATATGTAGAGTTTAATATGTTCAGTGAAACTTAAGCCAAGTGTGTTGATAATTTTTTCGTGAAGTTATAACAAAAGGATACACACTACCACTAATCAGAAATATAAATTTTGCTCAAAGTTACCGAGAGTAAGGGCGAGTGGCTGAAAATTGTCAGTTTAATCTAATTTGCTTACCCCTTGAAGCAAGTCTGTTCTTTGAAGGTAATGCAGCTGGGATGGCGCCGAATGGTTAGAAGATCCACCAGGCGATATCCATTGGATCTCCGTCGAATCACGTGGTACAGTATAGCGGATATTTCCATCGAAATCAACCATCGGCAGTTGTCTTCTCGATAGTCTGAAAAAAAAATTAATTTGTGTGAAATTTGATTCAAATATGAATAAAATAAATGTTACTATTGAAGTTTTGATATAAACAAAGTGACAAATACGAAAACAAAATCACAGCTCCAACCAATGGAATACAATCGCTTTGAACACATCTTACCTTGCTTTTAGTACTTTCAGTAACACTTCCTTGACCTCTTCATCTTTTATTGTACGTTTCGCCATATCGAAAATTGCAGAGTTTCCACCAACTTGAGCTAGGCATGCTGAAGTTTCTAGTGCAGCATGTCTAACCCGTTTCCTTCTGTCACTCAATGCCAGTATAACCTTTCGTATAGAAGAATTGATGTCAACATCAGAGCTAGGAAAGAGCCGACAAGTTGCTATCAATATCTGAAGAGAACCCTCTCTACCACGGCTGCTTTCAAAAGGAAGGTTATTGAGCAGTTCTTCTGAAATAACAATAACGTACATATTTTACCAAAATGAATATTGAGTGAAACGGCCTGTAAACTGTTTGTTAATTCAGCTGAATGAATTTTCTTGATCGCACCACTGGCTACTTAGTTGGATTATATCTTAACGAGCTAAAATTGTGAAATAAAACTTGTGAAACTTTTCCAGTTTCTTTCTGTTCGTACTTTTCTCCATTTTGTCTGTATTTTCAGATACAACTTCAGTGTTTTGCGATGAGGACTATTTAAGATAGAATTGAAATAGTAATTTTAAGATTAATAATCTTAAATAGTCCTCATATCAATGTCAAATGTTGCAGAGTTCTTCTACTAAGACCTCTGCAGCATTTAGCCTGCAGACTTCGAATTACCTATCCAATCGAATTCAAAATAAGATATATGCTTATATCCATCAAATAGTGAAATCGTGTAGGCTTTCACGGACGGTGTCCATTGTGAAACATTGTGACATAATCTTCCGGGCTGATTGGTCGTGGTCAACTGAAACTCCTCCTCTTCCAGACGTTTCGTCTCTAACTGCGAGAGACATCTTCAATGACGGCGAGTGTTTCGACGTAGATGTATACTGGGCGACGAATGTGAGCAACTGTTGTATTTAGATGACAACTAAAAATGATGTCAATTTGATGACAATTTATGTCTTCAGTTTCTCCAGAGTGGTTGTCCATTACACAACTACGTCGAAGCACTCGCTGCCACTGAAGATGTCTCTCGCAGTTAGAGACGAAACGTCTGGAAGAGGAGTTACAGTTGATTACAGCCAATCTGCCCGGAGGATTATATGACGATATTCCATCAAATAGTTTCGAAATTTGGATTAGCACCGACTGCAGGGATATAGTGTCTATTGCAGAGGTTATATAAAATTACTGGAATGAAATTGCTCATTTTAAGTTATTATATTTGATAATTAATATTTCGTGGTTTCTGAATTAAGTATTCCACAAACATCGCGGGTATAACTTCCAACGCATGCACTCTTTTATTATCTTAATGGAACATTAACCCATTTTGAAACTTACCTGCAAGATTACCTCTTTTCATGACTGTTATAGCTAATTTTATTCCATAAGGCGCTCCCATACGTCCAATCCCTTTCGCAATTTGGGGAATACAATCCATTATAACTCGTTCAGGAACATGTTCCAAGATCGAAAGAAGCGCCTCCCTTGACCCTTTACGAAACCTTGCCTGAGTTTCGAATAAGAAGAGAAGTTGAAATAGACTCTTTGCGTTGGGTGAGTCAAAGGATTTTATGAAATCGACATCTTGAAGTGAAGCGACTAAGTTATCGAATGCATATGACTTTTTGCTCAAGTCTAATTCCTGAAAAAGTAGAAATTATGAGACTACGCAAATATTTCCATGTGTTAAACAGAATGACAGAGATCATTACCAAATATCATTTGATGTACATAATATCACGATTCATACGGTTTGTATGTTGGTTCACCATTTTTTTGTCTCTTTTGAGGTAAATATATCCTCACATGAATTGAGGAATTGATAAAATTATATACACAATTCATACGATAGAAACCAATAATCGGTTTTTTTCATTCACAAGTTCAAGTTCAATATCTTACATCGTAGATGGCACGGAGTTTCGCTTATCTCTTGGTGAATTATTATGTTAAAAACAATAAATTAAAATTATCACACTTGACTTAAGTTTCAAATATATTAAAAACTCTACTTATGTTTCGGGTGATTAACCCATTATCAAGAACATTGGAACATCAGTAACATAGTATACCTCTTATAATGGGAAACATGTAGAGTCAATAAAACAATTGTGAAACTGATTTACACATATATTAAAAAGAATCCATAAAAAGTTCACCGTACAACAACGTAAGCTAAATTCTCTTGTTAGCAACAAACCGAAATTTGAAAAACAGACAAAACGAAACCTTTATTCTAAACATAAATTTTTTGAAAGATTCACTTATTTATCCAATACTAATTTCGATAGTAAAGAAGTTAATTTATTGCAAAAAGGTTTTAAACATAATTTACAACGTACGTTATGCAGTATTCTTTTTAATATATGTGTAAATCAGTTTAACAATTGTTTTATTATGTTTATCGATTTACATCAAGTATCGGCCTCTTCAATTATTAACATGTAGATTTTTCAATATACTTAATGAAACTTTTTATTTTATTGTTAATTTTGATTTATTGTTCTTATACCGTAAAAACGCAATCAAATATTAAACTATCGACTAGGGTTTATACAAAAACCAACATTTCATAAAACCGGTTTTCGAATAGTAATTTTCCCAGAAAATCGGTTTTATCCGGTTTCGAATTTTTATGGAAAAAATTTTTTAAGAGAAAATTCAGAGTGATCAAAAGCAGTTTTTGACTGAAATTACTTACTGTTCAATTTTATTGATAGTAAAATTTTTTAATGAAATTTAGTAGAACAAAGGAATAATAGTTGACCAGGATTGAATAACTTTAAAAACAATTATTCGTTGTTTATGCATAATTTTTACAAGGATGTAGATATTTTTATAATAGTGAAACGAGTTATTGAACAAACGGTTCGAAAGAATAAAAACAATATATTTTCATATTTTTATAATGACCTTTATATATCTCATATTTTTATAATAACCAATAATATTATTTTTTCAAAAAATACTGTTATTAGATTTTTTCAAAAAACAATGTTATTAGATACAGATGAATACTCATTCAAAACAATTAGAAAATATATAACTATTATAATACACAGTTCTATATTCACAGTTCACAGTTGTATTCATTATATATAATCTAAATTATAATCAAAGAAGAAAGTCAAGAAAATTTTTTTTATTTATTCCTGTCCTTCTTTATGCATACATACTTATTAAAATTAATTTTAGTTTTGAAGACAATTAAGCAAAGGACCGAGTATTTTCTATTCCGGGTAATTTTAATACAAATTTAATTATTATATTTATTTTTTTGTTTGATGAAATATGATTTCAGAAAACAGAGGACGTCTATCGATTTGTTATTCATCCGTGTCCTTAGTTTATTCACAAAATTCCCCGAAATTGAGAGTACCCTCGCACTTGAAAACGAACTAAGAACTTGAAACTTTTGAAGCCAGATAAAATAATTCTAAATTTGAATATAAAGTAAAATTCAAACGCTTAAACCTTTGATTTACACTTTATTGACATCATAGCATGACACGTTTCGTCGTTACAAAAGACTTCTACAGATGCTAACAGAATAATGTGTACCAGTGTACTGAATAAAGTGTAAGTGTTTGAATTTTAGTTTATATTCAATATTCCCAAAAACTCTTTTCTTAGAGTTTTTGTAGAGGAAGTCAGTTCTTCCGGTTCCATTAAATATGTATTAATTATCTTCCATAGCATTTTTCAATAAAACATTGTCTGGCTCTTGAATATCACTTTCATCACGTTTTTGAATATCACATTCTTTCCATGCAGAGTAATCTTTATATAATCTTGATAATATATGTCCGGATAAGTCAATAATACCACTTTTCGTGTTATTTAAGTGTTATTCGTACATTGAAAACCGATATTTTCTACTAAAAAACCGGTTTTCGAATTTCATAATTTTCTCCAAGAAACCTGTTGTTAAAAACCTACAAACCCTAGTATCGACACTATAATATTGATAAAGTTAATTGAATGTTCGCTGATGATTGTTTCGGTGTGTTACCCCATTTTCAAAAGTTAACTCCGTTTAACAGTTAACATTTGACAGTTTAACTTTTGAAAATGGGGTAACACCCCGAACAATTGTCAAGTATTCATTATAAATTTTGTGAAAACTAAGCCAAATGTTTTTCATTTAATATACTATAATATTGATTTTCGTTTATCCTTTCGTCATCTGACATGATTCCTAATTCCATTAATAAACATATGAATTTACCTCAATATCATTCTGAATGATTCAATCCAAGATGTTTCAGAGAAGATTCTCGAATTCAAGATGAAATGTAGTATGAAATTAAATGGTACAAAAACCATTCATTGTTAATTATGACTTGAACAATATTGACTACATATCATCAATTTCGGGCATCGAGAACATTTGAAACTAAAGACAAGGGGGCGCTTTCTAAAATTTGAAATTTCAAACAGTTTGACTAAATTTGTCCTTCGCGCACTCCAGATTTACTTACTCTTGACACTTTTCAGAATAATGGGTTGCAAGCACTCGAGTGATTTCATCAAAAAGCTCCTGGATACATTTACTCATTGTTAATTTCAGTCCCAAAAAAATATACTTGAAAAATGTGTTGCAATAACATGAGGGCAGTACCACTTACAGAAAACACGCTACAATATATACAGTTTGCATTATAAGGCGTATATTTTGATAATTATGTTGCCCTACAAATTTGAAAATACCTCAACTTCAGTATCATTATTTTTGATTGGTGTATTTCTTGCAGGGCAGTCACATACGTTCATACCAAACAGCGATATAATTCAATAGAAAATAACCATGCAATATACTTAACTAACCCGCTTTTATACCGACACCTTCATTATCGTTCCATATATTATCATTTCCTGTCTCCATGAAGAAGGGTTCAACGATTCGACGAATTTTTACCTATTTGTATACCTTCATCCCCCCTACGGCTTGTGTGTTGAATTAGTAATTTGAACGTAAGAAGGAAACCGATCGATTATATAGTGTAAAAACCCATTAGCCTAAGTATTTACACGTCATCCACTGAAATGAACTTGTATGTAGAAAAAGATTATTTTTTTCGACCATTATTCTATAGTAACAACATATTATTAGGAAAAATTACAGAAATAATTCTTGAATCTGTAATGAATATTAAACACCGTTCAGAGTTAAACATACGGGCTGTTTCCAGAGTCATATTCTTGTGACTTCAATTACAATTTAGTCCTTAGGGACGTAGTGGTTTTCAGAAGTAATGAAAAAGGTAATTTAAATAAAACTAAGTAGTTTTTCGATTTTCACTATAATTAAATCAAAACATGACAATATCGTTTCGCCACCACAGTGGCTTCATCAGATGTTGATGATAAACTGAGCTATTACATCGTGGACTCCGTATATTTATCCTGAAGAGCGTGGGGTGGGAATGACCATAGAACACTGTTCTTCTTTCACAGGGGGATGACTATAGAACATATATCTTCTGAATTGTGGGGGATGACCATAGAATACTTTCTTCGATTGCATTTTTACTGGCATGAATTTAATAACGGAGAATTATTGATTAATGCTCTTAATTAATTCTCTTCTATGAGAACCTTGTCTTTGACAACAACTTTAAGCCATGGAAATCAGTGAGAGGAAGAAATCGAACAGTTAATTGAATGATCAAGTTTTAATGAATAATTCTCCGTTATTAAATTTATTCCAGTAAAAATGCAATCGAAGAAAAGTATTCTATGGTCATCCCCACAATTCAGAAGAAATATGTTCTATAGTCATACCCCTGTAAAAGAAAAACAGTGTTCTATGCACTTCAGGATAAATATACGCAGTCCTCAATGTAATAGCTCAGTTTATCATAAACATCTGATGAAGCCACTGTGTTGGCGAAACGATATTGTCATGTTTTGAATTAATTATAGTGAAAATCGAAAAACTACTTAGTTTTATTCAAATTATGTATTCAGATTGTCATCAAGTATCGGCCGAATCGATTAATGATAATAAAAAAGGACATACTCACTCTAAATGGCTTTGGAATATTGGCAGTTACTGTTTTAAACGTGAAAATCATCGACATTTTTATTATACATGTTTTGTTTATTGGTGTAATAACAACAGAACTGCTGAGTTCGATTTTTCAGTGTGTTACGTTTACAACGATGCCTTCGTTAAATAATCTGAAATTTTCAAGACTAAACTTAACAGTTTAGGCTAACGCTCGAAAGCATGTTGACTATACATATTGTTAAATAAATCGTGAAACATTAAACTGAAATAGTTACAAAAAACAATTGTTTTTACAAAAAGTCTCAGATGTGTCTTCCTCTTTATTTGATCTCAGACCGATGATCAGAATGAAAATTTGCTAGAGCTTTTCATTTTAGAATATTTCGTTTTGCAATTTCGCTTAATCTCTGTAAATTCTCTGTTCGAAAATCAGAACAAAAATGATTTTTGCATTATGGGGTACACTTCTTCTTAGACTAGGGGGGTAGTTACATATATTTTAAGCTGATATTGTGTTTGAGATTATGTGTTGAAATTTATTATTTTGAATGCAAAATATATTTTTTCATTGACTCATTGGGAAGAGATTGAAATTTTTTCCTCAAGAAAATGGCACATGTTACCTCGAAAAATTTGAGAGAAAACTGAAAAAAAATTATTATTTTTGGAGGCTATAATTGTTTGAGAAGATATTATTTTGTCAAGCATTTGATTTCGCTATCTTGTCCTATTTCGAATTCAGGAATGATTGTTCTGGTTTCATGTGCCAAACGAAAAAGCAATAGAAAAAATTCCATATTTCTTCACAAAACGGAAAATTTGTCTACAGTTATTCTACTTCTGAAATTCAACCATATTGTATCAATCCTTCCTAACAAATTAGGAACCCAAAAACCATCTGGCACACACAATAATGTTTAACAATCTAAAATCGCACTGATTCGAAAAAATAAATTGAATAAAAAACACTCGGAAAAGGTTAAGCCTTCGAAATTGATGTGACACCCTGAAATAATTGTCAAGTAACAATATAATTGTGTGAAACTGTATTGAACCATGTTTCATCAAGCAATCAGCGAATCATGAATCAATTTTGTTATACAAAAATATTACCCAATCTTCTATTAACGAATGTATTAAGGTAGACCCTCCCCCTCACTGACATGCCCGTTTCTTAAAAACAATAAATTAAAATTAACACACTTGGCTTTCACTAAATATATTGAAAACTCTACATATGTTTCGGGTGGTTAACACATTATCAAGAGTATACGAGCTTACTAAATTTCAAAATATACAGCTTTCACTTATATATCCTAAACCACAGAATTGATCACCGGTTTCAAGGAAAAATCCACCTGGTCATTGCAAACAGGTAAACTTTTTTTATGGCTATCGAAATTTTCATGACTTCAAGGGTATCTAATCTTTTGCCCTTAGTGTACCAATCTGTACCTGAGTGTACTATTTCGGTCTTCTTGGGATCCAAGAAATGATTATGTTTAGCGCAGTGTCCAGAAAACCCCAGTTTATTCAATAATATTGATGTTCTATGTGTTTTAATTTTAATTTATTGTTTCTTCAATAATGTTCCACCAAGAGATAAGCGAAAGCTCTGTGTTTCATCCATTTCTTGAGTTGTCTTGATTTTCACTTATTGCCTACCAAAATCATATATCCTACCAACTTAAACTAGAGAAAAACCTAGAGGAAGGTTAATATTGTTATCCTCACCGCAGGAACCTTCGAAGAAAGAAAAATCTGGTGTGGAATTTATGTATACTTCGTTTTAAGTCAGTTATGCTATTATACTGATGTTTCAGTACGTAGTAGTATAACTGAATAAGTCTTACACGTCAGCTCTCTGGAAAAATCGATTCGTTGGGTATAACACATTTTTTTGAACATGACTTAAAGGAGCCAGTTCTATTGTATTTTATTTTGTGATTTTATGTATGGTAGACAAATATGCACCTTCTCAAGCTAACGCTATAACATGCTGGTACACTGGTTAGATATTAGAATTTTGGCATTAAATCTTAATATAATATATAATAATATAATATATAATAAATATAATGACCATAACAACTCAATCAGAAATTGAGAATGACACCTTAGTATTCAAACTGCTATAGGAGTGAATTAATGAATGCTACTCGTATTTCATGAAATTGGCTATTATTCCATAGAGTTCCATGACAATATTTCCATATTGTTATATGGAAAAATGGAGCTAGTTGAGCTAGTGGAACCAAAAACAGGATTAAACGCAATGAGCAAATACACCCACGCAATTTCCATTTCAACTATTGATAATATCAAATGCATTGCACGCATGAAACAATCTGAGAAAACAAAGGGACAAAAAGGAAAAACCACCAAATTACCGAAATTGGGGTCATACGGAAAGTTCATCTGTTCTAGAATCAAATTTCGTGAGTGGGTGAATACACAAAACTGTCATGCTATGCAAATACCGACTCTGGACACTGACCGAGGAAACTTCTTCGTAAACGGGAGCACCCCTTTTTCTTGTTGGGAAAATACTATAGCAATTAACCTAGATTCTCTCTGGATTTCTAGTGCATAATTCGCATACTCGACACGCTACTTTTAAGTACACTGACTCAATAAGCGTATGACTGATTGATATGATTTTTCCCCTTTTTTATAACTGATAGCGTTCATTCAGATATTATCAATGAACATTTCAAAAATAAAGTACCAAGCATTTCGTGGTTTCTGTTCAAGGTTATTTTGTTTTACTGAGGTTGAGATTCACGTGTGGAATCAAAAATACCCTGACAGTATATCTCACACATTTCAAGAATATTAGCTTGTAATTTAAAGATTAATTTTATAATTGACCTTCTGGATTTTTTACGTTATGTTTTGTACTTTGTTTCCTTTCTTTCAAAAAGTCACTAAAACACTCAAAAAGTTTTTGGAGAACTTATCGCTATAAATTAATGATGACTGAGATTGAATTCTTGCTTAACTCTTGGTGAAACATAATTAAATATTAAATTAAATTAAACTCTTGGCTTAAGGTTTCACGATTATATTTAACAACATGAATTTGTCAACATGTTTCGAGCGTGAGCTCATTTTCAAGACTAAACTACAGAAGGAACGAACAACAAATTTATATCTAGACAATGGATGTGAGGGGGGAGGATAATTGAAAATCTACCTGTTCATTTACGATGTCGTTTTTTTTCTTCCAAGAACTCCATATTTCAATTTCTTCTGAAAGCTCCAAACGTTTACCTTTGTTACCTGCGTGCAAACACTTGGATTTTTCGAAGACTATGAAGTGGTTGGAGTTTATACAATGTTCTGAGATTATGTATTATATTATAAAAAGCAAACAAAAATATCATTTCATTAATTTCTTATCTAATCTCAGCGAAAACATTTGCGAAAGATTAAAGAAAAAAGAGATAAAAACCATTTGTACTAACAAAAGGAATATTAAGTCAGTTTTAGTGAATAATAAATAAATAATGAATGCTCATGACAAAAGCGGAATTTATAAAATTTTTTGTAATGAATGTCCAGCGTTTTATATTGACCAGACAGGTTGAAAATAAAAACTCAGGTTGACGAGCATAAAAGGACGATTTTGTACAATGTTAATAAAACTGGATTCTCAGAACATTGTATTAACACCAATCACTTCATAGACTTTGAAAAAATCAAGTGTTTGCACGCAGGTAATAAAAGGAAACGTTTAGACCTTTTAGAAGCAATTGAAATATACAGTTCTTGGAAGAAAAAAGAAGACATCGTAAATGAACAGGTAGATTTTCAATTATCCTCCCTCCTCACATCCATTGTATAGATATAAATTTGTTGTTCGTTACAACAAATTCATCGTGACAAATCGTTTATCGTTTTCTTTCGTGACAAATTCATGTTGTTTAATATAATCGAGAAACATTTAGCCAAGAGTTTAATTTAATTTAATATATAAATTAAACAACATTGTCGTATCAGTATACAAATTGAAGAGACTCTAATTTCTCTGAAAATCTAAAAAAATTGCATTCCTTGAAACTAATAATTTTTACACACTTAATACTTTTCATAAAAACTCTTTAACTTTTCATTTAAACTTTTTCATAAAAATACTTTTCACGGAAAAATTTCGAAGAATTTCCAAAGATATGTTAATGTATATATTGTCCATTTCATTATTTTTTTTGGGTTTAACACAGTAGTTCCCAACAGAGGGGTCCGCGAGCCATGTCAGAGGGGTCCGCAAGATGCTATTTGAATAGAAATATATTTCGTTTGATGACAAATTTTTTGTTTTGGTCGCTTCCTGCATGAGCAGAGCTTTAGTGAAGAAGACGAAGTTCGCGTATTTCTCTTTGGCACAAACAACGCGGATTTTCTCATCAGATTCTCTTGGCTTTAAGCAGTTGCGTACTTAGATGATGTGTTTGAACACTTCAATGAGTTAAATTTGGGTTAACAAGGAAAAAATGTAGCCATGTTCAAAGTTGAGGATTATATTAGTGCTACGGTCAAAAAGTGTCAGGTCTGAGCGTCATTGATAGAAAATGAGTCACTAATTAGTAATTTCGAAAACTAGTAAACCTATTATTTCAAAAATAATGGACTCAAAGGTGAAACTAAACTCATCTCATTAAGAACAGAAAATTGAAACCAACTATACTGATGTAGTACTCTGATGTAACTGTATTTTTTCAAATAAATAATACACTCAGTTTTAATTTTTATTGGAAATTTGTGGAGGAGTAAGTTATACTAATCACCCATATTTGAAGACAAGGATTTTGAGTAATAATCAATTTTTGAGAAAAGATTCAACAATAACAACGATTGAAAAAGTTTTAAGGTCAATATTTTTCCATTATTGAATATGTCAATATTTTTTCTGAATACAAAAATAAAAAGCGTATAAAAAGATTCTTAATTGTGCTGTTTTTGGTACTTGATACTATAATATGACAAGGTACCAACCATGTATTATTTGTATTACATTAGCAGCCATATATTACCTACCTATTAGCATTAAGAGGGTGCTGGCAAGGGGTCACTTTCTAATTTTAGGATAGGAATTAATCGGGGTCCTTGTCACAATAACCGCTCGATGAGGGGGTTCTCGAGAAAATTTTGTTGGAAACCACTGGCTTTAGGATACCTTAATTGGATGGGTCAGAACTGATTACAAAGCTTAGAAAATGTACTTGATTACTACTAGAACTAATGAATAGTGATGCCGTTTTTTCTGCTGATTCCCACTCAGTTTAACGATAAGAGAATTGTTAACTTCTGCAAGTTGATGGTTCACTGGTATGAAAATATTTCGTTTCTTTTATTTATTTTCATGTATTCACTCGTCCTCTCTTTGTATCGGTTCATGAAGTAACTAAGAATGTTACAGTTGTCGGAAAAGAGTTAATCTATATTTTTTTGTAACAATGTCAAATAAAAGATCAATACATATACATTATACCATTTGCTTTTTGGAGTGCCTAATTTGTGTTACTCAACCTCATTTGCATGATGAAAAATGAAATGAACGTGAAACTCACCTGTAAACTTTCGATAATTTCCAGCAATTGGTTGTGAAACGATATATCTTTTGGTTGTGGTTCTTTATGTGTAGGCTTAACTTGTTTTATATCGCTTCCATTTTCAACAGTATCAGAAAAGGACTTTTGAACCTTTTCGTCATTACTTTCTGTTATATTTTTTTGAGATTCATCAGAGTTTTTTTTCTGTTCATTTTGATTATTATTACAAATAACATCGTCGTTGTAGACTTTGAAACTTTCGTATATCTTCTGTTGAGTTGGAGTTACCGACCTAAATTCTTCAGTGGCTGTTGGAGTTGGAACGCTCTTCGTTTTTCTAGTGTGTTCAGGACTTCTAGTCAAATTATGCAGCATTTCGATTTCATTGTGTATTGGTACTGGACTGAGAATATCTTCTGCTCTACTATATCTTCTCGGTTGAGCTACACTTTGCAATAAGAAATTTTCGTCAACCAAAGGTGATGTAATACGTGATGGGGTTTCAATTGCATCGGATTTTTTCAATTCTGAACCCAAATTTGCTTTTTCAATATTCATATTATCAGTTTTTGTTGACATTTCTTTCTGTTGCGCTTTTGTTTCAGTTGCTACCTCTGTGTTGTTTGTAATATCAAGAACCTCTTCTGTTCTTGCTGAATACGTGTTGTTATCAATTTTGGTACTAGGAACTTTCGAAATGGTGGAATCCATATTTATTGTTGTAGGATAATCCAATTCTTTCTTGTCAGTTTTTTTAATTTCTGATTGTGATGTCGACGTAAAATTTGTTTGAATCTTCTTAGCTTCTTCTTTCACATTTTTTTTAGAGTCTACTTCGGTTAATTCGGTTATTTTTACAGCAGAGTGGTCATCTCCATTTTGTTTTTTGGTATCCATACTTCCCTTAACTATACCATTTCCATTGGTGAACATAATTTGCAGAGCAATATTATTCTTTATATTCAATTCTATCATCCTTACATTTTCGTTTATTTGAAATATATTCTCTTCTTGTTTCATAACAGTTTCTTTTTTATCATTTTTACCGGTTGTTATTTTCTGAGTTGTATTTTCTTTGATTTGATTTTTAGATACTGAGTATGTTCTCGCGGTATTTATGTTTTTTTCGGAAACTTTTTTCGGTATTTTGGATGATCTCGTTAAATTTGGAGCTGAGCTATGCAACCTCTTTCTGACAACTTTTGAAGTTTCTGTCTTAGCTGGTGAACTTGGAACTGATGTAATAGGAATAGGTATTTTCGTATTATTAGCAAGTTTCTTATTTTCAGTCGACATCGTTAAATTCTCTAAAGATCTGCTCACTTCTTTCTTTGTACTAATTCTACTTGGTAAAATTGTTTTTTCGTTTACTTTAACAAAACTCTGGGGATGAGTAGAAGATTTCTTCAATTTTTTCTCGGAATCACTAGTTTGTGTACTATCACTTTCTGGTGTCCTCATTTTAACAATTTCTCCTCCAAAGTGTACCCTCCTGGGAGTTCTTGGTGTTTCCCTAACACCTTCATAAAATTCCATATCGCTATCATCTTCAAGAATTCGTACAATTCCTTGGTCACTGCTGTCGATCTCCTTATCAGAACTTTCTTCATGGATCTGCAGTTTGATAGAGGGACCAGAATCAAGTTTAAATTCAGTTTCCAAAATAACCTTATCTTCTGGTGAACTTGAGGAACAATCATCATCTGGACTCTCAAGTAGTCCATATTTTTCACACAAATTCTCGAAGGGTTTGAGTTTTTCCGTTCCGAGCAATTTGTGAAACGTATCGGTGCCAATTTTCCATTTTATTTTAGCAAGTGATTTCATACAAACTTCTTCGTTCACACATTGTTGACCAAAATGCCATAAAATATCTATTGATTTTTCTATAGATCTACCTGTTAATATTTCAGGTCGTACAAACGAGGGTAATGAAGTCAGAATGCCAGTTATTGTGTTTGGGGCAGTGTCTTCGTCAATTTTGATGACTTCTGATAAATCATCATTCGGCGTTGGCGAATGTTTTATGTATGTTTTCAAACAATCGATGGCACTTTTTCTAACAGCTATTGAACAATGTCCTAAGTTGGTAATCATGCTGGGAAGAATTGGTCTAATGAGTTGCTTCAAATTGTTTTTTGGAAGAACAGGGATGAGATCTGCCAGAACGCGTAAGGCGTGTTGACGTATTTCTTTCTCAGGATTGTGAAGCCGGTCTCTGATTAATGTAATGAGGGGTGGTATATCGGTGCCATCTGAAAAAATGAGGATTTTATGAAATACATATATCCATGAAAAAAGTTTCTTATGATATTTAATAGTGTTGCCGTTTACTTGATGTGAATCCATTATAATTGAATATACACTTGAATTCAAACACTTGAACCATTTTATTGACTACATAGCTACTTGAACACTTTGTTGACCACATAGCATGACGCGTTTCGTAGTTACAAACGACTTCATTATTCTGTTATTACGACCTCATTATTCTATTAGCATCTGAACAAGTCGTTTGTAACGACGAAACGCGTCATGCTATGTACTCAATAAAGTGTAAATCATAAGTTTAAGTGTTTGAATTTAAGTTTATATTCAGTTTCTTATGAGTTTATTATGAAAATGTATAATGTGCTGAATACAACGCATCAAGCCTTTCCAGCACCGAAGGCGTACAATACACGAGTCCGTTGAATATAGACCTGAATTCCCATTGGATGTAGATACAAGTTCTTTGTTGAAATATGTTTCCTAAACATTTGATGCTTTTGATTCCTTGATCTTTCGGTTTATGTTTATGATTCTAATCCACATAATAATTGAGTAAAGATACTACCAATTTTGTGTAGATGAAGTGTTTTAGAACGTTTTGGCGTTAGGGCTGCTTGAAGAAAGAAGAACCAATTCAATAAATCGGCGACGTTTCTCAAAATCATTCTCCAAGTTTTGGGCGGAAGCTCTTTCACAAATAGAGTCAAAAAGTAGAGAATATTTGTCAATGAGTGCAAATTTTTTACAATTTACAATTTGTGTTACAATGAGTTTCTTACACTTTTACAATCTATTTTTGTGTATATACATATTTAGCATGCACTATGGATACAACGTTACAAAACCGAATAAAAAGTTTAAACTATATATTTTAATGAAATAAATTAAAATTTACACATTTGGCTTAAGTTTCACTGAATAACACTTATTTAATGAAACTTAGCAAAGTCTGTTAATTTAAATTTATTGTTTTAACATGATGTTTAACCAAGAGATAAGCGAAACTTCTGTGTTATTTATATATTTTAATTACTAAGTTTATATAAAAATTTCAGTTTGCACTGCTAGTTGATGCAGACGCGTTGTATGTGTATTGATGAAAAGGAAAAAGAATCGAAACATCCATCCAACAGTGTGACACCATTTTTGTTTTTGAAATATTATAGATATAAATGAAGAGTTAACCTCAATATGATGTGTTTTATTCAAGAAAACTTCAACCAATTTTTCAGCATAAACGTCAAGAGGTCCGAATTATAAGGAAAACGATATGATTACATATAATTTGTTCATGTTGGACGTTTGCCCTATTTATATACTGAACTTTACAGTCCGAAGAACAGGTTGAAACGTGTACTGACTGGCAGAAAATCTTGACATTTAAAGTTCCAGATGTTTACTCACATGTATGATTAAAGATTGCGATCAGGCTTTTGAAAGTGGGGTAGTTATTTCAACTAAATCGATTAACCCGATTATATCACACGAAAGAAATATGATGGAAAAATAGAAAATACCCTCAATATTCTTTAGAAAAAAATTTGCTCTCCACCCTTTAGTTAGTACGAACTGTTGAATAAATCTTATAGTTTTTCTTTGATGTTTCTCATCAAACTTGTTAGAAAGGTTCCGACGTTTATTGACTGATTTTTTCAATCTCAAACGAACATCACTAAATAAAGAATAAGGAGTCCATTGAATGAAAATTTTAGTATTCAAGTCGAACACTTTCATATCCAATAATTTCAACACAAATATTGTATATTTAAACCGATTGGAATGAACTTCATAGTCATTTAGTTATTATTGTAAGTAGAAATAGTTCATAGAAGACAGTGAAAGCTTCAGTTTTCTAATCGATTTCTGATACCTTTTTGATGGTTATTGCCCCATAAACCATCAATACCGTTCACCGCCTTTCAATTATGTCGAATGTGCTATGAACGGTGGTTGATGTATGTGTTTATTCACCAATCAGTAAATCGATTCATTTTATCTGCTACCTCCCTTACCAGTAAACAAAAATTATTCTAGTTATAAGCAAATTTTTGTGTTGAAAATATTAGCTGTTGTTTGAAATATTGTTATTGAAATATTTTTACTGAGAACTATTTTATATTTTGAGGAATGCAGATGCAGCTGTATGCAGAAATTTGAGATTTTCTCCCGATTTTGATGACAAAAAGCCGCTTTGTGGCATTATAATTTCCGATATTTTTCGTTTTTATTATACGTAACACTTCATCATGCAGCACTGGTATACACAAAAAATTATGATCAGGAATGCTAACAAAAGATGAGACATCTCCTCTAATTAAATTTGCTAAACATTTCGGCCAAATATGATAATTGCTAAAATGGCGGATCATATACAGGATTATCTTCATCTTTTCTTTTTTATATCTTTTATTCTTCGAGAAAGGGGACAATATTTTTTCCTTTAACTTCACTACCAACTTCACAACGATGCAAGCGCATCTTATGGAATACTCGTATTTCTATTACGAATATAGTTCTGGTTTAACCGAAAATGTTCTGGAATTTATTACATGAATAATTTGTGCACCTAAATCTGCGAAGTTATTTGTGAATTTGGAATCTGTACGTACTATGTTTTATGTGAATATGTGAAAACGTGAAACTGGAGAACATTTATCCAGTAGTTAATTGAAACGACAATGAATTATCATTCGAAATAAATATATTAACCACTTAAAATATTCATACTGTTTTTCGTTGACATACTGATATTACCGCAAACCTAGTAACAAATTTCTCTGCTTTTAATACTTCTGCTGGTATTACTTTATATTCATCCACTATTATTTGCCTTAAATTTCGAAAGGAATGCGCCAGTCGTCTGCAAACACACTATTTAAGATTTAAGATATCTCAAAAGAAGTGAGAAAAGAAGCTTTTATTTACGGGATGGTAAATTTTCGAATCCTTTACGTCCATTCCATTTTTGATAGTAAAATATATTTTTGTGAAGTGAAATCAACTCTTTAGTTTGTGAACAATTACAATTGAAATTATATCATATCTAATATTGAATGAACCAATGAACGAATAAGATATTTTAACTGAATAAATAAAATAATGTATGAATACAGTTGCTCATCTCCATCAACAAACTGATAGTAAAGCCTTTGGAAACAGTTTCATTTTCCGCTTCTTGTGTATTTTTCTAATTTTATGTTAATAAAAAGGTGCAAAGGCGGAGTAATTCACCAAGTTTCTCAACCCGGAGAGTTCTTGCGAAAGCATAAAAGTGGTTACTTATTTTGCAGGAGTCTTCTCTAGGCTTTCCTCCATCTCCAAGTTCGTAAACTTTGAGTTATGCTACATCTGATAGGTACCGACAAGTACCTCGGAACCCATGTCAAGGACTGCTTCGAATGTATAGTTTCAAAGTTATTGCATATAATGCTTCATAATTAGTATGAAGCATATAATGCATCATCCATCCTAAGATTTTTATTTTTAAGACTGAGATAACGCATATATTTTGAAATATTTGATAGTGTTGGCGTTTACTTGATGTAAATCCATTATAATTGAATATAAACTTAAATTCAAACACTTGAACTTATGATTTACATTTCATTCACTTCATAGCATGACGCGTTTCGTCGTTACAAACGATTTCTTCAGATGCTTACAGAATAATTCTGATAACACAGATTATTCTGTAAGCATCTGAAGAAGTCGTTTGTAACGACGAAACGCGTCATGCACATGTAGTGAATAAAGTGTAAATCATAAGTTTAAGTGTTTGAATTTAAGTTTATATTCAACCATTTTTATATGGACGAACGCACCAAATGTAGTATCACCGAAGGCATTATGTTACACTTGAGGAAGATTACCTTGTTTCTTCGATAGAGGGGAGCACGTGGGTATTCAAACTCAGTTTATTCAGTCTATTGAAGAGATAGGGCCAGGTGATCGGAATATTATAATTGTTAAGATACATCCAACCGATGATTCCCTAAATAGGGCATTTCCAACGGGTTATATGTTCTTCGGAATGCACTGATACTCTCTAAAAGTTGATAGTTTGTATTTTCGTTGACAGCATTTGTGCAAACACCCACTGATAGTTTAATATGAATTATTTCCATCAATAGACTTTATATTATATATATATATATATATATATATATATATATATATATATATATATATATATATATATATATATAGAACATTCATTCGAAAAATTCAAATTAATCAAGAGAATGTTATAGTAGAGCTAGATATGTGAATGTGTACGATGTGATGTCTCCATTATTCTTCAAGGGATAAATGTTAGAGAAATATTGAAATCGATGCCACACCTGATGGAAGTGCGAGACATATATGTTTCGTTCTGCAAGAATGATGAACGTGGTGCGACTGACGAGTTCCTTGCAGAACGAAACATATATGTCTCGCACTTCCATCAGGTATGGCATCGATTTCAATATTTCTCTAACATTTATCCCTTGAAAAATAATGGAGACATCCCATCGTACACATTCACATATATAGCTCTACTATAACATTCTCTTGATTAATTTGAATTTTTCGAATGAATATTCTAGTGTTCATTTTCTTGAATATTTCATTCAGTGCCATAAGCACAAAAAATTTCATTTCCTTCTATATATATATATATATATATATATATATATATATATATATATATATATATATATATATATATATATATATATATATATATATATATATATATATATATATATATATATATATATATATATATATATATATATATATATATATATATATATAATATAAAGTTCTATTTATTGTAGAATATATTCCATTCGTATTCTTCAATTGTTCAAGTGTTTTCAAAAATTTGTGAGTGTGTTTCATGATTCAGAAAAAACTTCTTTCTGTGAAAATATTTTCGAATATTTCGATATTTTCTGAATAAAATGAAACATAATTCAACTAAATAGTTAACAAGTTGATAACAATTCATAAACTTGAATAACGACGATGGTAATTCTATTTATGTTTCATTTATTATCAATTTGAGATAACAGATTCAATTTTTCCCTGAAATTGTGTCTCCTATAAGTTTCTTCTTGAGAAATGAACCAAATGAATCGTCAAATAGGTTTGGATTCAAATTAGTCAAAGTAGAAACTCTCATTTAGGAGCATAACTTTCCTTACCTGGAAGACGATTTGTCCTTACGAGAGTTTGCCAAAGTTCACTCAACGACATTTTCTCTTGACTTGGTGGTGGTCTTCCAGTGGATGCTTGCGCTTGTTGACAATCTAACATAATCACGCGAACGCACAAAAGAGTTCTTCGAGCGCGAAGTCGAACGAACCTCAACCCTTCGAGACGGCTTCCCAAACTGAGTTATGAAGCGCACAGGGTTGAAGCGCTGAAGTTTAGCAGTCGGGGCACAATCGCAAGTGTGGCGGCACACTTCTTTCGTATCGTGAGACTAGACATGCTAAGACCTTAGCGGTTGGTCAGATTGTTATACTTTTACACGCAACAGCAGAGGCACCCTGTTAAAATAAATGCAGACTGGCCGTATTTTACTTGGGCAGTTGAAGGTTGACACACTTTCGAAATAATTGAAATGGGGGACGAATTTGGGACCATTTAATTTGAATTTCTTGATATCAGACGATGATATGAAAATTCAACCTATTTATTCTAAATATAGCTATTCCTTGAATGATATGTGGAATACAGTTTTGACAAGAGTTTTTCAATTATATCAATAATTGTTTTTTTTTAATAAAATCGATATCTGCAAAAATTTCATTTGACTCAGACAAATGTTCAAGACCCCTTATGTCGAATATTTACATCAGAAGAAGACAAGGGAAGATTTACCTCAAATGGTATCGGATATGAACATTGAACTGAACAAGTTATTCGCGTGGCTGTGTGATAATAGATTAAGTTTGAATGCAGGAAAATCAAAATTTAGTATATTCGACAAGAAATCACGAATGATAAATGTGCAGGTTGATAATATTTATATATATATATATATATTTCTGTAAACGGAGAAGCCATTGCTCACGATGAACAAATACTTGGGTACAATTTTGGATTCGAATTTAAACTTTCCACGCACACGCAGATTATATAACGAGAAAATTTTCGAAAAAAGTAGGATTCTTATCACGAATCGGCAAATCTTTGCTATGAGTACAAAGTTGTCACTCCATAAAGTCATTGCACTTCCTCATTTACAATTCTGTTTTACCTTATTGTTTAATTGTCCTCAATATCAAATAAGTCGATTAGGAAAAATACAAAATAGGGCTATGAGATCTATATTAAAATGTAATAGATATTGATACCTAATATATGATATTGATAGTAATAGATTGACACCTGTCAAATCCATGCTTAATGTGTTAAATATGTTATCTGTTAGCCAAAGAGTTGTGTTTAATGTACAAGTGTTCATTTTTAAACTGAAAAGAAATATGTTACCAACCTACATTAGTGATAGAGTTCGATTATTTACAGATGTACATAATTATAATAAGAGATTCAAAACAGACTTTATCCTTGGAAAATGTAACACTACACAAAAGTTAAAATCTATTTTGTATGAAGGTTTAATTGAATTTAATGGACTTCCTGCAGATATAAAAAACTGTGGAAGTTTAAAATTATTAAAAGACTTTTGAGAACGTTCATCTCACCCAAATACAATACAGTTTAAAGTCACTTTAATTCAATTGGGCTTTGTTTCTGCTAGTACTCTAATTGATGTTTATCATGGAATATTAGTTAGGCGCTAAGTATAACATTTTTGTTTTTCTACTATATTATGTATTTACATATATTGGTACTTTACTTAATTCACAGTTTTTTACTTTTCATTATTTTAATTTTTAATTAACTTGTTATTACTATATTTTGTAATATGATGTAGCAATTCTACTCAATAAATATATTATTATTATTATATTTTTTATTCTAGATATATACGGATTTTGTAGGATTTCAAAAGACTCATGAAAGTTTTGCAATGAAACATTGTTATACAAAATTCTTCTCATTCATAACGTTTAAAAACGTAGAAAATAATAGCCATAAATAGCGAACTAGAAACTTAACTCTTTAAAATTGAGAAAGGCTTACCTCTGCTGTCTAACCCAACCATCCAGATCAAAATTATGGAGTGAATTTCATGACGTGTTAGTTCCAACAAATATACTTTGAAATGATTCAAGTTTCTCTAACTAGACTTAATTGTATGTGCCAAAAACTGAATTTGGAGGACTAGAAGAATAGCTTCATACTATGAATGTGAAGAAAGCGCCACAGATGCTCATAATCATAAATCATAAGTTGCATTTAGAGTGATGATTATCAAAAAAAATTTACCACATTAGGATTGAGTGAAATTCCAATTTGCAAACATATTCTGACAGTTTTTTTTTGAGTTTTTCATTGTGTTAGTTACAGTTGAATAGAATTGTCCGAAAAAAGATGAATGTCTTTCAGATAGACATTAACACTCGCATGCAGTCACTGCTGCTACCTATTAAGTGATTGATTTTCATTTCTTTCATGTCAAAAAACCGCAGATCAAGTAAAATATTTTATAAGCCACAAATAAAGTGAAAGTGGCCTTCAAAATTGGATTGTTTAATAGAGAAGATAATGAGATTTCACTATTGTACTATTATATTGTTTTTGAAGATTTATTGGTTTTGAAAAACATAGAATACTTCTACCAAGAAACCTACTGGTAGCGAGTAATAAAACTCGGTATCTAATTTTCTAAGGAATGTGCTACTGCTCACTAAAAAATATAATGGTCTTATGTAAAAGTATTCTACCATCATGATTCATAGTACAAGTCCATTATTTCGTGACACAAACAAATAGAGCATATTTCACTGAAGGTTCTATTATGTCCATTTCGAACCCCGGATATGAGTACCCTGCGTAATTCAGAATATGATGAATTGAAATAAATTTTTCAACATATATTGTTCGGCAACAAGAACGACTTACTTACAATGCGAAATATTTTGGAAGTCGATGATACTAATATTGAATGTATAAGAAGGCATTGATTAATATTTGGTGTTTAGAAAACATCACCGAAACTCTTTTATTTTTCTACTGCAGCAAGTGTTGTGATTTCTTGAAGTGAATCAGAGGCTTTCAAGCGATTGATTGATGAATCCTTGAATCGAATTCTCAAGTTTTGATTATTGTTCAATAAACACCATGTACACTATGTTCACCCAGATTTTCTTTAAACTCTCTATATGAAACGTCGCTATGTTATGGTAAATGAATGCGAAGTAGTTAAACAAAAGTCGTTCACCGTTGAATCTATTAATCAGCATTTATTTTCATTACATACCATATTTCGAAGCAGTAACATGAAATACTTGATTGTATTTTTCATTTTTCCACTGGCATATGCTTTATTTGATAACGGTATGTAGTTCGTCGAAAACGTTATGTTTGAAAATAATTGCTAATTTTTCAGAAATAAATTTGAAGTGCACAGGGAGAAAATATGAGAACGTGTCTCTGACGGCGTATTATCCTGATTTCTTCGATGAGGATAATGAGAAAGGATATCAAGACGCCAGAGGCCATAAATTGCGAACTATGCAGGTGAGTGTAATACAACGATGAACAGAATATTTTGTTTTCAATTTTAAGAAAATTCTTTGTTCGTGAAAGACTCAATAATTATTCGCAAATTTTAGTTCGATAGAGATTGATTGAAAGAATATTTCACATTAAAAGAGGAATGGAGACCGATGATATAAATCTCCCGAAATTTCCTTGTCTAATGCTCAAATTCAATTCAGTGGCGTGACAATAATGCGGTGATTACACATTATTGAGCTAAATCTGTAAACGTGTACGATGTGATGCCTCCACTATCCTTCAAGAGATAGACGGTAGAAAATATATATATATATATATATATATATATATATATATATATATATATATATATATATATATATATGTTTATATATATATATATATATATATGCTTCTGAAGATTTTCGGGTTTGATTCCGTGTGTTGTTCGTAGATGTCGTTGAAAATCTAATCTGTTACGAATTAGTTTGCTTACGAATCGTGAAATCAGACCGACTAGATGATGACAAATGAGACTGTCGAAATGTAGCCCTAACAAAGATTTCCGACGAATTCTACGAAACAACACACGGAAGCAAACCCGAAAATTTTCAGAAACATATCATTTTCTCCGTAAAAACTCATGGTGAATAATAATAATGGTGAAGAAGACTAAAACTTCCGAAGCGAATGCTAAGCCAGGAATATTCCTCTGATACTTAAAATCAATATGTGAAAATACAAAAAAATTCATTTGATTTTTCTAAAAAATGAGTTTAACATCTATAGTAATTCATAAAATTCGATTATTCATTAGTTTTGACAAGGTTGTGATATTCAACGAAACGTCAACGAAAATAAAGTTTTTCATATTTAGAGTTAGGCCTGTTATTATCTAAAAACATTGAATATTATATATATATATATATATATATATATATATATATATATATACTAAAGAGGTAACTGATTTTCCTGTCCTAGACTATATATATATATATATATATATATATATATATATATATATATATATATTTAAACCACTCTGTAATTGATATATGTAATCAAGGACTATATAACTACTATAAGTAAATGTGAGAAGAGTTGATAATGTGTAACAATTTGGATCTCATCAGAAATGTTGAGTCAAGATTGAGATGTACGAACATGGCTATGAAACGAAATCAAAAAAAAATTTCTCTGAAGCAAGCGACCATTTATTTCACCAGCTGTTCTGTAGAGTTTATGAAAAGTTTATTCTTCATTATTGAAATTATTTCCTATCTCGATATCAATTTCGTTCTTTTGAAAGCTTCTCCTGATAAATAATTCACTTAATACACATATATTCTACATTTACAGGATTATATCGATGACAGAACGAACTATGTCACGTTGGCAATGGATGCCAAACTGAATATTCCTTATGGCACTAAGGCTTGCATACCAGAACTCAATCAGCATTTTGGACATCGAGTGGTATTTGAAGTCAGAGACTCCTCTAGCGATTTATATGGTAGTGGATTCACCAGAGCAGACATTTGTGTTCGTAGTGAAATTGACAGCTATGACATAGCTGTGAACCGAGCGGGAACTCTTTATTTAATGATGTAAAAATTTTTTCGTGGAATAAATTACTCAAAATAGGTTTTTCATTTAGTTGTTCTTGTTTCTGCCTTCACATTAACACCTTGACACCTAAGAAAACAATGTTTTATCAATGTTGACAAATTCCTTGGATGAGAGTTTAATACCGCATTCTAAATAAAACTACACAGGTAGATATTCATGAAAATCACATAACGAAGTTGATTTATTCATAAAACGACATTCATCCTAACTACACTAAATGACCATATAAGAACCAAATCAAGATGAAATAGTTTCAATATTCATAGTATAATATAGTTTGTTGTTAGGATCCCATTATAGGCATTCATGTCTTTTTTTGGATGATGTGGAAAAATTACAGTTTAGAAGTAAGCAATTTGTATTATAATGCAAATATCCCAAGTTCAATTGGATGTACAATAATAATAATAATAATAATAATAATAATAATAATAATAATAATAATAATAATAATAATAATAATAATAATAATAATAATAATAATAATAATAATAATAATAATAATAATAATAATAATAATAATAATAATAATAATAATAATAATAATAATAATAATAATAATAATAATAATAATAATAATAATAATAATAATAATAATAATAATAATAATAATAATAATAATAATAATAATGATAATAATAATAATAATAATAATAATAAATAATAATAATAATTGAATTCAACAATCTATCCATACAAAAGCAAAGATAGAAATTGGAGCAGGTCAAGTCAAAAACAAACATATCACAAAAGAAAGGTACCACCCACGACAGCATTTTATGAACTCTTCTTAATTATAAGGTTTACACTCTAGCAGCAGTGTATGGACCCCTCGCCTGAAAGCCATCTAGAAGAAAATCGTCACGTTATGACAATAAAAGTGTAAAAGAAATTCGAGTGTTTGAATTATTGATTTAAATTGAACTCTTGGTCTAGTTTTTCATGAATGTATTGAAGAATAATACGATGAATTATAATCTTTAGTCAACATGTTTCGATGTTTGCGGTCATTATCAATTCATTTATCAGTTCATTATAAAGGCTAACTACCAAATGTTTGAATTATGCTATAGTTCTATATGATCTTCAGGATTATTTTCAGTGAGAATTTTTTTGAATAGTTATATTTCAATTTGAATTGATTGTTATCGTCCAGATTGATCTGTGTAAACCTGTGCAGCTAATGCGATAAAATATATTTAATTTAGTATATTTGTTGTAGTGTATGTTGTAGTTTTCACTATCTGTAACAATGAATATCCTTGATATAATTGCGATGTTAAGTTTGCAGAAATTTTAAATTTTCCTGAACTCTCCTGAACGAAAAATGAATATTAAAATATCAATTTTCTGGATTAGTCGGTATATTATAAACCAACTATGTGAGGTTAGTTTAAGAATAATATATCGCTCGTTTGGATCACCTGCCTTACCATGAGTTTTTCAGAGGGTTTTCAGAGACTGAAACACTTCTAAAACGAATGCTGAGCCAGAAACATTCCTCTGAATATTGAAATGGCAAAACAGCCAAGTTGAATAAAAAATAACAATTGACGTTTGAATCCATAATAATTCATAAATTCAATTGATCATTCGTTTTGATGAAGTTACTTTCAATCAACAACGAAACGTCAACAAAAATGAAATTTTTCCTTATAATAAAGCCTGCTATTTCAAAACAAATAAAAAAAGTTAAGATATATTTTGCTGAACTTGTTTAGCGCAAACGCAAAATCATTTAATATTTCGTATGAAAGTCATCATTTCTTCAGAATTTTCACTTTCATCTAGTCGAGTTTTCAATATTCTATATAGTTTATCCATAATTCTTCTATTAACTTCTATTAACTCAGTATAAATGGTAATCCAGTCATTATCAACGATCATTAGCTTCCATAAATGTTACAGTTAACGTTTTTTTATGGGCCGTTAGACAACTCATAAGGGGAAATAAATTCATAGGATTGTTTTTATATATAATATTATTCGATTTCAGAAATTATGCTGTACATTTAAATGGGTTTACCAATATTTACAATGCACAGTTGAAATGAATATTATATTGTTCATTTATATATTTCGTATTTGAAGCATTATTATTATAAACTATCAAGTATTGATAAAATCACTATTTATACTTGATGTGAGTATATTATTATTGATAGAAAAAAGGGCTGAATTGAACTAAATTGAGCATTCATTGGTCATGGCATCTACATTTCGCTCCTTATTTTTGGTTCTCATTGATAGTAATTCACCAAATATCTGTCCATTGTTAACATATTTCACCCCAGTTTAGTTTTTAACATTTTCGACTTCATTTGATCATTGTAAATTAAGTGAAAAGATATTTGACACGTTTAGAGTACATATTTTCTGATGCGTTCAAGTTTTGCCATTCTTTGGCATCTTGTCGTCATGATCTTGATGAAAAAACACAAATAAGGACCGAAATATAGATGAAGAATTCTTTCTGTTTGAGAATTGAACACTATACGTTCCATTTGTTGGACAATGGTGCAAGTTATGAGTACCGTGTAGTAGGAAACAGTAACCGTCTTGCTATTCCAACAAATGGAGGCACCAATTTCAATATTCTCTAAAAATTATTCTTTAAAGGATAATGGAGGCATCACATTGAACATGTTTCACATAATCAGCTTTAATATTCTTCGAATCAAATTGTATAAACACTTATCCAAAGAATGTTATAGTATACTTTAAATATCGAATATTTTTAAGTGAGATGATATGGGCACAATAACTATATGTATCAATATTCGTTTATATTTAGCAGTATTTTCAACCTCTTCATTTCGCAAAGAACTGAAATTAGTTGCCTGGAGCTTCACTATGGATGAGTTTTTCACAATTCTGATAATTACATGTTTCAAATTTTCAAGACGTTGTGATATATTTTAATATAGTTTTCTTAAATAACTGAGATTGAATTGTCGCTTATCTCTTGGTGAAACATGATTGAATAAAAAATTAGATCAAACCCTCCAATGTTTCAGAAATATTCTGGGAAACATTAAGCCAAGAGTTTGATTTGAATTTTCATTTCTATTTTTTTATTTGATTTAAATCGTCTCGACTAAATTGACACTCGGTACAATTTTGTGAAATTTTCTAAAATATAATTAAAAATATATTCCTATTGAATTCAGATGAAATTATACTATATCTAGATTTTTAGACAAGTTTGTAAAATCGACATTTCATGAAAAATTGTATCGCCACAATTTGGGTCGGTATGCTGAGAATATCTTTGATATTGCATTTCAATAATAAATTTTATGAAAACAGGTAGATTCTCGAAATTACTGTATCACTTGAAAATAATGAATTCTTGAGATTGTGATTGAGATTGAAAATTCTGGAGATCGTTAATATTGAAATTGAAACAGCCTTCATTTTTGTGTGTTTTTAATCAAATAAGTGAAATTATTTTCAACGATTGAGATGTAATCAGAATTGAATCAAAATTCAAATTTAGGCCAGATTACTATTGCCCTAATGTAGGTACAGGCAGTTACACAAAGCAGAAATCAAATATTTTACAGTTGATATTTTTTGTAATAATATGAATTTCAAGGAATACTTTACTAGACACATTTTAAGATTTTTAATTTATTGAAGAATATCATATTAATAGAACATAAAACTAAAGGTTTAATTATCCTCTATAGTTTGAATTCTGCAAAAGTACGAATACTGAAAACCCTCAAGAAGAATTGAGAAGATCCATATTTACGGTTCAATTTTCATTTATACCAGATGTACGCAGCCTCCAATTTAATTCAATGAGGAACTCAACCAAGTGAGAAGACTTAACATCTGTAATTATCTCGAAAACGAAAGTCTATTCACATAATTCTGACCTAGTATATAAAATTGCGTACTACCATTTTTTCAACATTTTGCGGTGCTTTTCGTAAGTGTGAGGATGCTGCTGAAAACTGTGAGTATATGTTACAAACCCCATGAGACTCGAATATGTAATATATCTATTGGTGTTTAATCGAAAGCAGTTATATTTCGTTCAAAAAAATTTGTAGAAGTTGTTTCAGTGAGATGTTACCAAAAATTGTGTGAAGTGAAATATTAAATTACCGAATTTTCGAAGAAACTAGATTTTTAGTATTGTAGTGTAATTTATTAGAGACCCATAGAGATTTATTTATGACCCATTTTTACTTTGGAAAAATATTGAATACTTATCTCTCATTTGCTTTCAAGATTTTCTGGTTCACACTTCCAAGTATCTTCAGGAATAATTTATATTCGAGAACAATTGCTTAAATAATGATTTGTGTTGTTTATTATCAGTGAAATTTTGAAAGACATATCCGATCGGTGATCTGTCATATGAATGTCAAGAGGATTTGGAAAACTATTTGTTTCTTAGACCCAGAGTTTTTGCGAAAATTGTTTTATAATTTCGTTTGTTTCAATTCTTTTTTCAGAAACTTTACTAGTCGTTTTCCGTTTCATATCAATTCTAGAATTAGAATATCATTCGAAATTCAACTACTGAAAAATCATCCTATACGCCATTCGGTTTTTGTTGAGTACCTTACTGTAATTTGATATAAAAGCGATAGCCTTCATATTGAAAAGTTATGTCCTTTTTTAATTAATTATTTCTTTCCAGATTTTATTTTTCCTTGCTGTTAAAACATCTGTCATAACTGAAGGGTCCATTCGGAGTGCTTCCAATGTTAAACCTTCGTCATCCAAAGTGAAAGAAATCACTCTAGCCATCGAACATAATTTGAGAGATGGCCATGAACAATCTGGTGGTGCAGAAAAAAACTCCCTGCAAACAGAACAAGAGCCAATCTTCTAATAAATTCTAAATTCATATATCCTACCGAATCAAAGAGGGGTTCTGCTTTCAATCAGGGAATTCTGAAATTTCAACAACTTCTGGATCTACCTATCAATGAAACCTCCAACACTCATGTTACATTCATCAATTTCGATGACAAAGGAGGAAGTGAAATTTTGAATATCACAGATCCTAACAAATCTCTTCCAGAAATACTTAACATCACAGAAGAAATAAAAACTTCACCTGAAAAAGCTGATATTCCAGAAAAACCTAAAAGTATTCATGTTAAATCAAAATGCGGTGGTGGAAACTATACAGAGAAATCGCAACCAGAAAACAGTCCGAAATTATCAGAAAAGAAGTTCATTGAAGATTTTGAAAATAGCAATGAAACCAGTGTGGAAACGGAGACATTGAATAAGAATTTAGAACTCAAAAAAATCAATAAAAATGAAGAAATAAGTAAGGATAATTTCAACAAAACGCTAGAAGTTGAATTCGTTCCTCCTCCTGATAACGAAAAGAATAATATAACTTATGATTTTAAAAATGTGACAAAGGATTCTTTAGAAACACTTGACGATTATGACGAGAAAAAAATAACAGTTCGTTGAATAAAACATTTTATCTGAATGCAAAACAGAAGTCTGCAAGAGGTAGAGTAGTAGAAATCAAATCTCAGACAGTTGAAGAGATACCTCTTCGCTCGAATCATAGAAATAAAGCAAGTAGACAGAGTAAACAACAGGAAGACGACGATATATCTCAAGCGATCAAGAGGGACATACTTCTAGGTAACCTTAATCCATTCTTCACGAATCCGTCAACTTCAAGTATACGTAATACAAACACTCTTTTTTTCGATGACGTTATAACGACACCGAAATCCAGTTCGCTCATAACTGCAATGAATCCCTTCATTTTAAATTCAGTTGCTTTGGATAATTCTTCTCCAAGTACCTTCAGCAGGTCGAAATTTTCAAGACTCAGAACCAAATCTTCAAAATCTTTCAGAAAGGCTGCGGTAGAAACAGTACCTAGCTTATCTGTGAACGAAGGACAAAAATTCAGCAAACCATTTGGTGATGTTGGTTTTTCAAGGTCTTCCCATCAAACAGCAACTGTCCAGAACATACCAGCACTACTTATCAGTCAAGAAGATAGGAAACCAAAATTCAGCAGCAAGTATAGGAGTGGTAGTAGACCTTCGTCATCCTCGGCGGTTTCTTCTGTATCTTTTAATATATCGCCAAGTGTGCACAAAAGCAGAACGTCTAATACACGAGGTAGAACTAAAAGTACTCAAAGTTACAACAGACCTAGAACTTCCAGTGTAACAACTTTAAAAGCTTCCATTCCAAGTCGACCTGCGTTACCACCCTCGAAGATTTCACCTTCCAGCTCAAATGTAGTAGAAGTGTTGAAGTCAGTCGAATATTCATTACCAGAAGAAGTAGGAAAATCACTCACTAAAACTGGACCATCTAAATTCAAAAGAAAAGCTGGTTTTCAAATAAAGCAAAACCTGAATATAACATAAATAAACCAATTCTTATGGACCCTGTTGCATTGAATTTGCATATGACAGAAAAATCAGATCTTGTTTTCAATCCTTATCTGGTGAATTCCCAAATGAAGAAGTTGACCACTGAGAGTTCGAGAAGTTTTGATTTTAAACCCAGTGTTCCCGATTATAGTACTAGTCGTTTAGCAGAATTCACTTCGGGTTTGAATGAGAACTCATATTTTCGTCCATTATCTCAGTTTCGACGCAAGGAAAATTCCATCCCTGATGAATCTAATATAATAGAGAAACCATATTTGGCATCTGAGGAAGTTGATGAAGTGGATCCTATGCAGAGGATTAATAATTTAGAGAGCGATATTATTTTTAAACCCTACTTTGTTGCTCAGCCATCTAGGAGTTTCCAAATGCCCGAAACGTCGTCTAACCGATACGTCGAAAATGATGTACAAGTGATTGACTTATCACAATTTTAAATCGAATTTTCAAAAAAAGAACAAGGTTGCGAGTACATCCTTGATTTTATTCCCAACGGAATGTATGTTTTTAAGAGATAGGAATCTCGTCAAGTTGATTCGCAGGGAAATAGTTTTAGCTACTTTAGGAATGTTATCTTAGAAGAGTGACTGAGTGAAGAGATTTTCCAAGATTTCGTTAATGAAACTGAATTGAACGCAATACCCCACTGTAATATTTTCATCATGAAAGTACGTTTTATCTTAATATGAACTAATTTTATAACTTTTTTTTAAATAAATGAATTCGAAAAGTTGTACTATGCTTAACATTAATTTTTTTTACAGTTATTTGACCAAAATGAATTCAAAACGTTATAAAATTTTTTAAATATTTCAACAATCATTCATATTTTCGAGTATCAAAGTTTTGAGGAATTTTCAACAGTGGATATTCAAATTATTAAACTCTCACTATGTGCAATTCATAGATAGGTAACCACTTTATTTATATTACTGTACTTTTGAATATTCTATTAACTATTTCGTTTGGTTACGATTTTTCAAGAAAAAGTTCATTATGGTAATCTCTACTGTAATAAGAGAGAGAATAATTAAACTGCAATATTTATTGTGTTCAATGATATAGTTGGTGAGATGCTCGTGAAGTAACGGTCACGTAATGAAGAAGATTATACCTCCTAAAAAGTATATGTGCCTATATTTTTCCTGTGCATCTGGTGAACTAATTTATGTTGTATGAAATCACTGATGTTGAATATTATTATCCACATTCTCGTTGTGTAATATTTGAATATTTTACTGTGCAAGGAGCATACCTGTGATTTTGGTCATATGAGTTGGGGATATGCATATTGATTTCATTCTTGCTTCCTACCACTTGTTATAAAATAATGCTGTATGATTTAAGAGAATTAATTTTATTTAACTCCCAGTTTAAAATTGTAATCACAAAGTATTAAATTTCGGATACAGTGGAAATTATTCTCTGTTTTATTAGTACAAGAGCTAGCAGCGTCAAAAAAACAAGCATTTCAGGTAGGCCAGTTTTTAGATATGTCACCTCTCTCACTCTCCCAGACGTCATAAGGGCGGTCTGGATGGCGGTAGTGGTTGCGCTCATTAGTGCGCATCCTACTGGTACAGGTAGAATATCGATTTTCCACTCATTTTAAGAAGCTTTGTTTTTATTTCATTATTTTTATTGAACTTTTTCCAACATGAATCTAATATTGCCAGATATTTTTATTGTTGACTGAACCATGCCAGACGCTATTTTGTATTGAAAAAATTTCTTTTCAAAATATTTCTCAATTGCTGAAATTTTCATATGATGTTATTTAAGTATCCAAAAACCTAAAATAAATTTGCCAAACAAACAGTCGATTGTTAAACCTTCCGCTAGACCAAATATATAAATATATATAGAATAAAATATATATAGAAATAATGTGTCGATTGATATAGTGTCAAAATAATTATTTATTTCAGTACAAAATCAAGAAAATATTATGAAAATAAACAAATATGTATTTTTTAATTCATAAGTGGTTCACAAAAAACGGAGACATAATTGATAATTATCATCATCATCATCATCATCACTGCTGTCATTTTCATTATCATCGTCATCTTCTGGATTGCCATCGTCTTGTAATAAGTTATTATCTGTAAAATAATTTGTGATTGTATTCTTCCCACATGCCCAATCAATTTTCACTTTTAAATCGGTCTTGCTGAAGGTTTAACGATCGAATTATTGTTTGGCAAATTAATTTTAGGTTTTCAGATACTTGAATAATATCATATAGAAGTTTCAGCCATACTGAAATATTTGAAAACATTTTTTTTCAAATTCAAATTAGCGTCTGGCACGGTTTAATCAACAATAAAAATATCCTGCAATAACAGATGCATGTTGCAAATAGTTCAATAAAAATAATGAAAAAAAAACAAAACTTTTTAAAATGATGTGAAAAATCGATATTTTACCTGTACAGGTAGGATGCGCACTGATAAAGGCAACCACAGGAGCCAGACCGCCCTTATGACGTCCGGGAGAGTGAGAGAGATATCATATCTAAAAACTGGTCTACCTGAAATTCTCTCTCAAAACCGTTGCTAGCTCTTAGACTATATGATGTGGAAATAGAGTAGTTTAATTTCATTGTGTTTTCTCTGATTCATTGTTTCCAAACAGAAAATATTAAACTATTGAAACTTCAAGTTTGATGTTTGTATCAAATTTTGAATTTTGGAAATTTGAGATTTATACGAAACCAATAAAATTTTTCTTAGATCTTTCTTGATTATTCCCACCTGGTCATGTTATTTTACATGTTAGAACACAATATTTCATTGTCTTGCGATTGACTGAAATGCTCTGAATGAAAATATATATAAACAAAAGTTGTATATAACGGTGAAGCCTACACCTATCAGCAGCCGTTTGCAAGTGCAAGTGTTTCGAGTTTAATGGCTGTCATCAGAACAGTCTAGTCATATTTCAGATGTAGGAACTTGGACACGAAAAGACGACACGAACTTCAGAATTAATTTCTCTGGATTGACCGACTCGATCATTGTTTTGCCAATGAGGCGATTGTCATCTTCAATGAAATTTCTAACCGATAATTTGAACACTTACTACTCAAAGTTTCAAAGCGGAAGAAATTATAAAATCAAAATTGCTACGTAACGGTAAAGCGCGCGCTTGGAAGCAGCTGTCGACACGGATTTCGAGCTTGTTGACTCTCATCAGAACGACGTATTTAACGGAAACAAAATTTGACACAAATGTCTGGTTCCTATTACTGGCTATACTGTTGTCTACTGTGTTTGTGTTCATAATTCCTCCATCGCTTAATATTCTGGTATTCATATTTGTTTAATTCAATAGAAAACGAGACTGTATCCATAACCTTAACCATAATTCCAAGAAAAACCTACCTCCCATAAGTAGATTGAAATATTATTCGATATTTTTCACCATTTGTTCTTCACTCAAATCAAACTTTAGTGTTCAAATAAAGGGCCTAAAATGGGACACTTGAATCAATATGTAGCGAAGTCACTACATAATCAATATGTCCCCGCCTAAAAACTGTAATATAAGATTTAACAAGGTATTCAAAGAACTATTGGAAAAATTGATACGTCAACAATCGTATCATTATAATTTGGCAGAATTTCAATTTTTCCTTGAAATAAATTGAATTATGGAATGAAATAATTTTGGAGACCATTTCCTATAAAGCGCATCCACCATTTGATGACTGCTTAGTGTAATTCTTGTTTGAACCATGCCGTCATGTCCATTTTTCGAGCAAGAGGATATAAAGAAAAAGTGTGATCTCCATTTTTCGTCGTAATCGTAACAAAATTGTTCATTATGCGAGTTCCATCGCTTACACTCTCTGAACAAATTTAAACATGTACTCGTATCAGAGTATTGAAAATCTTCAAGGGCCCAGAGGCTCATCCTTCTAGAGGCTTCGAACATTCCATCCTAACTGATAGTCTGGGATTTGAATTATTGAAGTTGAGGCGTAAACGGTTCGGCCTAACGTTTCTCTTCAAAATTTTGCACAATTCGATCGAGTCACCATTTCTACTGAGTAAAATAAATATTCGCCATGGTTGGCGAGGTCTGAGGCGGAATAATACATTTTATGTCACTTACAGCAGATCAAATGTTGTCACATTCTCCTATCAACTGTATATGTAATGTTTATGATGGGTGTTGCGGTCGATGTGATATCTATTTTGATCGGCTATCAGTGATCTTGGCATGCCACTCAGAACAGCGCAATGTGATGTCGTGATATTTTCATGAACTTCTCTTGTTTACATATGACTAAGTTTTAAATATTGTTTTAATTTTAGTTGTTTTTTTTGTTTACTATATAGGATTGCAATCGACTTTAAATTTATTTTTATTCATCAAATATATTTCGTTAGTATATGGTCAACTTCTGCTACCATATTTAACTTTGTAATAGAGCATATTTTATTTTATTTTTAGTTATCTGGTTATTGTTCAATACTATTTCAATTCATTTTAATTTAATTTTTTCGTTTTATATATTCATTTATACTATCTTTTTTTGTTTTTTTCTTTCGTTCATTTTTCCTTATTTATTATTATTTCTTCAATCGATTGGGCCGATACCTGGTGAAAATCTGAATACAAAATTTAATTAAAACTAAGTAGTTTTTCGATTTTCACTATAATTAATTCAAAACATGACAATATCGTTTCGCCAACACAGTGGCTTCATCAGATCAGATTCAGTTTATCATCAACATGATGGAACCACTGTGTTGGCGAAACGATATTGTCATGTTTTGAATTAATTATAGTGAAAATCGAAAAACTACTCAGTTTTATTTGAATTATTATTATTTGTGCACAAGTAGTTATTTTTCTCTGTAATTGGGTGTATATCTGTTGAGAATAAAAGTTTATCATCAATCTGATCATACTTTAAACCTCCAATAATCCTTCACGCATTCCATCAATTTTAAGTTGTATATGTTCTAATAATATTGTTAACGGTATCCATCAACCAATAGGGCCACTCAGAATATTTAAAATATCATCAAACGATATCACCGAATTCCCAAGGCGTTAATATTTTACTACACACATTGAAATTCTAAATGGATGTAATAATATAATTATAAAATTACAAGCATTGCAAAAACTGAAGTATATTTCATATTCTATCAACATGAATTCCTACTGAAATTCTGATGGAAATTATTGACTTATCTACCAAATTCGAATGAGAAATCGTGATGTGCATACCTCTTGTTACATATGTTGTCGATTCTGAAAATAAATGGACTATAACGAATTAATAGAACATCAGATAATAAGTTCATATTCTAGCACTCATAACGAAAATAATTTGGAGAAATTATCATTTTTAATGAATTGAATAACCGTTAATTTGAAAGAAATAGTTTATCGTATGTGTTGATAGCTCTTGAACAATTCAATCCGATAGAACTGCCTAGAAATATCTTCGTGATGATAAAGATATATTCCATGAAATATGTATTGGAAATTTTCATTGATATCGTTAATGTTCGATTTAATCGAAAATTGTCTAATCCTGATGGAAATTCGTTCGAATATTGAAAAACATATATTAATATTCGAATTCATTTTAATGGGAGAATTAATGGGTGAACTGTCGATATTTGTTTGTTGACATTCAGTAATAACTACTTTATGCACTTAGTGTACATTATGTAATTGAATCGTGATTATAATAAAATATCTACAAATTTATTTGAATACAATCATCTGTTATGAAACATTTTGTCTGAAACAAAACTCGAAAATTGAATGAGTGTACCAAAAATTAAAAAAACCGAAATTGTTATCAAGGATTATCAGAAAATTGTGAACAAGAGAACTATGTTTTTATTGGTTTCAGGCATAACTATTCTTTTCAGAAATTTCTGTTCTAAGTCATGAACAATGAAAGTTCGACATAAAAACACATTGTCCATTTCCTTCAAACCTTCATATAAAAAATTGTTTCTGGGAACAACTAAAGATAATAATAATAATGATATATTTATTCCCAACCGATACACATACAATTAAACTAAAAAAAATAACAAATTGAATGGAAATAAAAATAAATTAAAAAAAATGAAGAAGATAAATGAAAAATAAAGTATAAGCAAGTATATACAATGAAAAGGCAATGAAAATGAATTCTAAATGAAGAGGACACTTTTTCAGAAGTGTTTCATTATATTCAAATTCATTTTTTTCTGGAAGGTCTCTCATTGAACATAAATGCACTCATCATTAGAAATTGATTAAAATTTCTCCACTATGTATACTTGCTTGTCATTATTGAAGATTTCATAGTTGTACTATTCAAAACGAGCGAAACATTATTATCTGAAATACTGTTCTGGAGATGATACGATATCATCTCTTTTTCCTCATATTTTCGGTTGAAATATAGAAAATGAAAATAATTTCTAAACTATGAATCACTCAAACAATTCGTTCGAAGTTTGTCATATTGTTTGAATCGTTTTGAATTCAGACTTTTCCTTGTAATGGAATGTATCAATAGGTGGGTCATTAATATTTGGATTTGTAGTTTCAGTGACATAAGTCGAAAGACTCACAGAGAATTCCAGAATTTTAAATTAAATTACTTCGTTTTACTTATCCAAACAGCACATTAAATTAGGTGAACTCACTTTATATCTTACTAGCTCAATTATAACAGATTGGTTCATATAACAAATATCAATGAAATTTTATTTAGGGTAGTCTTGAAAAGCACATCGTCTGCTTTAAACCAAAAATGAATGGTTACAAAACAGTTATTTTGGCAATATACATTGCAAAAATATTTATATATTCGGTTGTTTTTCTTCTCTGTCGGGAAGAGGTGAACATTATTGTTATTTCTTCTCACGAAGTACTCGTTTAGTATTAGTGGATCAAGTGAAACTTTTGTGAACATTTTATCATTTTCCGAGGAAAGATCTAATATTTTTTGAAAAAGTGTTAGTTTAGTATCTCAGAATGATTTTTCTATTCCTAATATTTTATGAAGTGTTCTATATTTATTACATAAGTATTTTATAAAGAGAATTTCACAATGGTGTCAACATCACTATGCATTTATTTTAAAATAGTAGTGGTCTATGTACCTGAGAATGACAAATCCTCTTGGAAAATATTCAGCTCACATGAATAATATTTCATTCGACGAGGGTTATGTTGAAATGAGTTTGAAATTGTACATGGAGTGTATCAAAATTGGCACATGGATAGATTGTGGGTGCCGGTAGTATAAAAAATCAAAAAATCGTAGTCGAAGCCGCAAAGTCGAAAGTCTATCGAGAACAAAATGGAAATTTATTAAAAAAATATATTATGGAGCAATATATTTAGTACCTAAATCGAAGCCATAGTAGACAGGTGATTTTTTGATGATAAGAGACCAAATTTTATGCAACATAAAAGCTTCTATCATTCATGCAAAAACACATGAAGAATTCTTGAAATATGCACCAAATTTTGCAGAATATGTTACATAATATGAAAAATTATAAGAACCGAAAAAAAGTATGTCTAAACTTTTTCATTTCAAAATCAAACATTTCATTAAATGTTATTAAAATTATTCATTATTTTTGTGAACATCAACAATCAAGTATGGCTCCGAATGTTTAGTTTTATGATTGTATGTTCGAAAATCTAAAATATTTTCAAAAGTGGAAAAGGCTCGGTCAACATCCACTGAGATAACTGGGCAGAATTTGGACCAGGGTGTTATGTTACTAATCGTAGTTTCTGGCAAAAGTTCTGCCATATCATTAATAAAACTATCAATTTAACACAAGCTTTTGATTGGTTATTGTTCAATATATCATCAAACCAAAGTCACAAGCAAAACAATCAAAATCACAATTTTTAATATTCAGTAGCCCTTGTATTTGTGACTATTAAATTTGGTCGAATTCAAGATATTTCGCAACGCATAACTAGAAACATATTAAGCAAATGTATTAAATCCGGTCCATATTAGTGACCAATTCTAGGTACATCATTCTTGAATTCTTTTTGCTATATACTTCTTTTATATTGAATAAAAACACTTGGCTCAGTTTCAAAAAATTTATTTTTTTCTTGACGATTGCTTCGGGATGTTACCCCATTTACAAGAGTGAAAATTTTGAAAATGTGGTAACACCTCCATAAAATTGTCAAGAAACAATAAAATTTTGAGACTCCAATCCAATTGTTTTTCATTAAATACACTGAACAACAATTAATTGAGAGATCAGCGGATGTTCTTTCAACTTCAAATACTTCATTTCTATTTTCATTAATTCGAAAATGAATAACATATATTAGAATTTTTTCTTGATATTTTCACTCATCAATTTACTGATACAACGGAAAAATTTTATTAGATGCCTTGATTCAGTTTTCTTACAAATTTTGTTTTCCAGTTGGGATTTGAATTAAATTCAAATCTTGAATAAATTCAGTGTTTGATACTATATTATTTCATTGATACTACTATAAAAAAATTATTCGGAAGTATAGTTCTTAGATTTTGACAAGTATGCTCTCCATGTAAGAAAATCGGAAGCAATCGAGATAGTTCGACCAACAAAACAGTTTTGCGAATCAGGAAAGTGGAAAAAGTATTCAAGGAACATTAACTGCTATATAAATTCAGTGTTTCGGTAGTATTCTTTCATATTATTTGGTTTAGTGTGCTGCTACAAATATGAAAGTGCTCTTCGTAAGTACCAATATAATAGTCTCTAATATGCATACAGAAATCAAGTGCGGTTTTAATATTACAGTCGGAACTGAGACCGGTAATAGAATATTTTTAATTTTGTCTGCTAGATTATCAAGTGAGATTATCAATTTCACATCAACGTTTCTATTCGTTCAATTTCAAATTATGGTTCAGCAGAGGATGAAATAACTCAAACTTTTGATGAATACAATATTACAGTTTGAATGAATTTTTTTATTGCATGAAAATAACTTTGGATTAACTTCTCAGTTCGATTCGAAATCTTTATATAGATTATATCATATATATATATATATATATATATATATATATATATATATATATATATATATATATATATATATATATATATATATACATTAAATATTAAAATAAATCAAACTCTTGGCTTAATGTTTCACGATTTATTAACAATATGTATAATCAACATGTTTCGAGCGTTAGCTCATTTTCAAGACTGAAAACTCTTCTGTAGTGAATAGCGAGATATGCATTGCTAGCATTGACTATACATATTGTTAATAAATCGTGAAACATTAAGCGAAGAGTTTAATTTATTTTAATATTCAATTATGTTTCACCAAGAGTTAAGCGAGAATTCAATCTCATTCGTATATATATATATATATATATATATATATATATATATATATATATATATATATATATTTAATTAAATTAAATAAATCACTCGGCTTAATGGTTCACGATTATTCTACCTGTTTAGCCCATATAAAACGCCGGACATTCGTTACAAAAATTCTTATAAATCCCGCTTTTGTCTTCAACATTTATCCTTTCTTTATTATTCACTAAAACTGACTTAATATTTCTTTTGAATATAAACTTAAATACAAACACTTTCATTCCATTATTCTGTTAGCATCTGAAGAAGTCCTTGTAACGACGAAACGCGTCATGCTAAGCACTCAATGAAGTGTAAATCATAAGTTCAAGTGTTAGAATTTAGGTTTTTATTCAATTATAATGGATTTACATCAAGTAAACGTCAACACTATTTATTAAATATTTCTTTTGTTAGTACAAATTATTTTTAACTCTTTTTTCTTCAATCTTTCGCAAATTTTTTCGCTGAGATGAGGTATGAAATTTATAAAATAATATTTATGTTCGCTTTTTATAATTTGAGAGTGATAAATTAAATTTAAAAGATTTTTCCGTTGCTTTTTCTTATAAGTTTTTCTATTATGTGTCCATCAAAACCGTTATTATTTGCTAAAAGTTTCAAAGTTTTCACTTCTTTGTTAAGCTTTTTATCGGAAAGCGGGATGGACAAAAGTCTATGTAAAAGAGAATAAAAGGAGCTAGGTTTAATATTTAATGGTTGATTACTATCTTGAGGAATATCTGTGCATGTAGGTTTTCTGTATATATCAAATGTTAGAGAAATCATCTTTCCTAGTAATGGTAAAAAAAAATTTAATGTTTTTGGTCATTTTCTATTTCTTATGTGAATTCAATGGATGTATAAAATGAGTTAATTCATTTCAAAAAGTTATCTCATTGTCGGTCGGACCCACTCCAGATACAAAAATCATCGACTGCATACCGTCTCCAAAGAAAAATATTTTTTTATGGTGATGTTAGAGCTGAAATTTTTTTCTCTAAACTACTCATAAATATTTCCCTTAGTAGGTCTGGTGAAGGTGATATCATAGGTAGCCCGTCTAACTGATGATTTACCGTGTTATTGATATTAATCGTGACACATCAAGCCAAGTGTTCAATTTAATGGGATATTTGCTTATATTTCACCGAGAGTTAAGCAAGAATTCAATCTCAGTCATTTATAAATATACTGGATACACAGGGCAGGAAAATGAGTTACCTCCTCGATACTTTTCAAGCTTCTTCAGGGTTGAAGTTGTGCAATATTAACAGTTTGTGTAGGAAGGCACTATTGAAAATTTTTTTTATAATTACTGTGAAGTTAGTCCGAAAGTACATTTGTGTTTTGCATTATAAAACTCAATTTCGAAATGCAAAAAGCAAATATATTTTCGAACTAACGTCACAGTAATTCAAAGAAAAATTTCCAATAATGCCTTGTTAGACAAGCTGTCAATATTGTACAATTTTAGCCCTGAAGAAGAAAATAATCATTTTCAAAAGCTTGGAAAGTACTAACGAGTATCCAATTTTCCTGTCCTGGACTGCAATCTCAGTTTAACGTTCAACACTCAATATATAATTATGTATATATATATATATATATATATATATATATATATATATATATATATATATATATATATATATATATATATATATATATATATATATATATATATATATATATAATCAATTTGTTCGAAATAATTTCGGCTATGGACAAAATTCAAATAATATTTTCAATGATGGATTATTTCATTCAAAATGAACATTTTGGAAATTTTGAAAATTTCTTCAATCGTTTGACATGAAATCCCAACAAGTATCTCCTACCTCAATCAAATATATTTTCAATTCTCCGAAGTTTTCGAGAGTAATGATGTATACAAGACTTCTTCATTGTGTTGAGTTTAGTTGTTCAAAACAACTAAATTTGGTTGTGAGAACTACCAAATCGAAAATGGGTAATTTAGAGTGTCTTCCAGCCCAGAAAACGTATTGAAAAGAATGAGATACTAAAAGAGATTTCAGTCAAAATTTACAACATACTCTGTATATTGTGAATTGTATGTATTATTAAGCAATAGGAGCAGTCTTTTCTTTGATATTACCCTTAAATGCTCAGTTCTAGTGGGGAGTTGAGAATATAATGATAATATTAATTAATTTTTAAGATCTCTTCATTTGACTAAAGTAACTTTCTCTGCTACATGAAATTAGAGTTATTTAGCTATTCATTCGGTAATTTAAGTGTTTGATATCATTAAGAGTCACAATGCTCTTTGTTTCATGTACTTTCTATCATAATAACCACATTTTCTGAATGATGCAACAGTAATATACTAGTATGCATTTTTCTTAGCAACACACATTTAATATAATAAACATTCAAGATAGGAATCTTGATAATTTTTATGACATATCTAATTATCATTTTGAAACCTCTTTTGTTAAGTTGAGTTCGATTTTCCGGTTTCAAATGTTGTAGATGATTTAAAAGTTGCAAAAGCTGTTACAGTTATTTTCATTATATTTCGTCCAAATTAAATGGATATCTATTACTATTTCTATGAGGAACTATCTGTTAATCATTAGTTTACATGAACGAATTAATACTTCATGAACTGAAAGAATGATAACTATATTGGGGTTAGTGTTAGTATAGAAAGGAACTCCCACATAAAATTTTCATAATTGATATTAATTTCAGATATATGAAAAATAATTTATATATAAATAAATATATAATATATATATATAAATATATATATATATATATATATATATATATATATATATATATATATATATATATATATATATATATATATATATATATATACATATATGTTATTGCCTGTTGATTATGTATACTTTTCTGAACATTTTTCAGCAATAACAGGCTTTTTTGAAGAATCCTTTTTGAGTGGCCGTTTCGGTGCGAATTGAAACTTTGTCGAAACTAACCGATAGAATTTTATAAATAACTATGAATTCAAATGTCAATAGTGAATTTGTTAATAAACTTATGTGATAATATAACGTTCAATAATAAAAAACATAAAGATACTCTATAACCTTTCGAAATTTGTTTCTACAATTTCGAAGAATAAAATAAACCAGAATAAGTTTTATATTAAAATCTCTTATCATTCAGTTGAAAATCTGAAAAATTTACTAAGTGAAAATCTCCTTATCCCATCGATCGTGAGGGCGCTTTCTTGGTCTTACCCTGCCTCTGGGCTCCTTTTGCACACTCCACGAGATCCTTGACCTTAGTTTGACCTCTTATCCAGACGCAGCGTATTCTATCTCGTATGGTTAGACCATGTTAAACCGTACCTATCTGGTATGGTTTACATACTCCGCTGGGTTGTTCGAAGCTTCTGGATGTAAGCAGATTTCAGGATCCAAGATTCGCTGGCCTAGGTCATCGCTGGTAATACGCATTGGTCACTTTGCTCTTTAAGAATAGTGGCATATCGGATTTGAAGATGTGTTTCAGTCGTCCAACCGAAGCTGCTCTGGTTCTTTGCATGACCTCCGGTGTATTATCCCGACAGTCGAGATTATCATTGAGCAAATCGAATAAAAATTTCAATTCAATCAAACTGTTCCTGGTGTGGGGGCTCCTAGTGTCAAACCTCGACAGGAAACAAGCGTGATCACAAACCCTAGGTGGATATACACCATCTTATCGCAATGAGAGCAATTTCAAGAACTTTCTCGGCAGAGCCTCCAGGCGGTTTATGTGACAATTATGTATTGGTCGCCAAACAAGACAGCCATACTCAAGTTTATATATTGGTCGCCAAACAAGACAGCCATACTAAAGTCTGCTTTTCTCTAGGGCATTAAATAAATGGACCATTGTTGAGGAATTCGAAAACAATCCAAAAATTGCGGTCGATGAAACCATAAACTTTGCTACATGATAAAATAAATTGGGTTGATATGAGGTAATGTTTTCAATCTACGATGAATGTTACTATACTGGGAAAAGCATTCTCATCATTCAAATTGAATTTTCGTATATTTGTTACATGTATTCTGTAACACCTGGTGTAGCACTGGAAAGTATAACATCTGTTATGAAAAACTAACAAAAATTAATCAATTTCATCAGAAATAAGCATTATGTTCCTCCTTCAATTTTTTCCAAGTTTATTTTCGTACTTTACAGACTTTCGAATTCAATTTATTCACGATTCTAACCAACGGTCTATGAAACACATAAACAGATGTATTTATGACTAAAATGTTTCGAATTCGCACACATCTGGGTTTGTTTAAAAATAATATTGAAAATAAACTAGACCGGTTCCGCTTTGAGTTATTTAGACCGCAACAAAACGGACTAATCAAACATCCTCTGTCGAATGATATTAATATTTAATTCATATGTGAAAGAAATTTGGAATATACAGGTTCATTTAATGATATCCATGGTCGCCCATACGCAATTTTCGGAAGGGGAAGGGCAATGTCCAGAATTTTTCTATACGACGTTCCAGAGCATTGAATATATATAGAAAAATTAGATATTTTCGGTTTTTCCACATATTTTTCGAATACTTCATGTAATTGAATTCCAAGTAAATTTTAGAGAAATCAATTAATCGATATCAATTTTTATAATGAGAAGTGTTTGGTATTCGTATCATCTATTTGTTCTGTGAAGAATATACCTATATTATAATATCAAATAAATTTGGAATAAACTGGGGATAAGAAAATTGTAATCATTCATCAATATAATTTTATGCTCATTATGTTGTATTAACTTTGTGATTATGTGTTAACAGATCCAAATATATGTTGAGTGTATCTGAAAAATATTTTGAATTTTTCGATAAATTTCAAGAGTTTTTCACCAAGTTTTTTGCAAGATGTCAATTGATAGTGGAAATAAGTCAAATAATAGTGGAAGATTGATCACACAAGAATCCTCTTGTAGTATACAATTCGAAATATAGTTTTATTCAATAAAATATATAGTTTAAATATGAAATTTGTAAATGTACCAATATCATCAGTAACTATTTGATGATTTCTGAAATAAAATGTTATACACCCAAAATGTTTTCAGTTATCAACCATATATCAAGAAATTCATATAACTGATAATAGGATGGTAGCTCAAAAAACACTGAAAATTTATATTCTATAACTAGTTTCGTCTATTGAAACAATACCATGTAATTAAAAATATGAAAGAATAGGTACAGAACTACTCCTACAATTCCAATTTTCAGTAGTTTCATGAAATGTTTCGAAATAAATATCAAGTTTGCGATAATTGATATTACTCTCTTACTTGTCTTAATATTAATGTGTTAAATATGCACATAATACATGAAATGAGGGTGTTTTTTAAATGATTTTAATGATAATAATAAAGTAAAGTTCAACTATTTTCGATCCAAAACTGCAAAGATAATAGTTTTTTATACAAATTAAATTAATTTCGTTTCATTTTGCACACAATTACCTATTTTTATCAGTATGAATAAAAGTGAACCTATAAACTACGAAAATATAATCACAAATATTTCTCAATCATTTAATCTGATAATTGTAACACGTTTTTTATTCACATTTTCATATTATAAATTTTCATTTCAGAATATTTTCGATATAAGTTTCTGAAATGTAAAAGTATCGAATTTGGTAGGTTTATCTATATTTCATTCACAGTGTTCAATATATCAACTCAAACGTGTATTTTTGCAACTTGTACAGTTGATATTTATAACTCACTTCCATATTTCCTTTCAGATTTGCATCGCACTTGCTTTAGAATGTTATTCTACGGTTGAAACTACAAATGCTACCACCACATCAACCCTTGAAACTCCAGAGTTTGAATCTTCTAAGATAGTTCACACAGTACAAGCAACAAAGTCAATAGTTTATAATGCTACAACCGAATCAACACCTACTAATTCTTCAGACAAAACCACTACTTGGAAGAAAAAACCATTCATTAGACTAAGAAAAGTGAAAAAAAATTTCAGAGGAAATTTATATACGAACAATGTATACAAAGTTCACGAAAATGAGAAAGAGAATTCAGAATCAAATAGGAAATTCACAGACAATTCTCATTATTCAGGAGAAAACCGGCTCCGATTGAATTTAAGTGACATCAATTATAAAAAGATGAAAATGCCCTATGAAAAACCTAGTTCGAACGATTTTCAGAGAGATGAGAGCAGAATAATTTCAAGTTACAGGTTCCCTGAAAATAGTGAAGAAGTTTTGAATGATAACCCCCTTAATATTGAAATATCTAGAGGTACCAATATCTATAAGGTACAAGAAGATCCATTCGAAAATATGGAAACTAAGGAGCTATCCTTCGATAACAGGGAACCCGCAAATCCTTTTCGTTATGAATTTGAATCACAATCAGTACCTAAATACGAGAGCAGTAAAATTTCTTACGAACAACCCGTAGGCCCACGTCCAAGCCTACCTGAAATAAACAATGTAATTCAAAATCTAAACACCCAAGAAAATACTCAATATTATCGAGCACCTAAAGAAAATCATGTAGTGGAGGTGAATAAAGTTCCATTAGTATTTGAACATCATTACCAAGGCGATTATAAACACCCTCAAATGAAATTTGTAGCTCATCAGTATAGCTACAGTCCTCCAACAGATAACTCAGATGAAGCTTTCCAACTTGGACAGATACTATCCCAAAACGCGGTTCAGAAGTTGCAATCTGCCAAACAACCACTTGAAGAATTCGTGGAAAACAAACAAGAAGTAACATTGAATATACCAGTGCGCTCAATGTCTAGTTTTTCACATCAAAATTATGAAAAAGTTCCACGAGGAAGATATTCTGGGCCTCAATACCAGCATCCTTTAATCAAACATTTGGTACCAGAAATGTCACACAATGATTTCAATAGAGCAACTACAAATTTCCAAATCAGTCCAAATTCAAACGCATATCAAATACTCATACCGAAATCTCAACTACATCCTATTGTTGTTGAAGATGAACCAATAAAACCAGTTTACGAAACAACATACCTTAGTGCTATTCCAGAACAACCAATCGAATACAATCATCAGCCAGATGTAACGCAACAGTATCGAACCAATTCTCCTTACTCTGTAAATGTTCAACAAGACTTCATGGATGTACCACAATACACATTGATGTCGTTCTTCAATCTGCAAGATCGAATTAAACCTGAAGCTATTCACGAGGTCGAGCCACCAAATCTAGCAAGATTTAATAATTTCAGAAATATCAATATCATGAAGAATGCACCTTCTGCTGTTAGACATGGGGACTTCATGAGGAATACTGAGTACCGTTCTAAATCACCAGTTGAGCAACATCGTCCAGTGGAAAACCCTACGAGTTTTCGAGGGGAGGACCCTCGTATATCCAAATGGAGATCTGGGATTGAAATGCTTAAACAGCAATTAGCTAAATTGATCAAACCTAATCCTACAGCAACTTCTAGTTTGGTACCCTTCACTCAACACCCAAAAACTCAAATGATACAGTCGCGACCTTACTGGAGAAAACCACAAATAATGAAGCTTGTTAGGATACCTGAACAGCATCATTCACCTCAGCAAGAATACCAACCACAACATCAGAAAGGAAACATTCAGGATTTCAATTCTTATGTGAATATAGGGGACAATTCTCAAGTGTCCCACAACATAAAAGACCAGCATCATTCCCCAGGTCATTCACAATCACAAGAATCTAATACTGTATCAGAAAACCAAGACATATCTGACCACTATTCAGGTAATGTAAACCATGCAGCACAGGAACGCCCACCTTTAGAATCTAACGTTCAGCAACATTTTACTTCTGTGAACCTACCTATTGACCAAGAGAAATATATCTTTGCTAAGGAGCCATCACAAGATCCACCGAAAAATATATACTATACTCAGGAAGTAGTAGAAGAAAATCCAATTCAGTATATGGAAATGAAGAATAATAATTATCACAATTCAATGAATTACAAAAAGCAACCAAATGATCAAACTGAAGTGCAAATAGTCAAGTCCGTATCTCCGAACTTCAACGAAAATTCCAATTATGAAACTGTTCAATATAATTCAGATTATACGAATCCAAGGATAGTAGACGAAACGTCGAGTGTTGAATTACCCAAGGGCTATTTGAATTACCAAGATCCAAGGAGTATCTGGAGGACACGTACTACGAATAAAAACATAAACACAAGACCAACATTACAGATACAAAAGCCTCAATTCAGGGATATGAATGGAAATTTGAGAAGTAATAGCATAAATCCTTATTCCATCTTGAGACGAGTAGCATCGGATCCTTCAGGACAAAACCACAAGAGGAGAAATATCAGTTATCTAGTACTCATGAGAGAACACGATGACAGATAATATAGATTTTTTCCATAGTTGATCAAGACAAGGCCATCAGGTTATTCATGACCTGTTTATTTATTTATTATATTAGGTTTTCATTACATGATTATATTAATTGATTAATTAAGTGAATTCTTTGGGTCGTTTTATTTACATCATATTCCTTCCCAAATTAATCCCTCAAACATCAAATGAATACCAAATAAATATTCTGGAAATATTTACGAATACAATGAAAATTGCATACACAGAATACCGAAATTTTTATTTTCTGAAATTATGAAATTTATAATGATAAACGTTTTTAGGAATATCACATGTATTCCAATTATTGGAGAAAGTTATAGTAGGGAAGCTGGCACCAATTTTTGGGTAGGTAAATTTTTACTTAAACAAGCTGTTAACTTGCAACATGCCTCTCCTGATATACCCCAATACGGAATTGCAGACCTGGCTGGTGAGTAGCGGGGCTGAATCAACCCCTAAATTTTTAGGGGTTGGCAGCTAGAAAGTCCCACCAAAATGATCTGTCTTTTTGGGAATCTTATCTTTCAGTTATAAGTAATACTCCATCAAAATTTCAAGCTGCCTCAAATGCATTTTTTACAATTTTTTGCAAAATATTTTTGCACGCGTCTGGCAATGTTAAAACTCCGATTACATCGTCTGGCTTATTTTTTTCGTATTCATTAAATTTCGTATACACTCCAACGTATAGAAATTGCGTTTTCTTCAAATATATTTTTGGGGGAAAAGATTGATATTTCAAAAAATTTAGGGGTTGATTTAGCTCCGCTACTCACCAGCCAGGTTTGCAATTCCGTATTGTGGTATATCAGGAGAGGTATGTGACAAGTTTCCAGCTTGCCTCAAATACCTACTCAAAAATTTGTGCCAGCTCTTGAACTATTATATATCATCTAATATAAAATCGAGATTGTTCATTTTCATCTTGAATCTTTTTAATCTTCTAGTACAAAAATTATATTGACCCCTCATTAGGCAAAAAGAAATTGAAATTGTCTGTGTTGGAATTCGAATTCCAATCACAGAACTAAAATTATTCACGGAATATAAGACGTCCTCTTCTTCAATGAATTTATCAATTATTACAATGATCACAGATATATTTCTTATTTGTCATTATACTTCAATATTAGATACTGAATTTCAACAAAATGTGAAGTGCTTACATAATTATTTTTATTAAATTTCTTATGAGCTGTTGGGGAATAAATCATCAAGTGCAATTTTCTACGTAATTCAACATTTCAGAATAAAATATGGCCCAAGCATTCGTTACTACTTACCGAAATCACTATAGATGGCATAGGGAACCAAAACGAAAGTCGTAAGTTAGTTTTTTCTTCCATTTCTATAAACATATAAGTATTTATGGTGCGTAAATCGTGCATACAAAGGTGACCAGGCGAACAGTGATAACCTTATAATAATAAATAAAAATAATAAAAAAGAGCCCAAACATATAAAATATGTTTGGGCTCTTTTTTGAACTAACAACTCTACAGAAAATGCAGTGCACCCATCGTAGAACAAATGAATGGGACATTGTGGGTCGTTTCATCTGCTGTAGGTGTACTTCTCCACCTGGTTGAAACTTTTAACACTTATGGCCATGCACAATTGTTGAAAATACTTCAAGATTTAGGAATAAGACGAAGACCATAAAAATTGTTTAAATCGTATATGGAGCAACAAACGCAATGTGTAAATATAGGAAACAGTATAAGCTCAAATAGATTGGTTCACTGTGAAGTGCCGCAAGAAACAATACTTGAAACTCTCGTTTATTTTAAATATACACATTATGATTACAAGGGAGTCTCGTGTGTTTTACTGATGATACTTTTGCTACCACGGCGAAAATTGACCGGATTTAAATCAAAGCGTAACAAGACCTGGCAGAGACATTTCAAACTCACACTTTCGGGAAATTTTCCATGGATAATGAAGCACTAATGAAGCATTTTCGAGATATTCAAGATACAATGATAAGGTTTTAATACCAAGAAATAGAAATTCAGCACCTGGCTCAGTTTGAGAGAATAATATAATTTATCTGCAATTGATTGAATCTAAGCAATTCATATAATTCTATGAAATAATTTTTTTAATTCAATCTATATGAAATTATGTTTCACCGAGAGACTAGTCAATTTTCAATTAACCGATAAATAAGGCATTATGTGAAGTAAAAATATCTCGGAGTAGTCATTGATTCTGTTTTCAAATAGGAAAAACACTTTTTTCATGTCAATGACTATTTGAGTGGTATGTTGGTGGATTCAAGCACCTAGGTCGAATTCTGAATTCACCAGACATGAAATTGGTGTACTGTGCACTGGTCTATACCAGAGTAGATCTTGTCATGGTATGTTGGGATTGATCAGTGGAGCTGCCAATTCTTAACTGAGGAAAACACATATTTCACAGATTAGCATAGTTTTTGATAAATATGTTGAGAAGATAGGTGACATACTACATTGAGTAAATTCAAGAAGTTTGTATGTCTTACAAATCTTTAACTGTAATTGTATTATATCAATGAAGGTTCCATGATGTTAGATCCCAAATATCAGAATAACATCATTCCGGTAAAAACACTATATAACACTGGGGAACAGCAATGTTGTTGTCTCAGACCTGTGACTTGTTTTTGACTTACTTTTGCTCTATAAAAATGTTATCAATTTTTCTCTATCGCGACAAGTTTTTAAACTACAGGATTTCCTGTCTTTACCCCAAATATCATAGAAAATGGGCATACAGAGGAAAATAAAGTGGTTACTAACCAAACATATTGAAATATTTCATTCAAGGATCGAAGTTTTGGAATCAGCATGTCAATTTACCCTTAAAACAGCCTAAAAATCGAAGTGAATAGAAATTATGTTACAAATTCTCCCCAATCTTATAATATATAATATATATATATATATATATATATATATATATATATATATATATATATTTTGAAAGTTTTTAGCATTAACAGGCTTTTTTAATATGAAAAAGTTTATTTCTGTTGACGTTTCGTTGTTATATTACAACTTTGTCAAAACTAATGAATAATTGAATTTATGAGTTACTATGGATATCAAATGTCAAACTTAATTTTTTGAAAAATCAAATTAGTTTTTTTGTATATTCACTTATTGATTTTCATTATCAGAGGAATATTTCTGGCTCAGCATTCGCTTCGGAAGTTTTAGTCTTCTTCACCATGAGGAAACCTCTGAAAAACTCATGGTAAGCCAGGTGATTCTTAAGATTACAATTACATATAGTTTTTTATATACTTATCCAGAATGTGTATATTGTTCGTTTATGTGTGTGAAATTGAAGGTAGATCTGGAAAGAATGAGTTGTGAGATGTGATGTTTTGTGATTGTTGTGTGTTTATTTTGCGAGTGTTATTTGTGAGGTTTATTAAGTTGTTGTAGATAGAATTTAGATGTTTAACGTCCGTTCTTTCATTGACTGTGTTTTCCAAATTTTTACGAATGTGTAACATTTCTAAAATTTCTCTACTTTTTTTGTCTCTTTCAGTTGCCAAAATTTTCGTATTTTTGTAATCAAAATCATGTTTTTCTGTTATTTTATGTTTATTTAAGGCTGTGATTTGAGTTTTCGCGTATTTATGTGCTTTGATTCTTTCTTCGAGATTTTGTGCTGTTTGACCGATATAGCTTTTATTGCAATTGTTACACGGAATATTATAAACTGTATGAGTTTTTCTCTGAATTACAGTTTTACTTTTTAATTTTGTATATATTTCTTTGATTTGATTTTTGGCAGTATGTGCTATTCTTAAATTATAAGGTTTTAATATTTTAGCAATATTTGTACTTAGTTTTGGAATATATGGTAAGGGAATGTAATTATTTTCGTTAGATTCATTTCTTTTTGAATTTAAAGTATTATATAATTTATGAATTCTGCTTTTCATGATTTTGTTGATTAAATTTGATGGGTAATTATTTTTCATGAGAAGAGTACGAACTTCTTCAAGTGTTTCATGTCGTAAACATGGTGATGTTAATTTTAGTGATCTATCTATAAAATTAATCATTATACCCTTTTTCTGGGAATAATGATGATTACTTATATAATTTATGGTTCGTTGCGAATTTATTTCTTTTCTGTACCATCTTGTAAAAATTTTGTTATCTTTTCTTATAATTGTTATATCAAGAAAATTTAATTTTTCATCTTTTTCTTCTTCAAGTGTGAATTGTAATTTATTATGAAAACTATTGAAACGTTCTAGTATATTATCAATTTGATCTTTATCTGCTATTATTAAACAATCATCAACATATCTTTTATATAATAAGATATTTTCTTCTAAATTTTTTATTATATCTTCTTCTAAAAATTCCATTACTAATTGTGCAATGACACTTGAAATTGGACTGCCCATTGCTACACCATCTAGTTGTTGATAAAATTCATTTTTATATTGAAAAAAATTTGTTCCTAAAGTGAATTTTACTGCTTCAATGAATTCATTTTTTGGAATGCAAGTGAAATTTTTTAAAATATTCCATTTTAGATCTATTATGTTTGGAACGATTGCATTGGGTATATTAGTATAAAGTGAGATTACATCTAAAGAGTATAATTTATGATTTTCATTAAGTTGTAAATTTTTTAGATTATCAACTAAATGATAAGAGTTCTTGACATAAAATTGATTTTGATTTATTACATTTTTAAAATTGAAGAAAGAAATTTAGAAAGATTATATAGAGGAGATTGAATATATGAAACAATTGGTCTTAATGGAATATTATTTTTATGTATTTTAGGTAAACCATAAAATTTGGGTGGTAGACTATTATGTTGTATTAACTCTTTAGCTGTTTTTGGTGATATAAAATTATTTGTTTCCCATTTTTTTATTAGTTTGTTAGTTTCATTCTGTAAAGTTTTTGTTAGATCTCTCTTAATTTTTTTATACGTAATTGTATAAAATATATATATATAAATTTCAAGTAATATATATATATATATATATATATTATTTAATTTTTTCATTAATGAATAGAAAAAAGCCAGTGGATCGTCATGCAGAGGCGCCACCTCCAGGAGACTATTGGATCGATACATCTTCTCTGAAGCAGAAGGAGGTTTGTACAATAGGAATTATTGCATAAAAACCTTAATTTTATTTTATGAAGAAATTGAAGTATAATTTGTATTTTCAGAATCAAATCCTTGTCAATGTTTTTTTTCGAATTTTGCTCGTATGTGAATCAATCCGAATCAGCGTTTTTCGTTTTAGGTATTGAACATTCCTTATGGTAAAGCTTTAGTGAGGCAATCTAATGGAAGACTTATGTTCAGTACTTATCAGATAAATTACTGCACAGACAGTAAGTATTACTATAATTCAACTGTTTTTACGATGTGGATTCCGATTGAATTTTTCTCAAGAGTGATGTTATTTGGAATGAAATAGAAATCATGCGACAGACTATATATGCATTAATGAAAGAGTCATTTTACTAGATCTTCTGCATGTCAAAGAATTGTAGTTAATTTTTTTTCAATTGAGTATTCAAAAATGAGATTTTTAGTTGAATCTGATAAGGGAAGTTCTAACTTTTTTAAATTCAATGGACGATGAATCAGCTCTGTGATAGTTCATAATTGAATGAGAGGTAATTATAAATACTTGTCTGAAAATCACTGACTGAACAATTCTTTATTCGACTAGTTTCTTGATAATGCCGAAAAAAGCGAAACTAGTCGAATAAAGAATTGTTCAGTCTAGTTTCTTGATAATGCCGTAAAAGGCGAAACTAGTCGAATAAAGAATTGTTCAGTCCGTGATTTTTAGGCAAGTTTTTATTGTTACCTCTCATCTAACTTTTTTGTATGAGTTCTACTTCATTTTCTTGAAGTATGTCCTATAAAGTGTAATCTTTTTCCACCAGAGGAATATCTAGTTCATCAGTGAGCACTCCTTTGTACTGCAGATCTTCATTCAACTATTAGGGTAAAAATAACTATTTTATATGTGAATATAAACTCAAATTCAAGCACTTGAACTTATGATTTACACTTTATTGACTACATAGCATGACGCGTTTCGTCGTTACAAACGACTTCTACAGATGCTTACAGAATAATAACAACCCACACTTCTTTCTTCGAACATCTTGTTAAAATGTTATGAGTGTTGACAGCACTTTTAAGTAACAGTTTAAAGTACCAAAAAGCTGTTATCAGCTTCTTTTGAATATTTAATAGTAGTGGCGTTTACTTGATGTAAATCCATTGTAATTGAATATAAACTTAAATTCAAACACTTGAACTTATGATTTACGATGGTTCTTTGAGCTGTTACTTAAAAATGCTATCAACACGCAGAAAATATGGTTTTTAACAACATGTCTGAAGAAAGAAGTGTATTGTTGTTATTATTCTGTAAGCATCTGAAGAAGTCGTTTGTAACGACGAAACGCTTCATGCTATGTAGTGAATTAAGTGTAAATTGTAAGTTCAATTGTTTGAATTTTAGTTTATATTTAATTATAATGGATTGACATCAAGAAAACGCCAACACTATTAAATATTTTATATGTAGGGATTCACTAACCAATATAGGTTCTGTAGTTTTGTAGTAGGTTTTCTCTCGGGGACTTTGGACACTAAAAACTTTCGTGTTAATAAAGCTACCCATTAATGATTTTGTAGTATTTCCATAAGGTTGTTCTCGAGAGAAACTTTGCTCATCTAGCTCAACTTGATAAAACTTAATGATCTTTATTTCGAAAAATTTCATAATACACTCATACACAACTGGAGTATTGTGTTTTGGAGTATAATGACGTGATCAGAAATTCTCTATTCAAGATTGTGACGATTTTATAGAATTTTGGACTTTTTTCCACTACGGGTAAGCTAATCCGTACAACTTGAGTATATATTACATATTCAACAGTTTGATTTACTACATTATGTACCTGCGTGCAATCACCACTTCGAAAATAAAATTTCCTGTATTATTTCACAGAGGTAAAAGCCAAGAAACAGAAACTGAGGGAAGCTGTTAAATTGGCAGCAGGAGACACTGATACAGAATCAGTAGAACAAACTTTCGAAAATGAACTGCTGAAATATTGCGAAGATCTATATAGCACAAAAACATCCAAGATACTGCCTCCGAGTGAAACCGCTAGGCGAGGTAAGTGAAATGCGGTTATTTTGTTTACGGCGCTTTCTATACAAATTCTCCTCCTTTTATTCTACGATAAAAGAAACCTTTTCCAAAATATGTTTTACCTTCTTTTTAAAAAGTTTTAAAATTTCTTTTCTTTTTTACAATCATGGTAGACCATCAAGGCTCAGTGACCTTGTTCAATATCTTCCTAACTAAGAACTGCCAGCAGGGAAATAGTAAATGAATCATTTTTTGCTATGGCAAATATTTCAATTGACAATAATATCAAATTACACCTAGTAGTGGTAGGCAAATAAAATAAAGCATTTTAACGAAACATCACGAATGAATTACAAAAAGCACAATGAACCTAATGGTTAAAATCCATACTGATTAGTTAATGAGATTATTCATCGTAATTGCTCAGGTTGTTCATGAGTATTCATACTAATTCCTGAGTTACAATTGTATTGTTCATCTAGGCCAAATATTCCATCGAAAACCAGAAAACAGCCTCTGGCAATTCAACAATATCTCATAACTGGCTCGACATCTTTGGTCTAGACAACATAGGTACATTAGTTTTTTATACATTCAACAACACTCAATCGAATAAGGTGAATTTCATGTTGATCAACATAAAATCTTGCTTATTTTGAGAATATTTCTGACTTTTATGAGGCTGACTATTTATGAAACTTTGGAAAGTTTTATAAATAATATTGACTAACTTTTGATGAAATATGTTTCAAATACTGAATTGAAATTTCAAGATCACCTTTGCATTCTTATAAAAAGGCAGTAATATTTTGCTCTACGAATTTAGAAAATGCTCTTAGCAAGGCCAAAAAGAATCTTAACTGCACACCTTGATCTTTTCAGAGTTTTTCAATTGATTTTTTCGACAAATGTTAAAAAATTGAGAAAAGTAGAAATTCTCATAAAGAAAATGGTTGTTCAAGTATTACGTAAGCACTATAAAGGGGTGGCGGGTTTATGCTCTGCTTATTTTTGAAGACATCCTACCACGATGTCTCAGTCTATTTTCTCATTTTCAGAATCAAAACTGCATCTCATAAATCAATAGAAGAAATAATAAATTATGATTGAGATGAATAATGACTGAGATTGAATTCTCGGTTAACTCTTAGTGAAACATGTTTAAATATTGAATAAATTTAAACACTTTTTTTATTATTACTAGGAATAATTTTATTTACTCTGATCTTGGTGTTACAAAGGTTGTGATTCGACAGATCGAATTCAATCAATAAAGAATAGAATCAGCAAAGAATGGCAAATTCGAATTTGCACAAAAATTCACAAAGAATCAAGATTAGCCCTGAACAGACAAGACAAAATAGTTTTTGATAATATTTTGAAAGGGACTGTCGCTTTTTACAAATAAGAGTCCCTGTGTCCCGAAATGAACTGTGGGACACAAAATTGTCCCGTTTTCAGAAACCGTGCGTAAATTTGAGTAGCAGACGGACGGTCACCGTTGTGCCCGCCACCGTGATGTGCGCCCGCAACAACCGGAGGCGAGCTAGCGGTTGAAGCTGCAAAATAAATCAATCAATTAAGAGACAATTTACCTCAGAAACAAACCAATCAATTTCTTCCATTTATGGCCCTTCAATTCAAATTAAAATTGTGAGATATTAAAACTGATATCGATGAAGAATTTGTGAAAAGGACGGCTACAGAATTTTATGAAACAAGTCGTGAATAATAATAATAATAATAATAATAATATAATTTAATTCCAATAAGTATTTTAAATACATAAGAAACAAGTCAAAAGTTAACGCTAAATACAAAAAATGTTGATAGTTTAGACCATATAGAAATAGTCTCAACTATTACAGAAGTCTAAAAACTCATTAATAGTATATGGTTCACAATCAATAAGTTGTTTATAAAGTATCTTTTTGAAGACATTAAAGCTCTCAGTTAACCGTAGACACTTAGGCAACAGGTTAAAAATTCGCATAGCCATATATAATGGGCCTTTGGCAAACCTGGAGCTATAGTGAATAGGTAAGTGAAACGTAAATATTCGTCGTGTCGAATTTTCATTTCTATATTCATTAAAATAATGCGGATGCTGTTTCAAAAAGATCATAAGTCTATAAATGTATAAAGCATGAAACGTTAAAATATTATTAGCCTTAAAAATGCCACGACAGGATCCTCTATAACCTAAATTAAACATAATTCTAATCGCCCTTTTCTGAGTTAAGAAAATATCACTCGCAGAAGGCGAATTACCCCAGAAGATAATACCATATGACATAAGGGACTGAAAATTGGCAAAATATAGAGTGCGAACAGCATCAGAGTTTATCCTGCTTTTGATAACCACAAGAGTGTATATTACGGAGTTCAATTTTTTTCTTAACTTACTGATATGCGGAGACCATCGCAAGTGCCTGTCAAGTGTAACACCCAGGAAATTAACTATTTCCCCTAGAGTGATGTCGTAGTCACCATTAACACAAAAAGTGGATGGGTAATTCATTTTAGAATTATTACCACGGAAAATAATACCCTGAGTTTTGCTCTTATTCATGACCAAGCCACTGCTGCTACACCACATGTCCATCTCTGCAACCATCGTCTTACCAGCCTTTATGCACGATTCAACATCAGAAGAAGCAATGAGGAAGTTGCTATCGTCAGCGTAAAAGAAAGGTGTACTGCCTATTCTACAACCAACTCCCGGAAGAGCGTTTATATAAATAATGAAAAGTAAAGGGCCGAGTACGCTTCCTTGGGGAATTCCTCTTGAAAGGACCCTATTCTCAGATTGGTACATTTTCCCACCTGAGTTGATTATAACTCTCTGTTGTCTATTTTTTAAATAGCTTTCAATGAACTTAAGAGAGATATCTCGAATACCATTTAGCTCCAATCTTTCAAGAAGAATAGCGTGTACAACAGAGTCAAAGGCTTTGGAAAGGTCAAATAGCAATGCTAATGGAACCTCACCATCTTCAAGAGTAGAAATTATTTCATTTAACAGCTCAAATACAGCTGTTTCAGTGCCCTTGTTTTTTGTGAAACCATGTTGAGAGCACGATATCACTTTAAATTTTGAAAAAAAGTGGAAGAGTTTGAGAGCTAAAATTTTTTCGAAAACTTTAGAAAAGCTCGACAGAATATGAATAGGTCTATAATTTTCAAACTCATTAGCGTCTCCTTTCTTAAAAAGAGGTTTTACTAAAGAAATTTTCAAATCATCGGGAAAACAACTATTGTGAAAAGAACAGTTTATAATATGTGCCAGCGGCTTACTGATGAGATGGATCGATTTTTTTATGACAGACATAGGAATACCATCATATCCGCAAGAGTTGGAGGTTCTGAGAGATTTCACTGCAGTGAGAACATCCCTCTCTGTGATATCGAAGAAAAAGAATGAACTTTCGATTTTACCTGAGTATGAAGCATGAGGTGTCCCAAGAAGACCAACTGGGCATGATTCTCCAATGAAGAAATCATTAAAATTGTTACATAGGTCGACTGGATATTCTGTTTTGAGAGGTAAGCTATTCTCCCTACTCCTGCCTGACACGGAATCAAGCACTTTCCATACTGCTTTGGACTTATTATTGGAGTTTTCAATATATTTACTAAGGAATGTCCTGTTTGCCGAAGAAATCGCCCGGTCATATATTCTCTTATAGTTGCTATAAATATTCTTAAACTCTGGTCTGACCGTAGAAATTACCAGCAGATTATCCAGCAGTTTTTTTTTACTTTGTAAATCCGGACTGGATCTGAAAGTTAATATGTTGCGCCTGGGGCTAATTTCTTTTAATGGAAAAGAAACCTCAAAAATCATCCTATAACGATTGGAAAACAGAGTCCACATTTTGTTAACATCCTTAGTCATATCATAAATATCATTCCAGGAAACTGAGGACAATGAAGAAATGAACTGGTCAATTGTGTGTTCACCAATGCATCTTATAGTTAATTTATCGTTTAGTGGTATAGTCAAAGGGACATTATCAAGCACAAAATTCAAAGCAACATGATCAGATATGTGTAGTTCTCGAATTTTTAAACATGCCTTCATGTTTGATATTATATTATCAAGACAAGCACCTGATGATGGTCTAGTTGTGGAATTACAAGATACACCCACATTGTATATCTCAAGCAACGAAATAAGCTCTCTTGAATCTCTAGAGTCCGTCAGAACATCAATATTAAAGTCTCCAGCAATAATAAAATTAACTTTTTCCAAAATAAATTTCAAAAGTATTGAGTTCAGTGTCTCAATAAAAATCTCTACGCTTGCAAGCGGTTTTGAATTAGGTCTGTAAATACAAATAACAACGACATAAAAATCTACTAAGTTAATTTGCACAGCAGAGCATTCAACAACATTCACCACACTAAATCTCATGAAATCAGTTCGTTCAAGAGATTTTAAGTTTTTGTTACAATATATGGCAGTACCCCCATGTCTACCTTTCTCACGGCAAAAGTATGAGACCAAATTACAACCCTGAATATGATATTGCGTAATTTCCTCACATGATTTCCAGTGTTCAGCAATCGCCAAAACATCAACTTCATTCTCCGACATTAATAAGTTCAATTTGTTCATCGCTGTGTTCAAGCACTGTACATTTTGAAATAAGAGTGATAAAGGTTTGAAACCTATATCTTTAAAATTATTTTTGTAACTAGTCTTATTTCTCATGAAGTGGCCCTTGGTAGGCGTCGTTTCATAAAAAACTTGTTTACTGCAATACCCTCTGGCCAAAAAGTAGGTTTCAAAACTTTGTCCAAGAATTCTGAGGGTAGAGTAATCTTGAATGATGAGTATATCTCCGGCTTCTTCGATGTTAATTTCTCACACACTACGCCAGGCATGCTTTCGTCGAAGAAGTTTTGCAGTTCGATTGCAGTTGTTCCAGGACTAAGTCGTGAAACATGTATATGTGACAACTGTATTTTTGGGACTACTTGCAGGTTATTTGCTTTCAGGGTTCCAATTATCGGCCTTAATGTCTTTTTAGAATTACCCATTCGTTTAGAAGTAAGGTGCACCTGTGGTTTATCAGCAATAGGGACCGCCTGTTTTATATTATTCCTTCTTTTCGAAGTTACAACTATCCATTCAGATGAATTTTCACTAGTGTTTACTCGATTTTCCTTGAAATTGTTTTCTGCAATCTCGGTAACATTTTTGATCTCACTGGAAATGTTCGGGGCATCAAGATTTGCCTGTTCATCTGGCTTTGATGATTCAGCTGTGGAATTCCGATCAGCTGGAACTTCGGTGATATCAGGGCCAGCTGTTGTTGTCGTTGTGTTTTTACACTTCGTTAGGATACGTATTTTCTTTTTAAGATCGCTAATTTGTTTACTTTGCGATAATATCAATGATTTCAAAGAGAGGATTTCATTAAGGAATGCCGATGACACCTCATTCACAATTTCATTTTTTACATTGACTAGATCTACCTTTGTAATGGGAACCTCAGCAGGCGGTAATTCGACAGTATCAACAATGGCCACATTTGGTTGCAGACAATCGTCACAATACCATTTCTGTGAGGAATCCTCATGTATTTTGTTGAAATCTTCTACACTCAAATTCACACACTTTGTATGATAACTATTATCACATTTCTTGCAATTGATGGAATCATCATATCTATCAATTTTAACATTGCATCGGGAGCAACTAATACCACGTCCGCGCGTCATCATATCTCAATATAATATATATATATATAATATCTAGAGCAATGGATTTGCTGAATGAAATGGAACCAATGAAATGGAGATATTTCATTGGGCAGATTTGAAAAAGGTCCCCAGATGGGAAGACATTAAAAAATCTCTGGATGTATTAATTGAAAACTAATATATTGACTCTAATAAAGATACTGATGTTTTTGACGAAATTTTCATTAATTTCTAATTACATTACTTCCCAAAAAGTAACGGAATGGAAAAATTAAAATGGAAAATGGAAATAAAAAAGAAAACAATTTGTAATTGAATATATTTTATGTTTGCCTGCTACAAATGCTTCAGCAGAAAGAGTATTTTCTATTATGAACAACTTGTGGACGTCTGGGAAAACCCAGTTACTAGTATAAATTTCAGGCGATGTTGATAATTAAGGTGAAAAAGCACTATTTTTGAAAAAGTGTTTTTTTTATTGACAACGTATTACATAAAAATTTACGGGGAAATGTGGATTATACAACCTTGTGTAGTTTACATATCTAGAAATAATACATTTCCATTTAATTTCACTACAAATATGTTGTTAATTATATTTAAGTATATGTAGCATGAACACTGTTATTACATGAAACTGTAAAAATTGTACCATGGGTCAATGACCAAGTAGTCCAGACACGTTATTTCTTTTGAAAGTTATTCGTGCCACAATTACTTGAAAATGATAGTCGTCTGAAATAGAAATTATTCCGAATTTAATTGAAAAATATTTTATGTTTGTGTTGAGAATAATTGTCACCATTAATATAAGTTCTCATTACATGTGTTTTTTCAAGTGATCTGATTAGAGGTGGTCGACTGTTTGAAATTAATAGCTGTAACTGAAACTCCTACAAATAACGAGACATATATTATAGCAGAAATTTCAGTCGCAATTCCGAGTGAAAATCTTTCAGCAAGTTATACGATAGATGAACACGCTTCCGACAATATCGTGAATCACAAACTGACTTCTTTGAAATTCGGTGCGAGATGTCAGGTCCTGCAATCCTTTGACGTCTTTGAAGATCATTTTCTTTCATAGAAAATATGTTTCTCATGAAAAACCTATAAACAGCACCGTAGCCGTTGTGAGTCACGAATACCTATCAAGTTCAGCTGTCTGGTACATGTCGAAAATTTTTCACAGCTTCTACTAATTTATGAGGATCAATTTCAGAATTGAAAGTAATAATGAGAGTATTTATTCAACAATAGGTATTAATTACCAAATTCATTTATACATTCACGTTCAAAATTTATTATTGACAATTATTTGTTCAAAACGATGTTTACGTATTAGGATTAATTTAAACGATATTCAAAGTGTGGCATTATTTTTGACTTAAAAAGCAATAACTTCACATAATGGCTGTCTCAGAATAATTTTCGTTTTTACATGTTAAATAAAAAACAACAATATTCAATTGAAACTTGTTTTATTTATTTTCCAATTAAAGAGCAGTTCTTGAAGTTTATGAAAAACAACCTTTTGCAAGTGCGTACCATTGGCTTCTTCACGCTCATTTAACCTGGAGCTAAAATTTTTAACCATTCGCAGGAGCATCGCCCTTGGAATAGAGTTGATTTCTTCAGTGATTCTTTGCCTCAAAACATTCGGGTTCGATGGCAATGAACTGTAAACTTTACCTTTCAGGGCGCCCCAAAGGAAAAAATCAGCAGGCGTTAAATCAGGGCTTTTCGGTGGCCAGTTGATGTCTCCGTGGCGACTTATCACTCTTCCAGGGAATGAATCGTGAAGAGCAGCTAATGAGTCAATTTTAACATGAGAAGTGGCTCCATCTTGCTGGAAAAAAGTGTTGCAGTTGTAGCCATCCTGGTTTTGCATTAATGTACCTAGCTAAAAAAAGTTCGGATCATATGGCAATATTGATCAGGTTTGAGTTCGACGTCGCTCATCCTCAAAAAAAATAAGGACCGATAATTCCTTAACTTGATATGGCAGCCCAAACAATAACTTTTGGGAAGTGCAAGGGTTTCTGATGCAGTTCTAGCATATTCTCGAAGCCCAGTATCTGCAATTTTGTTCGAATGAACAAAATTGCGTGAAACGTGAATACGTGACCGTTGATGTGAAAATTCGATTCATCGGACAACCAGATGCAAATAAAAAAATAATCCTAAAACGGTTTTTCATTGTTCTGCAGAATTCGACTCGTTTATCAGGATCATCAGGCTTCATTTCTTGAACAATAACAGTTTTATAGGGGTGAAAATGTAAGTCTTTCGGAATAATGCGATGAACCGTAGATATGTTCGAAATAAGAAAAGCTGAAAAGAAAATTTCACAGTGGTCATACGTGGTGCCTCTGCTTTATATATTTCTTTCAGGAAAATATTGCATTTTAATCGACTTGTCCAAAATTGTTTCGTTAAACTTTCTAAGTAATAAAATTGATTGTTTTCAGTTTATGGATATATTCGACCAGAAGACATGTACACCCCTCTAACTAACTATCAAATGATTTACGGTAAAGCTGGATACGACATAATGAGCAACCCATCAAAATTCTTCAAAAAGCGGACAGACCAGAACGAAATCAAAGCCATATGCGAAACATTTGCCAATAATCCTAAAAGTGTATTCAAAAAACTTGAGGACATAAAAATACAATCAATTCAAAGAGAGAAACAGGAGAGGGAAGAAAAGCTGAACAAGATCATGGAAAACCTAGATAGATGTTCAAATTATCCTCACAGATCTGAAACGGAAATTTGCTGTTGCGACTTTTGAATGTTTTGAAATCAGAAGAGGTATGATTTTTCCGATTTGAATCCAGAAATTCATGTTGACTTCAATACGAAAAATAAACTCATGGTTCTGTATCATGTATCGATTTCATTGATAACGATTTTGATTCCTCGAAACTTTCTTACAACAGATCAGACGAAAATGTGGCATGGTGCGGTTTTTCAATGACACAGTCATCTCAGTAGGATTTGAGATATCCAGGTATATACTTACTTGTATAAACTTATATTTTGACATCCTTGAACATATCTCGAACCTACATATGATGGGGATCCAAGTCTATTGGAATCCAAGGTATATTATTCCCAATATCCTGTGAGGGATTTGCTATTCAAATTCATCATATTATTTTACGAACAGGTGCTCCTAAAGCCTCTCCGATTTTCCCGAAATCCAAGAGCTCATGTCGCTAATTTGAAATGAGACGCTCTATATTTTATTGGCTCATTGGCTCATAATTATTCACACTTTGAAATTTGGTTATTAAGTTTCAAGATTCATTTGCTATAATATTTGAAATAATATTTGAATGTGAAGGTAAACGATTAGACAACCCAGGAAACTTCAAAATCATACGCAAGATAATTTTGTAAAATGAGTCCATTCTATATAGGGTGTCCCATTAGTAATTATCTACAGTAAAAGCTTTTTATTTGCGGGGTATACGTTCCGAAAATATGTTGCGAATACAGAAACCGTGAATATGAAATAGTAATTTATATGAGATTATAGGGTATACGTTCCTGGGCGAGGGAATGAAAAAGTATATGAAAAAATTTATTTAAATGAAGTTTTTGATCATATTGCTCAATTATCATGTCAGGCTTAGGCAATGGTTTGAAGAATTTTGTAATTTTTTCTTGGTTGGGGGTTTTTAAAGGTTTCTTCAATTCAGAATGATATTCAGCAATGGCATTATCGATTTGCTTTCAAAATGAGACTTCGTTCCATAGATGGATCAATTTTCATGAATAAAATGACAATGCTCATTAGCCATTCTTAAACCTCCACTTAGAATTTTCAAATTAAATGTCACGTTTCCGGTGTTTGTTGAAGCCTCTTCCTCAATAGGCTGTGAATTGAAAATTTCCTCCAAGTTGCTTTCAGTCAAATCTTCATCTTACGATTGAAGCAACATCTGAATGTCACTTGATTCTATCCGTTCAAAGCCATCTCGTCCTATTGCATTCGCAATTTCAGTTATCTTTGCAGTCAAAGATTGAGTGTGCACTGATTCTTCGTCATTTTCTGCAGCCATAGTGTGCCACAGATTTTCCAGCATGAATTCTATGTGTATGGCTTCAGTTCTTCCGATGATTTCTTTATGTTTACTACGCATTGCTTAATATTCATATCAAAATCACATTCCACATCATCCAATATGTTTTGAGGGTTCGTCTAATGTAATATAGCTTCACGGCCCGGATTATCTCTTGCTCCATAGGTTGAAGCAAGCGGTCAATGTTGGGAGGAAAAAATGTCACATTATATTTGGATGTCTACATTCTTCTTTTTTTAATAAGTTTCAACTTCCGAAACAAAAACATTCCGGAACTACTTACAAAAAATAGCTATTAGATCCGCGAATAAAGAAATCTATTGCCGCGAATATAGAAATTTGGTTGCATTTTTTCAATCCGCGAATAGTGAAAACGCGAATAAAGGAAGCTATTACTTAATATAATAATCTATTATATATATATATAAAAGAAAGTCGTGTTAGTTACACTATTTATAACTCAAGAACGGCTGTACCAATTTGGCTGAAAATTGGTGGGGAGGTAGCTTAGAGCCAGGAGACGGACATAGGATACTTTTTGTCCCGTTCGACAGCGTTCCCGTGTGACTTGACAATAAACGTCAGTCACTATGAAAGGTTGTATGAGTCGGTTGAATGTGTACTTTTTTAGCTCAAATTAGCAAGCGTTAGTGGTTTAGTGGTAGAATGCACGACTGTCACGCGGGCGGCCCGGTTTCGGTTCCGGCAAATCCAAATTCAGCTTTTTTTTACTTCAATGACAAAAGTTTTCACTAATTGATTTAATTCATATGTATTGAATATAATTATAAAGCAGTCGAATATTCAATTCATATAAAGAACAATTACTGTATTGAAAACAAAACACATTATATTCTTTCAAAATATTTTCAATTAATTGTTAAATTTTGGTCAATGACACTTCTGAGGCTGTTCTTTGAAAATTTTCTCAAATTATATCATTGATATTGCTATATATAAAATAAAGTCGTGTTAGTTAAACATTTATAATTCAAGAACGGCTGAACTGATTTGGCTGAAAATTGGTGGGAAGGTAGCTAAGAACCAGGAGAAGGACATAGGATACTTTTTATCACATTCCCGTGGGACGTGACATAAAACGTGGTATAACAAAACGGATATTCCACAACAAGGATAATTATGTCGGTAGGCATTTTGCATCAAATTCGTGTCAGTACAAGAAATCCCCACCTTCAGATGAATGAATAGATACATAATCAGGCTTAGATATTGATCGAAGACATGTGTTACCTCATGTTCGGTAATTTATTATTCACTTTAGGAATGAAAGCGACAAATCGTAGAATGAATGATGCATTTAATCAAGAATTTGAACGGGAACTTTCCCGTTGACTTGAATATGATCACCAGGAATTAGATTTAATAGTTCAAACGAATGTACCCCTGTTGAATCACCAACAAAAGGATGATACAATGATGAACGCAATTGATGATGGAAATGGTGGTTTACATTTCCTGGATACTCCTGGTGGAACTGGTAAGACATTCCTCATGTCAGTAGTTTCAACCACTGTTAGTGCGAGATCCAACATCTACGTTGTTAGAAGGATGGCGTACGGATGACTCATTCAGCATCAAAATATCCGTTAAATCTTCAATTTATTCAAGATCTAACATGTAATATTGCAAAACACTCCGCAATTGCCAAAGTTTTATTAGCATCTGGGACGAATGCACAAGAACACATAAACGTGCATTGGAAGCACTTCACCGAACATTGAAAAATCTACGCAATTAATGGAGATGTTTTTGAGTTGCATTGCAGAACGATACATCAGCTGAAGATTTCTCAGAGCAATTACTGACTATCTGATGGTGATGGTCGAGTACCTGTCGACGAATCGAGAGGATTGATTTCATTTCCTCAGAATTTCTGTAACTTTGTCTCATCAGAAGACGAACTCATCAACAAAGTATTCCCAAAAATCATTAGTAACCACAAAAATAAGGAATGGTTGAGGGAACGAGCAATTTTGGCGGCTTAGAATAAAAATGTAGATGACTTAAACTTCATAATTCAGAACGAGATCATTGGTACACTGCATTCTTTCAAATCAATTGATTGTTAACAAATGAATATGAAGCCACCAACTATCCATTTGAATTTCTAAACTCCTTGGATGTGCCGGGATTACCACCCCACAATTTACGACTAAAGGTTGGCTCCGTAGTAATCATGTTTCGAAACATAAACCAACCAAAACTGTGCAACGGAACGCGTTTGGTGATAAGAAAATTGATGAACAATGTGATTTACGCGACGATACTCAAAGGAAAATTCGAAAGTTCTCATTCCAAGGATCCCGATGATCCCAACCGACATGCCATTTGAGTTTAAACGACTTTAATTTCCGATCCGACTTGCATTCGCCATGACATTAAACAAATCACACGACCAATGCTTAAAAGTTTTTGGTCTGAATATGAAAAATCTATGTTTTCCCATGGTCAATTACGAGTATATGTGGCATGTTCACGGGTCGGAGGACCATTTGCGTTTTTTTCTCTTGCACCTGATAATAAAACGAAAAATGGCGTCTATCACAAGATGCTTCACTAAACAGTGGAATCCATGCACTAAAATACATGGCCAATCATTAAAATACAATACTTGCATTTTTAATTTACATTAATTATCCAAATAACCAATTGACCTTGATAAAATCGAAAGTTATTATTGCCTCTTAGGTGGAACAAAGTTCGCCGGGTCAGCTAGTAAAATATGAGATAAAATTCAAACACTTGAACTTTTGATTTTCACTTCTATTAAATACATAGCATGACGCGTTTCGTCGTTATAAACGACTTCTTTAGACGCTAATAGAATACTGACTGTCAACAAATTTGATAAAACTGGTCTAAATAAGAAGGGAACTTTAGAATTCCATGAATCTGGATTTTATCCAAGACATTCCATTCTAAATTATTACCTGATCTAAAATCTAATTTTATTACCTGAAAAGGTTTAACAAGGGTGAATAGTTTGTTTGTATATAATAATAATATTACATTAATTCCCAAAAGATATTCATACAATTACAGGGAAAAAATTCAAAAAAATTACAATTCACAAAAAATTACAAATTGTACACGAATAATAATAAATAAGAAAAAATGAACGAAAAAAAAACAAAAATAGAGAGTATAAGCAAATATGTACAACGAAAAAATTTATTTAGAATAAATTGAAATAGTATCGAACCAGATAACTGAAAATAAAATAAAATATTGTCTACTACAAAGTTACGTATGGTCAGCAGAAGTTGACCATATAGTAACGAAATATGTTTGATGAATAAAAATAAAATTAAAATCGATTGCAATAGTACTATCTAGTGAACAAATGAAATAACTAAAATTAAAATAATATTTATAACTAAGTCATATGCAGACAACAGAAGTTCATGAAAATATCACGACATACCATTGCGCTGTTCTGAGTGGCATGCAAAGATCACTGATAGCCGATCAAAATAGATATCACATCGACCACAACACCCATCATAAACATTACATGTACAGTTGATAGGAGAACGCGACATAACATTTGATCGGCTGTAAGTGACATAAAATGTATTATTCCGCCTCAGACCAGGCCTTGGTATGCGAATATTTATTTTGCTGAGAAGAAATGGTGATTCAATCGAATTGTGCAAAATTTTGAAGAGAAACGTTAGGCCGAACCGTTCTCGCCTCAACTTCAATAATTGAATTCCTAAACTAACGGTTAAGGATGGAATGGTCGAAGCCTCTAGAAGGATACTGCCCATTTCTTCTGGAGTGCATATACTTCAAACATTTCCTCTGAATATGTATATGTTCATTGATCAAATTTACAGAATATCTATGCCTAATTATTTTTACTATTTCCCAAAAATCTAATTGTCTACTTTTTCGAATATTATCTAACATTTTGAATTTTAATAAAACGGAGTATTTTTTCGATTTTCACTATAATTTAGTCAAATATAACAACATTGTTCGACCTTAGAATTCGAAAAACAGAAGACTATATGATACAGTTTGTTGGTTTGAGAAAAGTTTCAGGATGTTGAAGTATAAAAGTCCATTCGAATTTATAGTTGGATATATAACCAATTCGGTCTGAGATGACTAGATTCATCATATTTCATAGCCTCTTAAATCATAAACACACACAAACCTCTATGCCTCATCTGGGATTCGAACCCAGATATCTCATTTAATTTATAGTTAATTTTTGAAGAGAGCCACATTTTTATTCATTCATCGGGTTTGAATATTAGTTTAATTTCTTAGATAACGAAAATAGTATTGACACTTTTTCAACACGGAGGAAAATTCCTTGCATGTTTCATTCACCTTAGTAGTAATTAATTTATGCTTAGAAACGATCATCATGGACATGTTTAATCGCTTAAATTTGGATAAACACCATGTGCGGTGTTTTGACTAAACAAAAGTGCTTATGAACTTCAATTGATGTCGCAAAAAATATGTCTCGAAAAGAGAGGTAAAGGAGATAAATTATTAGGAAATTACTGGCAAGCTGCCGGGATATTTCTCACGGAAAACTTTGTGTTTGCCCACTGAGTACAATATTTTGGAGAGAAAAATGATACTTGACTTTTTGACAAAAATATTCATGAAGCTGAATGTGTCGGAAGTTCAAATAATAGTAAACTAGGCTAAAAACGGATTCCGAAATATAAATCGTATTCTATAATACATGTGGTTTATTACTGAAACTTCTTTAAGTACCTATCATTGTACATTATCATTTAAATTCAATGGACGATGAATCAACTCTGTTATAGTTCATAATTAAATGGTAGGTAATCAGATTCATTTGTCTAACAATCACTAAATGAACAATTCTTGTTGACATGTGAAAACATCATACGGTAATATTTGTTGAATATACATTGCAATTCAGTAGATACCTAAGGGTGTAATAATAATAATAATAATAGAAGAAAAATCTGAGAGATGTTTTCTTATGATTCCTATAGATGAAATTGTGAAGTATTCATTACTTGACGGTTCTCCACTTGAAGTCATAAGAAGTTTTTAGAAACATCTCATGATTTAATAAGTTCTACTTCTTCATCAAATGCTGAATTAACAATTATTAACAATATTAAAATAAATTAAACTCTTGGCTTAATGTTTCACGATTTATTTAACAATATGTATAGTCAACATGTTTCGAGCGTTAGCTCATTTTCAAGACTATTAATTTATTTTAATTTATTTTAATATTCAATTATGTTTCACCAAGAGTTAAGCGAGAATTCAATTTCATTAATTATTAACAATGCTGAATTAACAAGGATTAAAAATGATAACAATGAATTAACAATGATCATTGTTAATGCGTCATACGTATTTATTAAATTACTAGAAAATTCTAAATATTGTTTCATTATGGATATTAATTTTCTCCAAGTATCGACCTCATCAATAATCACGCTTTTGCAGACGAAATTGCTATTATCACACAAAACAGAACAGAAGCGTAGAAAAACTACATGAAATTGTGCACAAAACCAGGTTGCAAATTTCCTATGATAAAATCAAATATATTGAAACAGAACCAAGAGATAATAAATATTCTTTAATAACAAAACATGGTGAAATTCTGTAAGAGGACCATTTTGAATACCTCGGAGAAATTATTACAGTCATCAGATTCAAACCGAATCGCCAACGAGCAAAAATTATGAAATTCCAAAGGGCCTATAAGCTAACATGGGCGTTACTATAATAAGAAGTGCATTTTGAGAGGCACCAGATTGAGTTATTATAACACAAAGGTTATTCCAGAAACAATCTACGCAGATGAAACAATGTTATTGACGTCCATTCAAGAATGAGAAAAATAGAAAAATAAGAAAGGATTTTCAGAAACATTTACGGTCCAATCAATAGAAACGGCATTTGGATGGAAAGACCTTATAATGAACTCAAATACGATAACGGAAGAAATCATAAAACGGCGAGAAAAGTTCTTTGCACATGTCTACAGAATGAAACAGTCAAGATTACCAAAAAACAACTGGATACAATTATAAAGAGAAAATGCGGAACAGAGTAGCTGCAAGTGGTCCAAAAAGATCTACAACATATCAATATAAAAAACCTTGAAGATCACACAGAGTGTCGATGTAAATTCGTACATGTGAAGTTTGGGCTGAAATCAACACGATAGCCCGGAATAAAATGGATAGATGAACAGAAGAGAGAGCATTCTGAGAGGATGAAGAGTTTTTGGGAGGAAAAACAACACGTTTTGTTTTTCCTTTGATGTGTCCCCCGTCGTTCAGAAATCAAATTGATAGAATAGTCTCAAATGAATCTATAATATGAAAGTGAATTGCTTTTCGTAAGTTTCGCTAAAACTCTAGAGCGGCTGGACCGATTTCGCAAATTTTCGTCTTGAATTATATGTTGAAGTCCAGAAAAGATTTAAAAGATGAATAAATATGAAAATGCTCGGCATTTAATATGTGTCCCACGTCGTTCAGAAATCAAATTGAAAGAATAGTTTAAAATGAATAACCAATTAGAATTTTTATATCTTTCTGACTACATATTTATTCTTAGGGGGTAAAAAATGAACTAAATTTTAGCTAACTACAGTTGTTAACTATCTATCAGATTATTTTTATGTAGATTGATAAATCTTAAAGTTTGTCACGAATTGAATTTCTGGAAGCTACCATAATATTCGACATTTGACAACCAACTAATATATCGATCTATGACATAGAGTCTATGTCGATCGGCGATTACCGCTACGTGCGCGAGAACTTTCTTCTTTTCGGTGATCGTTTGTGATAGTGACATTTCAAGTTATGTGCTCTTTTTTTGTTTTCCTTTTGTGATAGTGACAATTTACCTCTAAGTGCGCGAGAACTTCTCTCACTTTGATTAATTACAATTTACGATGCCAAGGAGAAGACGACCTGACTTACGTCGTGGCAGTCAATCAAATGTGCGAAGAGCTACCTAACGATATAATATATTATATAATGAAATAATGAATTAAAACAATTGAATTGAGTTTCAAGGTCATATGTTTCAAGCTAATTGGCTATCATCAGAACGGCGTAGTTCAAGTTATTAGATGTTCAAACTTGGATGTTGATTGAAAAGAAAAAGGCACAGAACAAAACAACACAAAATTCTACGTGAGGAATCTACATCATTTTTGGTTTAAAATTGAGTATCTTCTGATGATAGCCAATTAGCTTGAAATAAATGAAATCAGGAATTTACAATTAGAAACAATGAATATTGATTTTGTAAACGGCTGTTAAAAAAACAAGCAACGTAAATCTCAGGTAAATACCGTAAATTTCTTAACTCCATTTTCAACCTGATCAATTCATTGTCCTTTGGAATATATATATATATATATATATATATATATATATATATATATATATATATATATATATATATATATATATATATATATATATTCAAATTGTTGAAAAGTTTTCAGATGCACCATGTATACTTCATATATACTGGATAAACAGTATCTCATTTCGTCTTTTATCCGTCAAAACAACTGTTGATTGTCCCATTCAATTTTTCGATTGAGCATTATAGGCTTTAGAAAGCTGAAGGCAAAAGAAATTCAAAATTAGTCGCACTCAATGACAAGTCGAGCAGTATTGCCAATGTGTGATCCAAAAATATCCGTCATTGCTTGTGATACGTGTATATCACGGCTAAAAATAATCCATGGACCTGCATATTACACCAGTGTTATGACGTAAGAGATAGAATGGTTTTTCAGACCTCTTTTCTTCTAGTGCGCTTTTATGTTTTATCTTCCTATGAGGCACCTATATCGGTCATTTCCTGATTCTTCTTGGCAAAACTGTTGAATTTTACTGTGAATTTCACATATAAATAGCATGATAGTGCAATTTGATGTGAAAAAAGATAATTACTTACTAGCTCTAAGTAATTCTGGTACGTGGAAATTGTATGAGAATAAAGCTATTGCATCTCAAAATTTCAAAGAATTATAGATAAAATGAAGACTAAAAGTATTAGAAACTAATCAGCTATACCGTGATTTTGTAGAGAGCAGAAGTTGAGAAAAAAAAATTTAATTTTTAATGAATTTGATTCAAGTGGCTATTAGATATACTTTGTGCATTTCACTTCTTCTACTTTACAGACTTTTTCCTTCAATAATTTACATAATTACATAAAATATCAAACAAGATTCAGTCTGTTACAAACTTAATAGCTTGTTCTAATATTTTCCTCATATTTCACCAACGATTTTTTCTGTTGGAAAAATAAAAATAGTAAAATATGTATGGGTCCACATATACAATTTATATCGATTAAAAATTTTATTGTATACAACCAGAAAGACTAACATTATGAATCACTGTGAGGAACAGGAAAAATAGATAATAGAGTGCAAATTGTAAAAAAAAAATGGAGACAGTAACCTCGTAGTTAAAAGCGGATAGAAAAAGCTGAAAATCAATTTTTCTCAGCTGTAAAGATAAGAATTAAAATATTCAAAATTGTCCCTATAACTATGGTACATTTTGAGAAACAGCAGGTTTTTTACTGCCTCTCTTTAACAATTTGAACAAAAAAGCTAGAGACCAGTTAGTACATATTCCACCACATTCGAAGATTTTTAACCTATAAATCAATTACAACAGGTAATACAATCAACGTTTCTACTATCCCCTTGTCTGTCTGATAATTATATTGAATATTGTTAATTATCTAGGGAATCATGTAAATGTCATCTGTAAAGGTTCAAGATCCGCCTTCCAAAGTTTCGTTTGACCTCTTCGAAAATATAAAAATTACCTTTAACAACGATGGACCTATAAATTTCCTGAAATAATGGAAACAATGAAAGAAGTGCACCTGCCGAGGCGATATATATTTTTATAGATAGAGGTTTTTCTCTGAGATGATGGAAGAAGATATTTCAACATGTGGGACGACGACACTCAAAAATATGTGTAAGCTGTACATATAATAATATAATAATAAATAACTATGAAAAATGCACTGATGAATAAGAATGTATGAATGATACTAGATTATAACGTTCTGTTGTACGAAAATATTAAACTTTAATATTAAGAATAATCAGTATAAATTCTTTCTTTCTTGAACCATTCGTAGCTTCTTGATTGGTGTTGCATTTGAATGTACTTTTGAAATTTCAAAATTTCAGAAGAGCACTGTATTCAAATTAAAGTACTGTAGATCAGGGCTTCTTAAACTGTGGGTCGCGACCCCCCTGGGGGTCGCGAGACTTCTGAAAGGGGGTCGCAAAGATCTGATACTTTTCAATCATTATAAATAAAATTAGTATACACACCACGTACAAATATAAATACAAATAAAAATCAAACAAAATACTATTGTAGTTTTATTATAACTATTTTTTGAAAAAAGTGGCAACGTAAAACTGTTATATAGGGCCTATAAATGAAAATATGGAAGTATCATTTAAAATAATAAATACAACGCGCCCCTCGATTTTCAACTGAACGTTCGACATTGATGTCTGGCCGCCGGCGTCAGTGTTTGAAAGAACTTCAATAAACGTAAAATTGATATATATATATATATATATATATATATATATATATATATATATATATATATATATATATATATATATATATATATATATATATATATATATATATATATATATATATATATATATATATATATATATATAATATATATATATATATATATATATATATATATATATATATATATATATATATATATATATGTGTGAAATGAATGGTTACGTATTCTTTTATCCTTATTTTATTTACATTGTAAAATAGTGCGATATTACATCTAAGGTTAATATATATTTCATTATATGACGGAGGGGGTCGTTTAAAATTTCCTAAGCTTGAAGGGGGTCGCTATATAAAAAAGTTTAAGAAGCCGTGCTGTAGATGATTGGGACGTTCAGAAAACCGCTTTATACCTATAGACCGAATTGGAAATCAATCAAGTACAATAAATAAAATTAAACTTAATACTAATGATGAAGTAAATTTTTCATCCAGTATCAATAAACACATCTCATTATTCCCGATCGCGAAAATCGTCGATAAGTAAACATAAATTCAACATTCAACGTTCCAATTTCAGAGTAGTTGACTTTGTTTTCGAGCTCCCTAGTGGAAACCGCGCGTAGAAAATATTTGAACTACATTTTATTGACAGATGAATAAAAATGAAAGAAACAAATTAGGTATGATTCGTAGTTGGTTTGAAGTTGAAGTATCATAAAAATTTAGGAAACAGAAATATATAATTGAAACGTGTCTTTTCCTAGTTCTCGTTATCAATACAAATGCTGAAACATTATTCATTGATTTCAGACTTTAAGAAATGGAAGAAGCATGGGTATATTCCAGCTAAGCATTTTCATATGCCACGTCAACTCTTTGTGGGGCAAGGCAAAATCGAAAGAAAACGAATATATAGTTTTTATTTGAAGCTTTTTATTCCTATTTTTCAGACTTGCACCATTATTTATATTCTATCGAAGAGAGAGAGCATGTTTTTTCTTGAATGTTAGGAGACGAGTATAAGAATAACAATTTCAACGCTTTCCTAACAATTCCTATTGAAATGTAAATGTTTTTCGTATTGTTTAGGGAGGATGCCGAATGAACTCCAATTTATGCATACTGTTATCATTTTGCCTATTCTTCATTTTCATGGAAAATAATGTTCATTGAAACTGACATCCAACAAATAACTGACGACCAATATCTGTTCAAAATTCATTCAAATCAATATCCGATTATTAACATCACGTTCCTTTTCCATATTTGGAAAGATTTGAAGGAGTTTCATTTTTTTTTCACTTCGAATACTCTCTGATTACCAACAAACGAGAATCAATGATCATTTTGATGGAAAATTGAAGACCCAAACATTATCGCAAATGGAAAAACTCATTATTACTTGATACTATACGAAATCATTACAACTATAAACCTCGAGTTTAATGCCCGGAGTCAAATGCATTTTCAGAACAATGAGACTCTTGTTTCGATTTATGTTCCCTTATGCACTCAGTATATTGGGTTTTGAGTTGGAAAAATACATCCAGATTACTACGTTCTAAATGTAATATTATTTTACCGGCTCCAACATTACAATACTGGGAAAAACCGTGCTGATTATATACAGTGTTTTCTTATTTCTCTTATATTGAGGTGCCTTGACTGCTATCATTCTTGTCAAATTACCATGCCCCAATGATAAAAAAATCCAACACAAAAAATTGAAAATTGACATATATTACTGAAACACTTGAAGATTTACACTTTTATTGAAACAGAACATGACGCGTTTCGTCGTTACAAATGACTTCTTCAGATGCTACTGCATTACTAATAAATGACTAGGTAATGACTAGAATGATGACGTTCGGCAAGTAGAGGGACAAGTCGTTTGTAACGACGAAACGCGTCATGCTCTGTTATCAATAAAGGTGTAAATCAAAAGTTCAAGTGTTTGAATTTTAATCTGTATTCAATTATAATGGATTTTCATCCAGTAAACGCCAACACTATTCAATTACTGACCCATTATTGACATTACATTTTTGATATATTGAAATTTTGCAGTACTGCAAATACTTATAATTTATAAACCGTTGTGTATATCGAAATCTCTCAAAAGTTTCAATATACCTATTTCCAAAATTTCAGAGTAAGCCCAGGGTCTTCTTGAGATCTAGACTGATGTTTTGTGTGTGTTTACCTTCGGTTTATTGACACTGTGACACTGGGACACTGTGTCAATATAGGTTGCACTGTAAAGGGTGTAAGGGTCGGTTGCAGTATTCATACAGGTGGGTTTTTAGCCTCCATCAGGTATTCATGTATAATTCGTGTGTGGCCAATTCGTAATCTAAGGTTTTTATTATATCCCCTCTACCCATTGGAGGTCAACCGTTGGACACAAAACTAGTTTTACTTTCGACATTTTAGTATTCCACTGAATCCAGTTGTTTTTCATTTCTTCATGATGAGTTGTTGGAAGTTGTCAATATATCTTGAGGTGGATTTGAGCTGGTTGGTTTGAAGTCAAAGCTGTTTTGACGGCTTGGTTGGCTTTGTCATTCTCAAATGATTGATATGTGGATGTGTTTTTCAGGAAGTTGTTGAAAGATATTATTGATGTCCAATACAAGCTTATATATAATTGGTCTTCGAGTAAATGGTGGAAATTTGGTTTTTTTTGATCTCATATGGCTCTAAAAGAATAAATGTTTTTCCATCACATCCAATATCGATATTTAAAAATAACCTATACAAGATATTTCCAATGAAATGTAGGTATTCTCTGGAATAAGAGAATGCAGCATTCAGATTTTTTATTACGCCTTACAAAATAATTGTTGTTGGTTTCAATCGATTAGCAGCCTCATCAATCCAAATGTCGAATTAATCTCCTTTACGTCCACCTTAGACGAAGTCAATTTTTGTATAAATTTTGCGGTATCGGAAAATCTATTTTGAAACCGATCGCAGTGACGTAGGAGGACGTTTATAATATTTCACATTTAGATCTCGGACCGCTAATCTGACACATGTGCGCAGACTTGCCGAATTATAAGAGAACGGTACTGAGTTTACCGTTATTTATGTATACGTTGAGGATATCTTATGAGCTATGATTCCAGATGATGATTACCTTTCATTATGTTGCATTACATGGAATATTAATCCTTGAATTCTTCGTTTTATTCATGATTTCGTTTTCACTCTATTTAACGATTGTTCGTTTGTGGAATAAGAAAACATTGTTTATTCTATGAATAAAATTTCAATTTCATTGTTGATATTGGCAACGTTTGAATAAGTCTGGATTAAAATATTTTTTTTTTGTTAGAAGCATATATTGGAACGTCGTTATGTCTGGAGAAATGGACGCAGCACAGCAAATAAAATTTCCATTGTTGATTTTGGCATCATTGAGAATAGACTTTAGAGAAAAACCATTAACTATGTTACCAATATGCTGACGTGAAAATCCTTTATATAATCCGAAGCATGTTCGAATAATCTATAATAATTATTATTAATTATCAAAGATTAAATACAAATTTAAAAATAAAGATTGATAAAAATTTTCGAATTTCTCCAATTTCCTACAGCAAAAACTCTCAACCCTGAAAACTGGGGATTTCAAACAAATTAATTGGTATACATGCTCTAGGTTCCATGAAAACTATTCAATAATTTTGGTCCGCAGTTCTAGAAAACTCATTTTTCTTGTGATGACTAATGATGATTTAATTTTTTGGTGGCTATAGTAATTTGCTGCAACGACTCAAAATTTTGTCAAAGTCTTTGAAGGTATATAAAATGATAGGATAAATGCAAACACAAATGGAATCACAGGACATTCGCATGTTCTGGACTAACATTTCTTCTTTCTGTTCTTCCTCTTTCTTCTTTCCAACTGAGATTGGCCATAATTTCAGGAAATATTTCATATTATAAAACTAATTATGGATTAATTCACTTATTGGCAAGAATGTCGACAATTATGCGTGTCACAGTTGAACATTGTTACTCATAATTCAACATAAAAGGAATTCAACACGAAAGCAAGAATGTACATAGTCAAATAAAGGGAATACAAGAAATAAGGTATATAACAAAAATCGACCATAATGGGAAAATAAGTATGATGATTGAGATCCTGATTCGACTAATGGCAAGCAATAAAATCAGAATAAAAGAAATCAAAAAAATTGAAAAGTTGAGAAAAGTTCTGTTCAACAATATTATTGTTGTATTTTACTAGATATGAGCCAGTGCCTTAACTACCTCATCAACCATGAGGTGCAAAAAATTGTGACGTAGGTTTCAGCATTGCGATAGTTTCTTCAGAATGATAGTTCTGCGATCAACCTACACATAATCCTCTGAAAATTCTGTGTATCAATTCCAATTCAACCCCTTCTTCAGTCAATCATATTATGTATTTCAGATGAAAAAGGTTTTATACCCTATAGACAATTTTCATCGGTTCTTGAGTTGAGAAAATAGTCTCGTTCGATATATTTAGTCAACAATATATGTCACAGTTGTACCAGATAATAAAAGAGAATAGTTTATTTTCCACATAGAATAAAATTATAAGTTCCTGTTACGGTTTACTAACTCTATAGCTTCTTTGAAAGATATGATATTGAATGTTTAATTGTGTTGGCGTGCACTTAATGTAATCCTTTTCAATTGAATATAAACTTAAATACCAACACTTGAATTTTTGATTTACACTTTTCATTTTTCTATACATAGACTTCTGTCCATCTCGCTTTCCAATGAAAATTTTAACAATGAAAACTTTTTTAATAACGGTTAGTGAAAATAATCTTTGAAAAAATTCGGAATATTCTTTTAATTCAATTTATCCCCCCTCAAATTATAAAAAGGCAACAAAAATATCATTTTATTAATTTCATACCTCATCTCAGCGAAAAAATTTGCGAAAGATTAAAGAAAAAATATATAAAAACCATTTGTACTTACAAAAGAAATATTAATTCACTTTCAGTGAATAATAAAGAAAAGATAAATGTTGAAGACGAAAGCGGGATTTATAAATTTTTTTGTAATGAATTTCCAGCGTTTTATATCGGCCAAACAAGTAGAAAAATAAAAACTCGCGTTAACGAGCATAAAAGGTCGATTTTGTACAATGTTAATAAAACCGGATTCTCAGAACATTGTAGTAACTCCAACCACTTCATAGACTTTGGGAAAACCAAGTGCTTGCACGCAGGTAATAAGGACAACGTTTAGACCTTTTAGAAGAAATTGAAATATGCAGTTCTTGGAAGAAAAAAGAAGACATTTAAATGAACAGGTAGATTTTCAATTATCCTCCCTCCTTACATCCATTGTATAGTTATGAATTTGTTGTTCGTTCCTTATAGTATTTCAGTCTTGAAAATGAGCTAATGCTCGAAACATATCGACTAGTTCATGTTGTTAAATATAATCGTGAAACATTAAGCCAAAAGTTTAATTTAATTATATAATTAATATTTACACTTTATTGACAACATATCATGACGCGTTTCGTCTTTACAAACGACTTCTTCTAAATCTAATGTACCAAACCAAACGATGCTAACAGAATAATTCTAACATTATTAAAACAGAAGTCGTTTGTAACGACGAAACGAGTCATGTTATTGTAGTCAATAAAGAGTAAATCATTAATACGTTATAGTGTTGGCGTTTACTTGATGTGAATCCATTATAATTGAATATAAACTCAAATTCAAACACTTGAACTTATGATTTACACTTTATTGACTACATAGCATGACGCGCTTCGTCGTTACAAATGACTATTATTCTGTAAGCATCTGAAGAAGTCGTTTGTAACGACGAAACGCGGCATGCTATGAAATCAATAAAGTGTAAATCACAAGTTCAAGTGTTTGAATTTATGTTTATATTCAAGTAAATCATTAATTCAAGTGTTTGAATTTAAGTTTATATTCAATGATATTGAATGAATGAATTTTCATGAAACAGGTCACTGTACAATTATTCAAACAAAAAGAATATTCGAAGGATGCTAAAATATGATCCTTATTGCGAATGTGGAGAACTGAAATGAATTGACCACCGATTATTGTTTTGACGTATTTTTAAAAATTAAAATATTTTTGAGAATGAATATTGAACAGTGTTGATTTCAAATATTGGTTACATATCAAATTCATCAATAGTTGGGTCCTCAAAGTATCTGATGTTATATGAACTCTATTATAGGTTATACTATGGTATATAAATAATAATACCCATGTATTTGAACATTTCTCTGGCTTGCTAAGTTCTATCTCTGTAAGAGAAAACACTTATCTTAGACGAGATTATTTGCATCTAGTACTGTCTACGGAGATTCTAATTCATCATGAGTGTGAATTTTTTAGATTATCTTAGCATTTGTAGGAGTTCGTATTCATGTGAATGCTAATGACGTTAATAGACAACATGCTAATGACAAAACTTGGCAATACGCTCACATTTGAATAAAAATAATGCTCTAGTAACCACAATAAATTCAAATTTTAAATGCTTTTTATCTCCCAAGGGAATTTCCCAGAATTGGAATAAGTATTTCTACAGTACTTCACTGCAAAATGAGAAGAAAGTTGAGAAGATATTAATTAGTATTTTTGCGAAAATGTTAACGACCTTTCAGCGTACACACAAGATAACAAGCATCCGACAACTGGCAAGGAAATGAATAAACATGAACTTTCGCTCATAGTAAACACGAAAAAATTGCCAACTGAAGCAAATGTAAAAATGGAAGTACGCTGACTCTAAAATACTGAGACGAAAAAAGGAAAACACAACATTCGAATAAAATGGATCCAAGAAACTAAGCCAAGCGAATTCGGTCCAATAATTCAGTTTCAGTGTTTAATTTTCTGTGTAACTGAACGCAACAGGCAGCGCCTTGGATTGGATTCGGCTGAAAATAACTCTCAGTTGTTAAAAAGTGATACGTTAGAAGTATGAACTTTTCTGACGGGTTTCAAGTATTAAATTTGTTTACTGTAGTTATTCTTTGTGATTGTTCGATCGGAAGAATTATTGCGGGATGTGAGTTCCGGGGCTGATAATAATTTTGACTTATGTTAACGTGTGACGGAAGCCACGTGGTTGTGAAGCAGCGGGTGGTTTTCAGGAAGTCGATACTCATGGGTGTTGAAAACACCAATTTTTTCACCAAGAGCCGTTTTGTTGGTGGGTACAATATTCATTATCATCATCTTCTTTTCTTTCAAACGCTACCCCGTATTTCCTCGAACTAGATATTGTCGACAATCTGATTCTTACGCATATTTGTTCAATATATATATATATATATATATATATATATATATATATATATATATATATATATATATATATATATATATATATATATATATATATATATATATATATATATATATATATATATATATATATATATATATATATATATATATATATATATATATATATATATATATATATATATATATATATATATATATATATATATATTCATTGTGAAACATTCCTTACATTGTTGTATTAAATTAATTCAATCGATACACTAATTACAACCAAGAAGTAAACTCACAAAAGCACTAGGTTCCGTCCGATCTTCCATTCAGTCCTCAAACAAAAGTATGGCTTCAATTTCATTTCATATATATTTACAATATATGATATATTGTATTATTATGATATAAAGATATATTGGGTAATAAAAAAAATCGGTGTAATGAAGTATGTTCGAGAACTTCATGCAAACTATTTCAAATATTTCGATCGATATTCTTTTCGCGCCCTCTTCAGGTACGTAATATATATATATATAAAATATAATATATAATTATATATATATATATATATATATATATATATATATATATAAGGAAGTGAAGTTCTTGTGCTGATGGTACTGAATGAAATATTTGAAAAAATGAATACTAGAACATCATTGCAAAAATTCGAATCAATCAAAAATCACATAGATAGCTCTACTATAATACTCTTTCGATTTATTTGAATTTATCGACTGAATGTTTTATTTAACATTTATAAGAATATTATAAATTGAATTCAAATTTAAAATTATATTAAATAATAAATAAAATTTGAATATAAAATAATATAGAATAATACAAAATTTGAATAGTAGAATAATTTCATAATATATAATATATTTTTTATATAACTTTTTACATTGAAAATGTTTTTGCCTAAAAAATATATATATATATATATATATATATATATATATATATATATATATATATATATATATATATATACATATAAAAGGAAATGAAGTTTTCGTGAGAAAATCTGAGAATTCTGAAAAATTGAGAAAACACTGAACACTAGAAAATTCATTCGAAAAATTTAAATTAACGAACAGAATGATATAGTAAAGCTAGATAATAGATATGTGAACGTGTACGATGTGATGCCTCCATTATCCTTCATAGGAAAAATGTTAGAGAATTATTGGAAGTGCGAGACAGATGTTTCGTTCTGCAAGGAACTGGTCAGTCCCACCACGTCTATCGAAGTGAGGCAATGATTTCAATCCCCAAGCATCTTCTTATGGCTCCAAGTGGAATACCGTCAAGTAATGAATACTTAACAATTCAATCTATTAGAATCAATTGAAAACATCTCTCAGATCATAGGTACACCAAACATCGAACGTTCATATATCTAGCTCTACTATAAGATTCTTTTGGTTAATTTAAAATTTTTGAATGAATGTTCAAATGTTCATTTTCCCATATAAAGATAGTTTTATATATATATACAAATATATATATATATATATATATATATATATATATATATATATATATATATATATATATATATATATATATATATATATATATATTTTTTTTTGAGTTAATTTAGTATTTGATAAATTTTGAAAAAAATTTGCTATTTTAAAATTCAAAAAAGCCAATTGGATATTTCTCAAAAAAATAAGTTTGACGTTTTGATATCTATAGTGATTCATAAAGTTCAATCCTCTATTAGTTTTGACAAAGTTGTGATATACGAGTACAACGAAACGTCAACGAAAATAAAGTTTTCAACATTGAAAATAGCCTGTTGCCAAAATGAATTGCTAAAAACATTAAAGATAAATATATATATATATATATATATATATATATATATATATATATATATATATATATATATATATTTATATATTAATATTTTTAGCAGTAACAGGCTATTTTCAATGTTAAAAACATTCATCAATCGATTCGGCCGATACTTGTTGAAAATCTACATCAGCGGTTCCCAACCTTTTTAATTGGTGGGACCATCTATTTTGCTTTAAAATTAAATTTAATTCAAAATTAAACTTTGAGGCCCACTTACTAAATGAAAAGAAAAATAAAGAAAAACTGTAGAGCATTGACATTGACGTATGACGATGCGTCGTTATCTTCCTCCTGACCGCTAACAGTGAATTCACTTGTTATAAATTCAAACCATCGAAGAATACAATCGAATAGTAACTATTCTATTGTATTCTTCGATAGTTTAAGTTTATACCATTGTGAACTATTCAATAGTAGACACTCGAGTGACTTGAATGTTTAAATTTAATTTTTACCATCTCTATTCTGATATTAACTGTTGAAACTCATGATAGTTTTCTTTATTCTGTTTTTATTTTCATTTTGACCAGAACTCGCGATCCAGTAACACACTGCACGCGACCCACAACTTGGGAACCGCTGATCTACATAATACATAATTTAAATAAAACTGAGTAGTTTTTGATTTACACTATAATTAAGTTGCCACACACTTCAGGATAAATGCTAGCAGTCCACAATGTTTTAGCTCAGTTTATCATCAACATCTGATGACGCATTTGTGTTGGCGAAACAATGTTGTTGTGTTTCAATTTAATTGTGAAAATCAGAAAACTACTTAGTTTTATTGAAATTATGTTGAAAACTTCATTTTTGTTGCCGTTTCGTTGTATATCACAACTTTGTCAGAATTTATTATTGAAAATATTAATAATGAAAAAAAGGAAGATTTCATTTATATAAAATATTAATTTTTATTAGTTTTGACAAAGTTGTGATCTAAGGTACAATTCAAAGAACTTCCGTTTGAAGATTTTAACCTCTTCATTTATGTAATCGATAAATTCTTTCAATTGATGTACAAGGAAACACTACACTCAATTCAATCAAATGGTAAAATATTATTTTGTTAAATTCCAAAATGAATGATCTAACTTTTCTGCGTAAATGTATAGCATTTCTTCCAAACGCAATATTACGGAATGGTATAAAATCCAGACATCTCATCTGAATGATATTTTTAAAATTGATTTATTGCCTCTTTAAGATATTTTATTTTGAATGTTTTTACATTCAATTAACATAAATCAATTTTGACAAAGTTGTGATATACAACGAAACGTCAACAAAAATAAAGTTTTTCATATCAAAAGAAGCCTGTTATTGCTAAAAACATTCAAAAAAAAAAAATATATATATATATATATATATATATATATATATATATTATATATATATATATATATATATATATATATATATATATATATATATATATTTCTTGAAATTGATTTATTGCCTGTTTAAGATATTTTATTTTGAATGTTTTAGCTAGCAATAACATAGATTAATTTTGACAAAGTTGTAATATAACAACGAAACGTCAACAAAAATAAACTTTTTCATATCAAAAAAAGCCTGTTATTCCTAAAAACTTTCGAAATAATATATATATATATATATATATATATATATATATATATATATATATATATATATAATGAATGAAGCTTGCACTTTATCTTATTCTGTTTGTGTATAGTTACATACACAAAGAAATATATACAGAGATTAAACAGAGATATAATCATTATTTTCTTTTATTATATAATAAAAATTTCAATAACGGAAAAAATTCGTAGTACCTTGAATACTATTTCAAGATACATATACTTACTATAAAATATTGCAGCAAATTGAATTGTATTGTAAAATATTTAATTTTATTTCCCCATAAAGATAATACTAGGTAAAAAACTATGTTTATACTACAGCAAGTAATCACATAAACATAAGTGTAGAAATAAATAGATTTAGAAGTTACAATTAGCAATAAATATACCAACTCTAACTGGCAAAAACAATACACATTCATTCCACACCACTATGAACTTCACAAGTGCTATTATTCAATGTTTCTATCAAGGATTAGGTATATTACATTTATATTGAGCATTTCAACTTTTTTATGTGAACGTAAATGAATATCGAACTCATGAAACATAACAATTTATTATTCAAAGGGTTTCTATTGCGAAAAATCTACGACTATTATGATTAATTTCTTTAATATATATCATAATACATATATTTAATATATATAATAATATCAATAGAATAATCAAATTTTATCAACCCTACAGTCTGAATTTCATATTATCTCTGAATAATCTGGAGGTATACGAGTTGGTCTTCGAATATATTCAGTCGCTAGGTCTTAAAATTTAGAATAGGCAACGTTGCATTTCCTATGTTTCTCCCAATGTGTAAGAAGAAAAAATTCGCCTCGATGAGCCCCTTGACGTACTATCCTGTAACTTCCTATGTGTTATAAGTTATTAGCTCAAATTGTTTTCGGTTTTGCTTGTATTCAAAGATTTGAATTATTTATTGTTACAACAGTGTTTGATTAACTATTTAGTAAATTTGGTTATACATGATTAGGTGGTGGCTAATGACAATACCAGTCAAGGCCAGATTGGGCGTAATGCTCGCCTGTGATATAAAAAAAAAAAAACTTTTTTGTGTGAACGTAAATGAATATCGGACTCATGAAACATAACAATTTATTATTCAAAGGGTTTCTATTGCGAAAAATCTAGGACTATTATGATTAATTTCTTTTTTAATTCAGTGGACCTACAGTTTAACGCCGCCCGGTTACGAAGCGGAACCGTTAATAGGCTTGTAATGAATGTACATCACCCAGCAATATTCATCATTGAACAACACAAATTAAAGACAACCACATACACTCAAGCCGTTACCGGGGGTCGAACACAAGTTCGGATGTTTTCCCGACTAGCGACGAGACCGGCGATGAAATTCTAATAGACAGAATCTGTTAATGATACTGAATATTTAATCATCAATTTCTTTTACTCCTATATTTTAGATTTTTTAATTTTAACTCCTTTTGTTTATATGTTGAGAATATAACAATTTGCACTTCATCAATAAATATCTATTTACCTGTATATCTATAGAATGAATTTTGAGATTCAACAACTTATCATGATTGAAACACTTGAAAATTTGATTAATCGCCATGAAAAATCTAATTTTGTTTCAAAAAGAGGAGAAAAAGCAAATTGAACAATTATGTATGGAAATGAAGAAGTTTCATGGAAATGCCAATTGGGAGATATCAGTGCCTTCTCTCGAAAAACGATAATTCATACAATTTAATACACAAATAGAATATAAAATTTATAGTTATACAGAACTCATGGTGAACAACGAACAAAAATAAATTTTATATGAGCAATTTTATTCTTTGACTTTTCATTTCAAAGTTAAGATCGAATATTGCCGAAATAAAAGAACCATTTCCTTCTTTATATAATATATACATAACACATATACATAAATATACATATACACTTATACATAGTTTTCTATACATAATGGAACACATCGCAAAAATTTTGTCATATAAAATATTGAAAATTATGAACAATGATTGAACCTGATTGAAAATTATAACAAGTATTTCAAAATTAACTTACACAGTTTCTGATATTCCGTGAAAAATACTAAAATTTTACATAAAAATTTTGAAAGTGTTACCGATGAGAAAAAGATATGAAACATTGAAATTCAACAACCCTTAAACCTATTAAATTCACTTAATGTTTTTAGCAATATCAGGCTATTTTCAATGTTAAAAACTTCATTTTTGTTGACGTTTCGATATTTAATAGTGTTGGCGTTTACTTGATGTAAATCCATTATCACTGAATATAACTTAAATTCAAACACTTGAACTTATGATTTACACTTTATTGACTACATAGCATGACGCGTTTCGTCGTTACAAACGACTTCTTCAGATGCTTTACAGAATAATATATATATATATAGCTTCGACAAGGTTGTGATATACAACGAAACGTCAACAAAAACAAAATTTTTAACATTGAAAACCGCTTCTTGTTACTAAAAACATTGAAAATAAACTATGTTAAACAGACAATGAATTAATTCGAATATATATATATATATATATATATATATATATATATTTTTTTTTCAGTGTTTAATTGGGATTGCAGTCTAGGACAGGAAAATCAGTTACATCTTTAGTATTTTCCAAGCTTTCGAAAATGTTTATTTTCTTCTTTTTCGAAAGAAAAAACATTTTCGAAAGCTTGGAAAATACTAAAGAGGTAACTGATTTTCCTGTCCTAGACTGCAATCCCAATTAAACACTGAAAATACATATCTACAGTCGTTAAACATTCAACTATATATATATATATATATATATATATATATATATATATATATATATATATATATATATATATATATATATATATATATATATATATATATATATATATATATATATTAATATAAAATTTTTTGATGAAAAAATTCGTAGCAAAATCTTGTTCAAAATTGGATTTTCGTTGAATTCAACCGATTTTGAATGAATAACATGTCTTAGTTATTCGTCGTTTCTATTGTTAGAATAAATAGTGTGATAGATTCAATTGAAACTCTTCATTGTTCGTCTTTTCAGATTATTCCTTTAGTTTAAAAGATAGTCTCATATCGATTAAGTACCACGTCAGAGATCAAACGACAAAACATTTTCTGAAACAAAGCAGTCGTTTTTCGCTTACAATTCCTGTAATATACAAAAATAACTGACGAAGCGGCCAGGAAACATTCTTTTGTTCAGCCATGCTCCAAGTGTTCAGTAATTAGTGAAGCGGAATTTGAAAATTATATTGGCATATTCCGCACTTGTACCTATCTCATAGTGTCACGCCAGAAAATGTCGATCAACTTTGGAAACAGTCACGAGAGCAATTTGAAAAGATCAACAGTTTGCGTTATGTCAATCATATGATGAGTTTTTGTTTACGGGATAGTTTTTGTTTGTATATGAGCGTGATGCGGATTGATGAATTTCTACAACTAAATATAATCCATCGTTGTTTGGAAGCAATTGACAGTTGACAAATTTAATGAAATGTTTCGATTACTTGACCTCTAGGAGATGAGTGACATTTCAAACTATAGAAATATGAATTGTAATATGATTAATATTATAACGATTGTTTCCCACGAGGAGAGTGATTGAACTTGAATTCGCAATTCTTATGACGTTTGCTTCATCTTTTTGGCCCCTCAAAAACGCTTCATCCTCTCTGAATGCTCTTCCTTAAGTTCATCTGTCCATTTTATTCCCAGTTGGCGATTTAATTTTTGCTCAATCTTAACATGTGCGATTTTATAGCGACATTCGTTGCGATCTTCGAGATTTTTATGTCCCTTTGTCCCAAAGGAGGTCGATATAGTCAAGCTTTTGCAAACAGATCGAACGATATATGCCAATCAATTTGAAATGCATTTTTTCCAGATACAATTGAAAACTGGATGAATTACTCGCCAGGCAGCTCATTAGAATTCAATGTGGAGCCATTTCCATAACGCGATCAAAACTGCCGCTGTTTTTTTCATATTGATCTGTTGTAGATCTTTTTGGACCTGTTTCAGCCACTCTGTTACGCATTCACTCTTTATAATTATATCGAGTAGTTTCTTCGTTATTCTGGATTGTTTCATTATGTAGACATGTGCATAGAACTTTGCTCGTCGTTTTTTGAATTCTTCTGTTATATTTGTTTTTTGATAAAGTTAATTCTGAGGTCTTTTGATCCAAATACCGTTTCTATTGATTGGTCAGTAAATCTTTCTGAGAATTTTCCGTTCTTGTTTTTAAATTTCTCTAGTTCTTGAATGGCCGTCAATAACCATTGTTTCATATGCGTAGATTGCTTCTGGAAGAATCGTTGTGTTATAATGCCCCGTCAATTTGACGCTACTCGAAATGCACTTTATGTTATAGCTCGTCCATGTTAGCTTGTGGGCCTTTCGGACCTTGGTAATTCTGTGATCATTGGCGATTCGGTTTAAACCTGAGGACTGTATAACTTCTCCGAGGTATTTGAAATTGCCGATTTGCAGAATTCCACCATATTTTGTGATAAGAGAAGTGTTAGTTTTTGGTTTTTTCCATGTATTTTGTTACATCATAAGAAATTTGAAACCCGGTTTTCTGCGCAATTTAATGTAGTTTTTCTACGGCGAGAATGGCTTCAGTTCTGTCGTCTGTGATGATAGCAATGACGTCTGCAAAATATGAATTGTGATATATGTATTTCATCAAAAATTATTGAAAAAATTGATCACAGGTAGTTAGTAGAATACTAACTAGTATATAGCATCACTTAAATGCTATCAAATGTTATCTATATGCCAATCAGGTTTCAGATTAGGGTTCAGTACTTCTAGATGAAAGCAAAGCGTTTGATAGCATTATTCATTGGATCTTGTACGCCACAATGAGCTATATTAATTTGAAAGCTGTAAACCGTAGCCTTTGGAGCCATAAACTGGCTTCAAAGCTTTCTTTTAAATAGGCCTGGAAGAGAAGAGTTGATTTGAAGAAATGAAATCTAGTATTTACACCTCGCCAATGCGACATTATTAATCACCTTTTGAAAAAATTTACCGTTTGCTTATTTGATGGTATTTGACGAAACACTGTTATGAGTTGCCAATCAATAAAGTTGTATAATTATTATTATGTATTGTGACTAATAAAAGAAGATGTTTTTGCATTTTTTAGTCAATTTACTGCTAAATATGTTTCAATGATAACCAACTGGGATTGTAAACTTATGAACTATCATGAATTTGTGAAACATGGTGATATAATCTTCCGGGCTGATTGGGCGTGGTCAACTGGAACTGCTCCTTTTCCAGACGTTTCGTCTCTAACTGCGAGAGACATCTTCTAAGGGGCAACGTAGTTGTGTACTGGTCGACGACTCTGGAGCAACTGATGAGCATCATTGCTCAGAGATTTGTATTCGAATCAATGAATTAATGTCAGTTTCATGTTGATAGTGTGCTAGGAGAATCGAAGGATCCCCAAGGAGGTCGATATAGTCAAGCTTTTGCAAACAGATCAAACGATATATGCCAATCAATTGGAAATGCATTTTCTCCAAAGTTAATTGAAAACTGGATGAATTACTCGCCAGGCAGCTCATAAGAATTGGATGTGGAGGCATTTACTCCATAACGCGATCAAAACTGCCGCTGATATTTTCGAATGCATCATAGAGAGTCTAAATTTAGTCATCCTTTTACATCTACAGCGCTTGAGAAGAAGCTGCGAAGGAGTTTTGTGATTTTATTGAGGCGGAGTATACCAAATTGTTGTATACAGTGCAAGAAGAGCGGTTGTGTTGATGCACACCCTTTATAGAGCTCTAGAAAAGTTACAGCCCTTGAAAAAATTTTCTGAGCTTCGACAAATGCCCAAATATTTTGAAGGCGTTTTCCGATAACTCCAGAACAAAATTGTGGTTACATTCTCTGCACACAATAGCAGCGGCACTTTTTATGAAGCTGTGTTGAGAATCGAAAAGCAAAATGTGCCCACCAGAAAAAAACAAGATAGTTCGTTGAGCAATTTAACAAGACGCCTTCCTCGGAAGTGGTACAGAAAGTGCTAGATTACTGATCATGTAAGAGTTTAGTAGTAGTGGTCCAGATACTGAAGCCTTAGAAGAGTTTTCACTCATTTCAAATTTGCCATGCACAAAAGAAACCTGTAGTTTGAAAAATGTTTGTTGAATTATTTCAGCACTTTCGTACAAACAATCCTGAGGAAAAATTATTAAAAACCATTGTAATTTAAATAAAACTAAGTAGTTTTTCGATTTTCACTATAATAGTGAAAACTTTCACTTAGTTTTAAACCTACTTAGTTTTATTTAAATTATGTATTTAGATTTTCATCAAGTATCGGCCCAATCGATTAAAAACCATTGTAATAATGACATAAAAATTCATTATTCATTGCTGAAATCAGACTTAAAATTGATGAATGAATTTTTCGAAAGAAGCTGGAAGCAGCAGCTTTGCACTAGTTGGTGTTGAGATTAGAAAGTATTTTAGTAATGACTATTTTATATGTAGTTGAAACAACTTCGACAGTTCTTTTTAGAGTCTACTTCTGAGTGTTTATCTATTTTATCAACCAATTGAATATTCGAATCGGCCGCCTTGGTGGCTCAGTTGAGAAAACACCCGACTGTAGTGGGGTGGGATTCGGGTTCGAGCCCCGAATGAAGGCAGGGTTGTTTGTGTTTTTCTATGACTTGAGTGGTTTAATGATAATAATTCTTGGGTAATGTATCTTAACTACGAGTACAAGCTACGAGTGGCCGTTCGTAACTGGCGTCAAACTGTAGCTCCACTACAAAAAAAAAAAAAAATAATATATTCCACTGAATAAAAAAAATTGGAATCGATAAATTCTTATCGTTTCATGTTGAAGTTATAGAACGAAGTTTTATGTTAAAGAACGAAGTTTTAGTTTTAAAGAGAAAGTACAATGCAAGAAACTTGGTATGACTCACATGAAACAGTTGATATTGGCAAACTGATCTGTGTGATTTTGGTTGTGTAGTGCTGGTTAATGAAAAATCAATTCGATGAGTAATCGTAATAATTTACGAGTCTCAGTCTGCTTGGTCTCAAGCGATTTGATACGGAACAATTTAAGTCGTAATAATTTCGAAACTACATTACTTACAAATTATTGGGTGAATCATAAAGCGATGTGTTTAATAGATGTATAATGCCAAATAACGCTGACGCAGTTTGCAGAGGAGTAGTCTCATTGAGAGTGATTGAATATTCTTTTTGGATTAATGTTTTCATCGATATTTTTTCAAGAGCAGTAAATAAGATGTAATATATCAAATTTTGTAGACGTTAAAGTGTATTCGAGTATTAATCTACGTATAGCTTCTTGTTTTGTTCATTATGAGTAACTGTTTCAAGTTATTAGTGGTTATTATTGAAATTTTTTTGAGGGTGAAGTTCGGATCCATTGAGTTCTTTTGAGTGTTTGGAGTCCAAAGGAAACTTCCGATTAACATAATGATATGATGCTATACCATATATCTCAACAATCAACACTTCGCCATATGGCGAGGACAAGCAGACATGGTGGCTTCTGATTCTGCCAGAGGATGTTCCCTAAATAAAACATCTTCCAGAAAGCCTCTAAAGGAAGTTAACGTAGATGTGGATTTTCCAAGAATCAATTCATTAATGCATTTTATGATTTACGTTGGGAAACAATTGGTCACAGGATCGCTAACAGTGGAGAGGAGAAGGTTGAAAAGGTAACTGTAGCAGAGTATTTGGTTTTCTATAGTAGATCATGATTGAGGTTTCTGTTTCAATTTAGTTGTAGTCCCAGACTTTTCGTACTGAAGTTAACATTCCTCTTGCTTCCATGATATCTATTTTTTAAGGTAACGTTTATCAATGATTTTTCCTCATTTCCAGAGATAGTACATTTATCAAGGTCAATATCAGCTGTATTGATCAATTTAATTATTAATTATAATGATTAATCAATATATGCATATAACACTAACACTCCTCGATTTCTTGCTCATAGCAGTGCTCATAACATATAAACAAATTACTCTGACATAATGCCCTGAATTTCAATGAGAAAAAGTGAATTAACGTTTTTGGACTAAAAACGTTTCGTCTATAAAGAAGTACTCATGAGCAAGGTTGGTACGTGAACATGATTTATGCTCACTATATTGTCAAGAAAAAATAAACTGATAAATTTCGTTTGTTGAGCATTATGACAATTATTTATTCTGAAAACATTGTTAGCTTTGAAAGTGGAGGCAACGAATATATGACGTTTAGAGAGAGATACCTCAGGCAAAAGCTTTAAGTCATAGATTAGTTATAAAATTAAATTTCTGTAAGAAGAGTGAGATGTATTGTTCTCCTGAAATTATGAACCACTATATCTCGAGAAGAGCTGATCTAATTAAAGAATATTTTCAAGCTTTGGGAACAAGTTTTGATTGCTCACAACTAGAATAACCTCATGATTGATCTCATATTCGAAGTGCCATTTACTGAAACTGTGAAATTCATTAATGTGTTCCAAGTTTTATAATATTTATATGATAATCTGATCAAAAATTCTGAAGTCTACAGTTGACATCAAAACGTGATGCCACAACAACAGAAAAAGTTTGTTTTAGCTAAATTCTCTTTGTATAGCAGATGTATTTTTGATTGCTGCATAATCTAAAACATGTTTTGCACCGTTAATGTTATCACCATAACACTGATTATAGCAACTTCAACGCAAGAAGAGCACCTAATTAGTATTGCAAGCCAGTTGATTAAGCTAATTGAAGCAACTTCAGACGCTTACTTATAAATTTGGCGCCTCGTCCAGTAATGAGAAGGTTTTTTATTTGAGAAAAATAAGGAAACATATGGATGAAAAACAGACAAAGTCATCTATGAGTATGGCATAATTCAAGATATTTGTGAACTCAACTTTTATATTCTGCTAAAGGCTGCTAAGGAGTAGATATAGATAAAAGTAGATGTAGATATAGATTTTCATCCTTCACCCCTGCAATTCTCATCAGCAGTACAGAGAAAAATACGTTATGCAATCTCTACAGATGGAAAGCTTCTTTCAAGTCCTTATTAATAAGGAAATTAAACAAATAAGCTAAGTGCCGTAGACCCATTTTGTTCGAAGTGACGAAGCATCCCCTCATAGCCTGCCACGGGCCATGTCCCTCTTGGGCTTAGGGTGAATGCAGGGTGAAAAAAAAGAGGAAATAATCACAAATATATCCAATATTTATAAGGCCCTTTACTAGATCCACCCTTTCATGTTTAGATCAATGAAATTTTTGTAGTATAAAGGGTATTCAAAATAAAAGGAGTAATTATTACCAATATGGAGGAGAATATGTTACACTACTCTCCTCAACATATGACTTCATCAAACCTTATTTTTCGTTTGATAACACTGTGAGAAAACATAACAATGCAGTCTGTTTGGCATAACTCATCATTATGCTCGGCTACGATTTATAGCAGATCATAACACTATGAATATTGCAGGATTGAATGATTCGAGATATTTTCCTATTTGTAATTTCTTGGCACTCTAAATCAGCCATAGAACTCACATTTCCCGCATCTAATAACGTAGACTTTCCGAGAAACATATGTTGAAGTCGGAAAACGAAAATACAGCAGAAATCTGGTCTGGATTCTCGATTCTTAATCAAGCGTAAACCTTCTATTTTCGAGGAGCGAATTTTCACGCAGACATCGATAAATACTGCGAGACATGACGTTTCATCATTCTCTTGGTGTTACACCAGACAGTACGACGTGTAGGCTTATTATTGAGTTCTATATTAAAATCTTAAGAGGTGACTGACGTCATAGGATGTTTTATGCTTTGATGTGTCAAATGGGTATATATGCGAAGACAAAATTATTGTATTTGCAAGAGTTAATTATCAAATCCGCATAATACTGATGGATTAATTGGAATAGATGAGGAAATATGGATGCTGAAGTCTTTTAGTTTTATGGAGATTGCAAAACATGAATTTTACGAAATCAAAGTTTCGTTAATCTTAATTAATGCACTTGTTATTTTAGCTTTGAAGTTCTTAATTATCTAGACAAGTGAACTACAAATACCAGTTTAACACTATTCTAATTTCATTTCAACATTACCAGCCAGTTTTGAAACAAAAGCAGAGTTACTAAAATTTTGTTGCAAATTCAAAAAAAGTGTGGCACTTGGGGACTGCCGCGGAAAAGCTTACCAACTTATGCAATTATTATAAATTATTCATTTATTTTTTATGTATGCTATATTTTTCTTTGATATTAATTCAAGTTTTTTGATTAAAATTTTCACACTTTTTGAGCTTGGTGACCGATAGGAAAACAATTTTTTTTTATTGAATAAATGGAAAGTTAAAATCGTTTGAAAGGTTTCCATTTTATTACAATACATGCTGGTTATTCAGGAATTTTCATTATTGAAACTATAGGTTCATGGTAACTGAAATAAGAAACATAAGTTTGAGACTGAATATCCTCTAAATATCTGGAAAATACCGTGTCAATGGTAGTCCCATATTACATTGTGGATTCTTGTGGATCATTATTCATTTTCAAATTCAATTTATCCGAAAGAAAAGTTGTCAAACGCACTGATTTTTTATCAGCGAAATTGATGTCGAAATCGCCAGCCAAGATAAGTGGAAATTTCTTACCATTTGTACCAAGTATTTTCGACCTTCTTCAGTGTACTCCAGCAAAGTACGATGAATAAAATGATCTATCTCGTCCAATTTTGGAATCGGAAAAAAATAAATTGCTACCATGACTATGTGTAGGCCATTTCTAAGTTTGCATAAGCACGCACAAATATCTCCAACAAATGACACACGTTAAGCGAACGCTCGGCCGAGCTACGTGGTAGGCGGAGTGGGGGTGTTAGGTTTTATTTTCGTTACGGAATATCTTGATTCGGTCGCCGCCGTCGCTAATTTTGCATTAGTCGACAGACTTATTGGAAAATTTAAACACTAATGGTAATACTAGTGAAAATATAATCGATCAAACCATTGATATTGTCATTGAACCAGCAGGTAGAAATATCACATTGTAGAACCAAGAAAGGGGCATGGAATATGTTAATTCCTGGACTCTTCCTGTAGTTCCTAGGTTATAGTATATTTCATGAAATTGTTTTCTGAGAACATATCTTCACATGTTCTCAAAATATGAGAACATATTTTCTTCGATAAATTATCTATATTTATAATATCATATCATTATCGATGTTTTATAGAGTTAATTCATGAATATATGTTAATTCTCTCATATTTGCATCTTTAGTTAATACCTAAGGAAATACTTCATCGATTGTATCGGTATTAACTCCATTTTTCTTTGTCAATAATCGTGCAGAACTTGGTTTATGTAGGATTTTGAACTTATGAGTAGATTTTGAACTGAGTATGAATACATAAAAAATAACTGCAACATTGAATACCTTAAAATCTATCACGAATAAACTGAACATGAAAGATAACGAATAAATTATTCGTTGACAATAAACATAAATCTATCGAAAATACAGATGAGCGAAATATTTTAGATTACAAACTTATTTTCGGTAAAATGCCAATCACTAAAAATATTTTGTTCCCGCAATAATGCTATTTCAAGAAGTGACCGTATATATATTTGATCAACATTATGGAATGGCGTTTAAAACTTTATGGATTATAACATTTGCCCCAGATTGCATTTTACGGCCTCTAATTTCAATTTCCATCAGTTTGAGCAAAACAATAACCACCGCAGCATTCCCAGAATTTTTGTTTTCATCAGAAATAAGTCCGCTTTCAATAATGCATGTATTTCCTGAAATAATTTGAAACTACGCTTCGTTCTCGTTTATGTGAAGAAATTTAATTTTCATTTCTAATTTGATTCACTATGTACCCAATTTTGATGTGTTGTGCTCTAGTGGTTGCCAAAATGACAACACGAGTATAAGTTATTAGATATTTAGAGAACAAAACTCGTCTATAATACAGACAATGACATATTGTGTTGCTCATATAGTTATAAGATGTGGAAATGCCAAATGGAATGAATTTATCATTTCAGTTGCTTCAAACTTTCATGAGATTTTCCCTAATTCAGATTCAGGTCCCTCAGAATAACTGGTAAAACCCTCAAAATCCCTGGTATATGCTTGAGAAACATATTTTCTCCAATACATCACACAAAATTGACAGACCTCCTCATTCTTACGACAATAGGATAATTCAAACACTTGTATTTGATTTACTTTTTATGTATATAACGTGACGCGTTTTGTCGGTTTAACGACTTCTCCAGAGGGAAACAGAACTTGATTTGAATCATTTTGGATCATATTCTGTGAGCATCTGAAGAAGTCGGTAACCCGACGAAACGTGTCACGTTATATGAAACAATAATAATAATAATAATAATAAGATAAATTTATTGGGAAACATTCCTTACATCAAATGAATCTTTCCCCAACTCAGTCTTATTTAAATAATCCAACACGGTTTGTACAATTTGAGGGTCATAAGTCATATGTATAAACAGCCATTTCGGGTGTACCACAAGGCTCTAATTTAGGTTATTTCATTATTGTTCCTTCTCTTTGTAAATGATTTAATAGACTGTCTGTCTAGCAGTTCATAATCTCATGTATGCTGATGATAAAATGTATCGCAAAGTTGAAAAATATGAGGAAAGCGTAAGCTTACAGGATGGCCTCACCGCTGTTCCATATTGGTGTTACTATAATAACTCAATATTGATGTGATTAAATGTAACGTTGTCACTTCCACGGAAAAGAAACGACTTTTAAATTTGACTACACAATCAACGAAACCATTTTGACCAGGATCTCCGAAATTTGAGACCTCGGTATAATCTTTGATCAGAAATTAAATTTTGTACGTCATATAAATAAAACAATTTCAACATTTATAAGCATTTAAATCTTATGGGTTGATTGTGCGTTATGCTGGACTACATTTTGGATGTATGATTTGGCGGTCCTTTCACAATTCTCATAAAAATCACTTAGAGTCTATACAAAGAAAATTTTCCAACAGGTTTGGACCTAAATCACTTGAAGTTGCCGGGACTTTGTTGTCTCTGAAGTGTGTTTAACCTTTTACATGGTTATATAGACTTTCCTACCCTTATTGGATCTATTGATTTTAATGTTCCTAGACAATGTTCACGTTCAAGTAGGTTTTTTTCATTGGGTACTCCGAAAACTAATAACCTCGTACAATCACCCATTAGATATATGTGTACGTTATTCGAGGATGTGTCTGACAAATGCAATATCAACAGTGACTCATTTACTTTCATAAGTCGGTTTTACTTGGAATCCTTTCATGTATAATGAATTCTGAAGTATAGCTTTTTTCTCATTGTCTGTTATTCATTATAATTACTTCTTTATTGATAGTCATTTTCTAAATGTTTTCTTTATACCTTAAGGTGTTACACGGTAGATATATTTTTGAATATTTTCTGTAACTGGGTGTTTTACCTGTAGGAAAATAAATACTTCTTATTTTTGTTATAATGGATTAGCACCAAGTAAATACCAATATACGAGTACTATTAAATACTTCTAATTCTCTATTGACAAGTTCTATGGTTCCCACGTTTATTTTGATAAAAATAATAGTAGTTATTTAATCATAATATTTCAACTATACAAATGCTGGGAGTTTGTCAAGCCATTCCTTCACTCCACCAAATAATTATTTCACATTTATGTACACATTTACTGCTCATTGCGTTATTTGTAGTTTGATTTGAACTCTTTAAGAATGATTGAACACTACATATATAAGGAATGAAAAAGTATATATCAAAACAGAAACTAAATGACCACCGTTAGATAATTAGATGTTCTATGTTGATCTATGATGTACTGATATCTGTTTCTTACATTTATATTATGTGCTGTGCTTCATAGACCACATTTCCTAATAAATGTATAATACCTATAAAGGTATTGCGAACATTGATGAAATACAAGTTTCTATAAAGAAACATCAGATCCCTTTCAGACTCATATAACAGTTGTCTTCAATGTGAACACGTGTTTCCTGGAATTCAGTTCGCCACTAAAACACACAGCAAGATTTTTAAACCCAAAGATTTTATTAACAAAATTGAAGAAAGAAAGAAATACAACAATGTAATTACGGAAATTCGCTACAATAAACCCAATACTTAATTGTACATTACTATTTACTCAAAACTAATTTGTTGTTAATGTCTCAATGATTATGAAGTAAGCAAGAACTATGACAATTGTGTTTTAAGATGCCCTCTTTCCATTCACACTGAAGATTTTCCGTGGCAATGTTTGATTGTTAAGAACCCATTTTTAACGATATAAAATATGTGAAGAGTATTGTGTACTAAACTGAACTCATTGATTTAAATTACTAAGAAGGAACTACTCCTTCTGCGTGCAATTAGATCTAGAAACTTGGATATTTTGCAGAAATACATTTGAGAAATGTTCAAATACATTTTTATCTGAGATTAAAATGTTGGCGATTGCTTTAGTGTTTTGAATGTCTACCTCATCGACATCAATGAGCTTTTTGTTTCTCAAATTTCACCACTTTCATTACATTTTTATTTCTCATTATATTGTAAGAAAAACTTTGGAATATAAGAGAAAGAGATGAGCAATGCACAAGCCCACACTTTGGACTTGAAAAATTGGTAGTTATATTCGAAGGGGGATGAAGATAAAGATCATTTACACTCAAAAAATGATAATTTATAATGCCAATTCTTGATCCCACATGTAGTAGGATTTTTTCATGAATACCTATATGAAGTGATTTTTATATAATTATCTTCTTTGTATACTGGTGGACATTTCCTAATATTGTAGCAGTTGAGACAATGTTGAAGAATGTAGTTGAAAAATGAAATATTTTCTTTCGTTCCAACAATTGTATAGATACAACAAAAAATCTCTTTCGAAGAAAAAACATAATATATCTAAATTTTTTTCAAATGTCTAATTTAAGGGCATATTAAAAATATACGTACCCATTAACTGGTACTAGATACAAGTGATTGGTGATTAGATGTTATATTAGAGTAACTAAAGGAATTTATTAGGTAAATACATCAATGTTCACAGAAAAAGACCAAATAATGTTAATTTCTCCATAAAGACCAAAGGAAATTTTACATTAGTAGAATGATGTTTATTTACTATGAACGAAGGAATACATGAGTATTCCGAACATTTTCACTGAATGACTCAATGAAATATATTTCCCTGTTGATGAATTTATAGAGAGGCGCACTCTGTTTGAGACTAGCGGAAACTTAAAGCAGGATGAAAACAGAAATTTGCTGCATCAAGTTCGTGCTGCCGCGCTTCAAACCGTGGATTCATATGAAAATATAAATAACCAACGTTATTCTTTCATGATAGAGAACAGGAATGTGATTACTTAGGTAAACCTTTACGTTTTGTTTTATGTTACTGTTCTAATAAATACAGTATGATTCAAGTTGGTTACGTTGTACTGTAACCAATTACAATGATGAGTAATTCTTATTCGATCATAATTAATTATAAATCTCAATGAAATTGAATCGGAGATAATCACAATAATAGTTCAATAGAGAAGCACAAAGATATTTTCCTCCGAGAACTTCGATGTGAAATCGTTCAGTAATGTCATATTATTTTTTTCACCTTCCCAAAAGGATGACAACTCTTCCTATTTTTATCAGGATTTTGCCTTTTTGACCTTTTGCCATAATTTGTAGTCATAAATGTAACTTTATCATTCCTTGAGCGTCATTCTTATATTTCTCTAACATTTTTGGAACGTTAGTTCTTTACTTTAGGTCAGAGCGAGGGGGGTCGCGACGAGAAATGAGTGATTGGATTGTGGTCAGGTCATGTCATCGGAATGTGTTCTCGCCGAGTGGCTAGCATCTTCCGAGTGCGTCTTTTTCTCTCTTTCACCGATCTTTCTTTCTTTGAACATAGCAGTGTCGCATGAGCCGAGAGCAAACGCACATCGAATATACAGCACTGCAACACAATTTTAATAATTCAAATTTAAATAACTCAAAAGTGATATAAATTTATAATACATTAGTCAAATTTCATTGTGAAAATCATGGAAAGTGTTTAATAAAAAATTGTTTATACATTAGATACATTGATTTCAATTGAAAATGAATAATTAAAATATTATAAATGACTATGACGACTTATTTATTATTTATTGAATAGATAATATTCACTTCTTTTATAATTAACTGAATAGTAATCCTTGAAGGAACTAACGTTCCTACCTCGTGTCCCGCGACACTGTCTAATTTTCTTTTTCATTCAATGTTTTTCGTCACACCCATCAGCTTAGCCCCAGAACTTGAAATGGATGATATTAAACTGAACATAAATGCAATAGCTGATGGTGATGTAATTTTTCCCCATAATTAACATTTTCATTGAATAGGCATGTAAACCGGAAAAAGTGTAGTTATTGGACATCCAAGAATCCCCGATAAGTCAAACATATGCTTGTTTTTTCTCAAAATGTGTACATTTCGCATTATAGGTCTATTGCAAATTTCGCAGCTGAAAAATATTCAAAGGTTGTTGCTACTTGAACAACATATATCTTACGAAATAGATCTGAGCCTCCGAATGGAAATGTCTGGTTCGAGCAGAACGGAACAACCCCCATTATTCCCTTACAGGAACACAAGCTTGAACGAACTCTTCGCTAATTGGTGAACTGGACAATAGGTAATATTGAATGGTAGGCTAGAATGCCTGACCTTACGCCGTTGGATTTCTTCTGTGGGGTTATCGATTGCAAAATAGCTTTGCATATTGAATTATTTAATATGCATAAATAATAATATATATATATAACATATAAATAATATATTTGATATTATTTAATAATATCGATTTTTTGAAAACTATGGTGGCTTATTGATTCAAATCTCACTTGTTGCTTCTCTCTCCTTTAGCAGTTTCTTTGCAACCAGGCCTTACGTTAATTAGTTCAGGAAACCAGGAATATTAAAATAAGTTTCCATACTTCTACCCAAAAATAAAGTAATATGTTTTGTTATGCTTCAAAGGAAACTACGGAGCTATGTATATTTTACAAGTGCGCTTGAATTCTTTGCATATTTGAAGAGGAGTTAATACCTAAAAATAGTGGAGGAGACAGTGATAGATGCAGGAAAATGTCTTATAACAAAATCTGTTTTTCCTAAGAAGTTTTCGAAACCAGCAACCAGTCACTTGACTTCATCAGAGTGAAAAGGCCATCTCTACTTTTTGAGTCCAAAACATATACACTCATCAGGACATTTGCTTTGGCCTATCCTTATGCAGGATTATCGTGCAAACAAATGGCATCAGAAATTCATCTGGTAGTGTTATCTTGATCCATATTTCTTCTTACATTCCTACATTGCCTCAGTCCATGAGTGTTTTCCTTGGCTACACACAAAAAAAAGCGAAAGTATAGTAGTACATTGAAATTTTTTAGGCCGAATCTTTCGTTCCTCAGATGACTCAATATTATTGATGGGATGTGGGAGGGTGTCACTAGAGGGTGTTGCAAACCTACAAACTTAACTCCAAGTTTGTAGGTTTGCAACACTTGTCGCGCGGCCTCTATATTCTAAAAAGGGTTGCAGAAGCTTTTTTCCCTATATTTCACAAACTTCAAATCGCCTGAAAAAAATTTTAAGCCATAATTTGTGGCAAATCTCTTCGTCTACAAATTTGCTTCTATAATTTGTGACAATTAAATTAAAAATCGAAAAGTAATCAACTGAAATATCAGAACACTTTGAATAAATTTCTTCTTTCATTATGTAAGTTTCTTATTTATTATCCTTCATATACATTTTTACCTTAACCTTTTTTTGATTTCGTGCATTCATAGGTTACTGAAAGTTCCAAAGTTGACCAGGTTCCCACTACTCGTGAAAATCCAGTGACTTTGAAGCGCTCTGACTCTTCCATGAATGCACGAAATAAAAAAAGTTATGAGTAAACTGCAGGACCCTCAACAAAATTGGCCCTAGGTAGTCGAGCAGTAATAAACAAATGAATGAGTTATATAACAAAGAAGATTTGCTGCAAAAATGTATAGGGATTCATAGATTGTGAGATATATGTAAAAGTGGGTTGCACCCCTTTTGCAAATATGGCGACAGCGGAACGAAGGTTGTAGAACCACAATCTTGAATTAAGCTTCTATAGACTACAGGCCCATATCCAAAAATGGATGGGTCATACGAACCACCAGGTGACGTATATAGGACGATATAAAAGCATAAAATAATAAGATTCAGTACTATGCCGTCACTTGTAAGCTGTCCAACTGAGTGCTAGTGAGAATTTAGAAGTGCCGGTAGGAGTGAGTACATTTTGGTCATATATTTTTGCACGGCATTTTTACCAACGATAGAAATGAAAAAATCCATGAAAAATAATAAGAAAGCGCGCACTGCCGTAAAAAAATGGTGCGCCACAAAGTCGGTAATTTTTTTCGGTTTTCTGACAATTTCCAGGGTAAATTTGGTCATTACAATCTGTACGGCATCAGTTTCATACTGTTTCAATACAAATTTTAATCCATTATTCCGGTGATTTAAAAAGTACGGCTTCGGTTCCAATACATTATTTAGCACTGAAAAGTACTATTAAAAATAATGTCGTCAAAAAATTATTGTACATTTCATTATTATTATCAAAAATTATTGAATTTCGCCTTACATTTCGTTGAGTTTTTTCCCCTACAAACCTTCGGACCAACGAAAACGTACGGCATGTGAAAAAATATCATCTATGCATAAAATACTTTCAAAATGAATTAATTCAATGTTGTTTCGAATCACCCCGCGGACCACGGAAAGAGAGGGGGTTGCAACCCTTGAGTTTTTATCCTTGTCACATGATTTTTGTACGGCTTTGCGGAGTAATGGATTATAAGCTGTATTGAAACAGTATGAAACTGATGCCGTAAAGAATGAAATGACCAAATTTACCCTGGATATTGTCAGAAAATCAAAAAAATTTACCGACTTGTGGTGCACCATTTTTTATGGACTGCACGCTTTCTTATTATTTTTCATAAGAAAAATATATGACCAAAATGTACTCACTCCTACCTGCACTTCTGAATTCTCACCAGCTCTCATTTGGACAGCTTACAAGTGACGGCATAATGCTGAAACTTATTATTTCATGCCCTTATATCGTCCTATATACGTCACCTGGTAGTTCATATGACCCATCCATTTTTGGACATGGGCCTGTAGTCTACTAGTGACTCTCATCACATTCAAACGCAAGGTGAAATGAAACTCAAAAGTTATTTCAGCATTGAATTTTTCAACATTGAATCCTTAGGAACATTTCAGACATCCAATCCCACAAAGTACTGCCTTTTGTGAGGCTCTATGGTTTAACCTCCGCTCCGAATCATTTTATTAAGGATTTCGTCAAAGGAGATTATATAACAATTTCGATTTGAAATTTCTGTTGAACTCAAATACACATATCTCATACTTCTATGCCTTAACTAGTATTTATAATATCGATATATATCTGAAACTAAATTCATTAAATGTTCTGAGAAGCAATCAACTATGTTATTTAATTGACATGATGAGAAATTTACCGATGAAAGATCAGGGATACACATTTTGAATATTTGTTAGAGAAGAAAATATGAGGTGCAAACTGAGCCTCCTCACGTACCAATTGACGTCATCTTGAACAATTGCACCTATTTCGAACCTATTTTTAACTACATAATTGGATTAGAATTATTTATTCCAAGGTTTGTAGTGAAATATTCCGATTTTTTCCTCATGAGTAAATATTGTACAAGTAAAATTGTTCGAGTGGGAGTTGATAAAATAATTAGGCGCCGATATTTTATTAGATTATAATATTATACCCGACGTCTCAGTTGCCAGGCAATGTGAAATATTCCTTCGTTTTCATTATTTGGTAGGATGTTCAACATCTTAAACATGTAGAAATTTAGTAGTTCTTTAACTCGCGTTTTGTGTTTTATATCGTAGTCTTGCATATATATTAACATATATATTGATGAATATATATGCTAATTGAGTCATAGAATGTTGATCTCCCTTTTTAATCCTGTTTTAAATATATATATATATATATATATATATATATATATATATATATATATATATATATATATATATATATATATAAGAAAATTAACACTAGAACATTCATTCGAAAAATTCAAATAAATCAAGAGAATGTTATAGTAAAGCTAGATATGTGAACGTGTACGATGTGATGTCTCCATTATCCTTCAAGGGATAAATGTTAGAGAAATATTGAAATCGATGCCACACCTGATGGAAGTGCGAGACATATATGTTTCGTTCTGCAAGGAACTCTTCAGTCGCACCACGTCCATCGAAATGAGGCAACGATTTCAACCCCCAAGCATGTTCCTGTGACTCCAAGTGGAAGACCGTAGAGTTATGAATACTCCACAATTCCATCTATGGGAATCAGTAGAAAACATCTCTGAGATTACAGACACACCAAGCATCGAACTATCACATATCTTCTCTACCCGAAGGTATCTACTAAATTGCAATGTCTATTTGACAAATATCATCATATGATGTTTTCAAATGTCAATAGATTGCGTTAGTAGTACGCTCGTGGTTCTTTCCGTATTTCAGTGGCCTATTCGGCGATATTTTTAAGGAAATAAAGTTTTTGTGCTTATGGCACTGAATGGAATATTTAAGAAAATGAACAATAGAACATTCATTCCAAAAATTCAAATCAACCAAAAGAAAGTTATAGTAGAACTAATATGTGAACGTGTACGATGTGATGTCTCCAATATTGAAATCGATGCCATACCTGATGGAAGTGCGATACATATGTTTCGTTCTTCAAGAAACTCGTCAGTCGCACCACGTTAATTGTAATCTTGGTGATATTTATGTTGGCGTGTCTGTAATCTCAGAGATGTTTTCTACTGATTCCTATAGATGGAACTGTGTAGTATTCATTTCTCTACGGTATTTCACTTGGAGTCGCAAGAAGATGGCTTGCCTCATTTCGATGAACGTGGTGCGACTGACGAGATCCTTGCAGAACAAAACTTATATCCCGCACTTCCATCAGGTGTGGCATCGATTTCAATATTACTCTAACGTTTATCCCTTGAAGGTTAATGGAGACATGACATTGTACACTTTCACATATCTAGCTCTACAACATTCTATTGGTTGCTTTTTTTTCTGGGTGTTACTTTGGAACACTAGACTATTGGAAGTTTTTCATTGATACTCTGTTTTAATATCTGAGATTGATTGAATTCTTCGTGGAACATGATTGAATAAAAATTTAAATAAAACTATTGGCTTAATTGATATTCCATAAATATTATTATTATTTGTGGAGTTTGATTGAAAAACAATTTCGTACTGTATTTTTGTTTTTATACTGTTTTGTTTGACAAGCTTTCCACTTCTTAAATGAATCTTTTGAACAATATCACATTACAATGAAATCCTTTAAATATAAATAAGACTTACACAAGTTGAGGTTATTGAACTTTTACGAAAATACGTTTCCCCAATAAACAATGGTCAGTCATCATCATAAAAAATTGGATACATAATTTATTTGAGGTTATTCTCTTTTGAATCAGATAATCTTCTTGATTTATCTTGATATTCGTTGTTCTTCTGGTGACACGAGGTCATGTAGCCCAGTTAATTTCTATGGAATTGTGGTTGTCAATGCGCATGTGTTGCTAAGGTTTTTGGTATCATATTCATAGCATTCCGCTTTCGATTTATAAAATACATTCCTATGAAACTTCTTTTTTATATATTGAATAGTGTTGGCGTGTACTCGATGTAAATCCATTATAATTGAATATAAACTAAAATTCAAACACTTGAACTTATGATTATTACACTTTATTGACTATATAACATGACGTGTTTCATGTTATGTTTATTATTGCTATATTTATCGTTATTATTCTGTTAGCATAACATAAAGTCGTTTGTAACGACGAAACGCGTCATGCTATGTAGTCAATAAATTGTAAATCATAAGTTCAAGTGTTTGAATTTAAGTTTATATTCTTACATATTATTTTTTATAGTTTTCGGTTCTTGCCAAAATCGTTGTTTCTTCAGAATCCATTTGTAAATTAATATTTACATTTTTAGACAAAAAATTAATATGAGGAATTGAGGAATTTTCAAACATTTTTCACAATTCTTCTTGCACACTCATGAGGTGTCCAAAAAAAGTGATCAGTAGGTAACTTTTGAAGATGCCACAGCTAATGTGCCTCATTTTTATACCTCAATTGTAACTCTGGAATCGAGTGATCACAAATTGCTCCTTTTAGTTCTTTCTAACAATTGTGGGTTTATAGTTGTAATTTGTTGTTGTTTGTATCCAGGAGGGAGACACATTCCACAGCAAGAAGTATTTCAAGCACTTGTGAATAACAAACTTCATATCCGATTAGCTACAATCAATCAAAGAGTACTTAGGATATTTATTTGAGAAATATCTGCCTGCGTAATTTTCATAGAATTCTTGAATCGCCTGGAACAGCGAAAATGTAAAGAGTAATGAAATAACCAAGAGTAATTTTTATTCCTCGCACTGATTCAATTTTCCCCCCAGTTTTCAATTCTCAAATTAATTTTTTCAGTACGGTAGACGTGCACATGAGTTCAAAGAAAATATCATGTTTTCTCATAAATAGTGTGAAAAGTGGTTGAGACGACATCGTTAACACAAGTTTATATGATTTGTTATGAGAGGAAATCAATGCTCCAACGTAATTTATGTTTTCACGTATTTTCGCTCCACAGATGGTACGGTCGTAATAATAAGGAGGATATATTTTGTAGAAAATGCATAATTTCTTCCTCACTAGCCCTTTACATTATGTCGAAATGAAAGATCAAATGTCTTGACATCTGGCTTTTATTTCACCCCGCCATGGATCTGAGGAAATTACTGCATCTCAGGCTCATATTTGCTGATTAAACACCACTAAAGAATGAAAACTATGAAGTAGTCGTGTATTCTGCTTTAATAGTTTTTTCTCTGTTTGAATGAAATGAATTTGACTAAGAGCTTAACAAAAAAAAATTTTAAATTTAATTACATATGGTCTGCTGAAGTAGGAGAGCTCCTTTACTTACACCAATCCGATAACCAGAGGAGACCTTTTTTATGAAATTTTATTGATCTATAAACACACCTATGATAGGTTGCCTAATGTGTTCACGGCTATGTTCAATTCAATCATTCTCATTAGTTTTTTTCATCACCTTTATTAAGTCAAGTAAGATAACTTTACCGATATGATAACCAGTAAAAATTGCTATCAGAAGAAAGATAATTTAATAAAAGAAATAACAGGCCAGCCAGCAGAAAACCCCTTCCAGAGTACCTATTCTTGTCATGCCTTAAGCCCAGCTTACTCCAAAAAACGTAATTTTTTCTATAGTACAAAACATGTTGAGTAATCAATTTATTTACATATGGAAGCACATATATGAAATTATTTGAAAAAAACTTTTTTTTCAAAATGGCGGTCCCGAAAATGGCTGCTGAAACTCATCTGAATCGGAGATGAATGACATCATTTCTTGGAAAAAAATTATTTGAAAGCAAAAACCAAAACGGTTTCATGTTCTGTATCAAATTGGCTATGACCATGAGCAGAATGAAACTTTTTCAAAGAGAAGAAACGGAATGGCGGACTTTTGAATTTTTTTCATCCTTTTTTTCACATTTAATTGTTTATAACTTTTTAAAATAACAATGGATATTTCTGGTTCAGCTTGAGGCCATAGCCAGACATCTAAAGAGTAAAATTCCGTTTGGTTCATATCGATAAGTGCAATAGTTTCGAAATGAGAGTGTAATTCATGCGAAAAACCGTGGTTCCGAGAAAAATCAGTTGAAAGAATTTTCTGAAGAATTCTTGCAATTCTCTAAGCAGTTCAACAAAATAACAAGATAATAACAATAAAACAAAGAACAAAACAATAAGACGACCCGAAGGCATGCAGCAGCTGCCGCAACCGAAGGCGTTCGAGCGGCCGGATTTACTGCAGCACTCCCTAATCTTTTATACCTGCTTCTCGGCCTTGCTGACCTTCGGGACTAATTCTATACTATTTCTACGAGTATATAGTAGCAATTCATTAAAAAAAATTTAATTTTTTCAAAATTGTTTGGAGTAAGCTGGCCTTAAAGTTTTACAATCGAATATGTGCGTGAGCGAAGTAGATTGTCTTATTTCCGTATGATAGAACAGGAAGCAGCTGCTTGCGTGCAACTTCCAACTTTGAAGCATGGCAAGAATATTCCATTGAGGTTTTTTGCTACCAAGCCCACAGTAAAAAAAATTAAACGAAAATAATCAAACTAATAATAGCCATGAACACTTTTCTATAGGCAAGCTGTAGGCTTTTATTGCCTAAATTTTTTGGAAACACGTTTGTTGGACGAAGAGCAACTGAGGAGATATATGGTAGTCCTACACCACTTCAAATAGAAGAGGTTATTTTGAATGACGATAAAAATGAATTTTACAATAAAGATAATAATGATGAAAATGCAGACAACAATGACGATGATGGAAATTTGCCGAATGATAGCGATGTTTTAAATGATGAAGTAGATTTTAATGACTCTAGTTACATGTATAATTAATGTTTAATCATTTTATTATGGCAATTTTGTATCAAACAAAACTAATATATAAGTTAACTATACAAGTTGAAGCTTCATTTTATACCCTTCTTTCTAACTAGAATTCTTGGATACAACAACTCATCACATATTGAATAAAGTATACAGAAATGTATTGTAAGTGTTCCGAAAATTATAACATGGAAAATAAATGCAAAGTATTGATTAGACATTCATTCAATGCATGAACATAAGCTATTTGATTCTTTAAAATCGGTCGACAACTTTTTCTGGGTCGAATAAAAGTGTCCACTATTTTTTAAATTGATTTAATGAATGTAGAATTAGTTAGATAATAAGAAAAGAATTATCCATGTATTGGATAAATATATAAAAATAATCAGAGATTTAGGGATGTTGAGTATACGACCAAAGGTTATTTAATCACTTAATATCAGTAGACATCTTTTTCTGGGTAAAATAAAAGTGTCGAATATTGTTTTTCAATAATTTAATAGTTGTAGAATCAATTTAAAAAAGAATTATCCATGTATCTAGCAATATATGTTAATATTGAAGATAAAGCTAATATACGTATCTGTATAGGCGCTCTGACTCTTCAAACTAGGTCGACAGTCGGATCCCAGTAAATGAATGGTGTCGACCATTTTTTAAAAGTAATTAGAGGGGTTTTAGTTCTAGGAATGTCTAAAAACATTTATGTATTCGATCAATTAAGAAAAATTATGCAAAAAATGCCTTTGATCTTGGTCGACTCACAGTCGCGAATGAATTGAGCTTGTCGTCCTTTGTAAACTCAATTCTGCTTATCAAAAAATTCATATTCACATTAATTTTTTTCCTGTATCTTATAAGTTATAATGATGTCTTCCTTGCAGAACGAAACGTATATGTCCCGCACTTCCATCAGGTGTGGCGTCGATTTCACTAATATTTATCCCTTGAAGGATAATGGAGACATCACATCGTACACGTTCACTTATCTAGCTCTACTATAACATTCTCTTGGTTAATTTGAATTTTTCAAATGAATGTTCTGGTGTTCATTTTTTATATATATATATATATATATATATATATATATATATATATATATATATATATATATATATATATATAATGGTATATTGTTCCGGGAATACATCCGTTGGTTTGTTGAGTGCCTGTTGGGAACTGGCAGACGTTTCGTCAAGGTCTCACTTGACATTATCAATGCTTCAAATGATGGTTATCGATTACTCGGAGTCTGGTGACTGAAAGGTCACCTTTCAGTCACCAGACTCCGAGTAATCGATAACCATCATTTGAAGCATTGATAATGTCAAGTGAGACCTTGACGAAACGTCTGCCAGTTCCCAACAGGCACTCAACAAACCAACGGATGTATTCCCGGAACAATATACCATTATATTTTTCCATCCGTGAATCTCTACGTTCAAACATATATATATATATATATATATATATATATATATATATATATATATATATATATATATATATATATATATATATATATATATCTGTTGTTTTGTGAAATGTAATATGTACATTTTAAAGTGTCTATTAAATATGACGTGATTACAAAATGAATTCTCAGAATAAACGTCCCTTCTCGATGTTTTAAACTTTGAGTATAGAAAATTGAATCATTCCACGCAGATTGAGATCAGCTTCAGCGATGAACGTCTATTATCGCATACACAGCTCGAAACAACAGAAGCGAGGCTATACCAAATATTTCCCGATTTATCAATCAGCAAAGGCATTACTCGGAATTGAAAATCTACCTTCGAAATTCAGGAAATATTTACAAATATTTTCCATCTTAGATTATAACACGGACCTGTATCAGTCGTAACAACCGCCAGTTCGAATTCGATATGTTTATAAATTCGAAAATTATATCCTAAATATAAAAATATCTAAAAATAATGCCCTACATTTCACTCGTGCACACCTGGTTTACTTTCATCATGTAATTTCAATAAAACCTAAGACCTATAGTGCAAAGTATAATCAGACAAAATCAAAAACCAACCTCAGCGTCTATTTTCATCTTGTATTAAATAATCTGAATCTATAAAAGTCTATCTCAACAATTTGAAATTTATCTTCAATATATTCTCTGTCCTTTTTCATAAGTGTGCGTGTCTTGCCAAAAGAGATATTTTTGTAGTTGAGTCCAGTTTTCGATTCGCCAGTGCTGAGTGGTCATCTAAAATATATTTGTGAATTATAAGAACGCGAAGTGGTCCGATATGTGATTAATAAATTAACAATCAATACTTTTTCGACTTGGAAATATATGAAATATAAACAAGGAATAAATAGTTCGAAAAATAGTTCAATGATTACATGAAGTGGGATATTTCAACAATGTCATATATAATACGAAACAAAGTGACAGCGAAAACTCAATTTACATAGTTCCTTCAATAATTAATTAATACAGGTTGAGATATTTTTGTGTATTAAGTGAATTTAACGCTTGCGCTTCTTGCAAAAAATAGTGTCAACTGCAATAAACGTGAGTAAAAATTCCAACGTTTTCAAAGTCAGCGAATGTTTTTAAGTGATACTTATTCGCATGTTTTTTAACAAAATACCTCAACATGTCTGATCGTAAAGCGAAATTGAAGTCTGTTGGTCGGTCGGCTTCAACAGATAGTACAGAGTATTCAATAACAATGGGAAAATCGTTGAGAGAAAAGCGTAAGAAACCAAAAGAAAGATGGCTTCTCACCCGGAAAACTTGGAGATATATGGCCGATGCAGGAAGGAAGTTGATTCCAGATGGTGCCTCCAATAGACCTGAAGACATTCCAAAAATCGAGGCTTATTTCCAAGAAGTCTGTAGAAAAGAACCGAAGTTCTTGTTGTGGCGCAAAAATTCTTACCCTGGTGCAATTGGATTTCGTAGAAAAAAGAAGGATAGGCGGAAGGCTTCAAGTTGCCGGAATGCAGTTTCGGCTGACGAAGTAGATACTCTCAAACCGGAGAGACCCACAGACTTAGGAATTTATAATGTTTCTGGAGGACGATTCGATATTAAGAAAATGAGAGAAGATTTCTTGAATAGTCCCCCATCTCCATCAAAATTTCTTCCGTTTATACCTGAGCAAAAATTGTCTTCTGAATCTATAGCTGAAGAAATAAATGGTAACGATGATAAATTGATTACGATGCTCGAAACCTTTCTGACACTCGATGACCCTCCCAAACGTAATCCAAAGTACAGTGCAGCTGATTTCAGTTATCAAGATTTGGTGGAGAAATTACAAAGACACCTTACTTTGGTAAGTAGGAATGTTCAAACTGGCAGCCCTCGATCCCACAGCAGATCAGGTAGTGTATATTTTGAGGGAGATCACATAGAAAAATCATTAACTGAAACTCTGAGTAGATATTTTAGTCAAAGCACTAATAGAGATAAGGTTATTTCCGATCTGCTCACGAATCGAAAGGCTTTGGAAAAGCTATATTTTGAATTGAGAAGAACGAAAGGATTCAGGGGTAGGACAGCTGGATCGACATATTCAAACCATTCACCACAATTGAGTGACAGAGACAGATCCTTTTCAAGCTCGAATTTTAAACATATTGAGAGTACCAGAGAAAGAGAAAGGGAGAGAAGATTAGGTACAGTTTTACCTCCACCAGCTATAGAAATTGTTCAAGAAACTCCAGATGTAAAACACCAGGATTCTGGCGTACAAACATATGCAATTGCCGATATCATATTGTCAAAGTGTGAGGAGGAATATAAGAAAGAACTAGCAATAAGAAGAGAAGAAGAAAAAGCCATGGTGCCAAAGATGGGAGGAAGAAGAAGAAGCAGTGTAGATAACGATGACGTTTCTCAATCTGTTAGTGATACCATAAAGAGATATTTGCGCATGGCACGTAAAAAAAGCGTAGACTCTGATAAAGCTGATAGGTTTAAAAGGGTAAATTACGATAGGAATCTAAGAAATATAAAAGCGAAGGGTGAGATTACGAAACCAGGTGACGATGACGGGTTGAACAAAGGTTGTCAAACAAACGAAGACTGGATTTTGACTTATCGCGATCTAAAATTTCGGGAAATTTATGACGATAGTCGGGTATCTAGTTCGAGGAATTCGGTAGACGTAGGCTGTGAGGAAAAATCGCCAACCACATCACCGCCACATTCAAAATCTCATTCATTTTTAAGCCACTTTTTGCCAAGTAAGCATCATGTTAAAAGTGACAAAACTGAAAAATCTCCTCTTCCAAATGCAGAATCAACAAGTGCTAGTGCTATGCAGAAGTCGAAGTCATCTTCGAGTGTTATGCACCATGGAAGCAGACTCATGGCCAAGAAAATCTTCAGGACCAGGTCGAAAAGTCAGAGTAGGATTGTTCATGGACAATGCAATTGGGTGCCACAGGTGAGTTTTCACATCCATTAAAATTTATTTTGGATTTTTAATTTATGCATTTCTGTGAAAAATTAAGCTAAATTCATATTGATTGTTATGCTCTCAGGCTTGGCCGAAGTGTCTCATATTTTTCCAAGTGATTACTTGTTTCTAACCGTCTTAACTCCTCGAATAGTCCGGTTCACTGAGGAAAAACTTCCATAAAGCCTATTCATCTGACACTGTTGATTCTTAGATCATATATTGATAGTAATGATTAGAATTTTTCTGTTTCTTTCTATGGGAGGTGCAATTAGGATATTATATGCCAGAAGCATAGTAAATAAAACTTAAATCTCTGATACAAATGATTCGTTCTAACGAATCAGGCTTGCGAATAGGTCTTTCAAGCTAAATACTGTTAGAAGACATTTTCATTTAAGATATTTCGGACATTAGTTCTTGTTTCGGAAAATATTCTTTTAGCAAGATTTTTGACATAAATTTTTAAGAATCCTTCATTTCTTATTTTTTTTTTGATATGATGAAGGACTCAACACGTCATTCTTTGAGAATGTAGCTTTATATGATATTCTAGTTGAACAAAATCAATTTAACTGAACGTATATGGAAATCATATATTGTCAAGTAAGTTCTCATGACTTTTAGAAGCTTATTGTATTCCAATCCGAAATGCAAATATTCGAAAATTTTAAGGAATTCGCAAATGTTCCTGATTATAACTTTCAGATGTCAAATTTGAACAAATAAATTAGTTAAAATTAAAAATAAACATTTTGTTTGTTGATGAATTTTTTGAATTCAGTCATTCTTTCCAGAATGATCATATTGCATTGAAGATTTCTTCAGTTTCAAACAGTTTCAATATTGAATTTCTTTGTTCTCTCTGTTTGTGCAATTTATTCATATAAGAATAGAAACTCGAAAGTAATTAATGTTTTTCTCAATACGAACATACTAATCATTTATTCTTTCACTTGAATAGATTTTTCCTAATATTTTCTTTCAGTTTTACTCAAAAATAATATCTCGTTTCCTGCATCCTAACGACTGAAGATACAAAGAAATTTATGATCTAACCAGATTCCTATATTGTTTTAATTTCAAAGGACAAAACTTTTCTTGGAAGAAAAAACTGAAATAAATAATTTGAATGAAAAGAAATAGTTCTCTAATTTTCACTATAGTGCAATCAAACATGACAATATTGCTTCGTCAACACAATGGCTCCATCAGATGCAGATGATAATCTCAGTTTATCATCTCATTATGATAACTCAGTTTGTAATAATGATATCGATATTTATTTAGCATTTTTCTATCTAAAAACTAAATAATTTTAATATTGTGTCTTATTTTGATATTAACATTATAATATAATTTAATGTCGTCATACATACACTTATTGTTGTTACAAGTAATAAAATTTAACATACAAATTATACAACATTCCGAACATTTTAAACTACTTATTAGATGAGAGGTAATGATAAACTTGTCTAAAAATCACTGACTGAACAATTCTTTATTCGACTAGTTTCGCCTTTTACAGCATTATCAAGAATGAATTACAGCATTATCATTCATTCTTGATAATGCTGTAAAAGGCGAAACTAGTCGAATAAAGAATTGTTCAGTCAGTGATTTTTAGACAAGTTTATTATTACCTCTCATTTAATTATGAACTATCACAGAGTAGATTCATCGTCCATTGAATTTACTTATTAGATGCCAAATATTTTTTGCACTCTTTTATATTGTTAGGTAATTAATTATAAACATATACAGCCTTAAAGAATACAGAATTTTGAGTAGAATTCTTTTATGGTCTAATATAAATTTTTTTCTATAAATAATACATAAGTATTCTTTTTTTCTACTATTTACATTCATTTACTAAATACATACATTTTCTACTAAATGCTACCAAATACATACATTTTCTTCCACATCTGAAGAAGCTAGTGTGTTGGTGAAACAATATTGTCGTGTTTCATTGAATTGTAGTGAAAATTACAAATTTACTTGGTGTTCTTCAAATAACGTTGTTAAATTCTCATCGAGTATTCGCCAATCGATTAGTAACCAATATAAATATTAAACATGCTTCTGGAACATACATGCAATACCTGGAGACATTTATTGTTAATCAATTTGGCGCAGACTCAGTTTTTCCATCAAGTAGCGAACTTATAGTTGAAATTTCATCAAATTTGCGTACTTTACTACAAGATATTTTTGGGAGTTTCATGTAGAAAATCAAATTTCTGAAAGCAATAACAATTTGTTATAATGACTGAGATTGAATTCTCGCTTAACTCTTGGTGAAACATAATTGAATATTAAATTAAATTAAACTTTTGGCTTAATGTTTCACGATTCATTTAACAATATGTAGAGTCAAAATAGACTATACATATTGTTAAATAAATCGTGAAACATTAAGCCAAGTGTTTAATTTAATTCAATATTAAAATTTGTTATAGTTTTTTAGATTTTTTGTGCAATTGTATAATTTTTCAAAATAATTTAGCCATATTCAAATGCTATTTCATCATGACTAATTGAGTTATATACATGAACTAAATAGTTATTTGTATTGCTGGTATTAAATGTCTCTGATAAAACAAAATTCATTTGGAAATTACGACCATTGTTTAAAATATCTTCGAAGAGGCGCCAAGATATAGACAATAAAATATTGCATGCACAAATACCTTACCCATTTCAATTAGTGTAATGAATGTGAGTAACAGGTGAAAAACTCATTTATAACCAGTCGACAAAATTGAAGCTTGCTTCTGCCAGTTATATTTTAGCCACTGAAAAAAGTGTAACTGAACTTGGCCATGAAATATTCAACCATGTGGTATTAACCGGATATATTCGTACATATTATGTACGTATTGAATACATAATTGGAATTAAATGATTGATTTTACTATTTTTACAATCCAAAACTAATTCGAAATAGTTAATCATATATGTACGTATATAATGTTTGATGATTCCATACCTCTTCAAATTCTGGATCAACTGATTCTGATGATTCTATGATCAAAAATCGCAACAGAGACGACTCACAGTTGAAACTTCAGTTCTCTGTTCGTTTTGCAATTATTTGAGGTTAAATTGAGAATATTTGCAATATCTTCTTATATTGTGTTGTTATGATTATTATGTGTGAATATCAACGTAGAGTTATATGCAGAGTGAATGTGATGAGATTCCCATAATTTGGCTGAAGAGAAGCATTCATTGATAAAAACTTTACATTGGAATGTGAATTACTTATTCAATTATATTATCATTAAACATTTTTTCACTGATATGTGAAACAAATTGAAGAATGTACTAACATATGAAATTCGAAATTTCTCCACATTCATGTTTGAAATCTACGTTTCATTGAAGTGTGATCAGTAACTTTATCACTTCATTTGTAATATGGGTATATTTTTGAACACTTCGGAAATGTATAGACAAAAATGGTGAACATTTTGAGCAGTTTGTGTAATTTATTTTCATTCGGTTCAACATGTTAGTTTATTCTGTTAGAGTTATTTCATTTCAAGAAATGAGAATGTATATTCAAAATAGAATGGCATCCATCTAATTCTTCTTAATAATTCTGTAGAAACATTTAAAAAATATTTAAGCAACTTCAACCTTGAATTCTGTAAATACAGTGATACAAATTTCTTTCTTTGAGTTGGAAATGGGTGAAAAAAATCATTGGGCTAGTCACTAGCTATACCTAGAGAGGAAAAATATTCCCAAAAATTCATTGATGATTTTTAAGTCGTTTTGAAATGATATCGGCTTCAATTGTTTCAATTATCAAAATTAGTCAGTTAACAATAACATTATTAAATGACATTAACAATCCAAGTATATTTTCATCCAAGTATTGAAAACTTCGCTGTTAAGCTCGCTGAAAATTTGTGCAGCAAATCGTTTGTGCAAAAAGATGAAGCAATCGTTTCAGTTGAGGGTGAACAGACTGTTCTTTCAAAAGTGCCATACTTTTTCAATCAATTATTTTCATACGAGTATTGAAAACTTAGTTTTCAATACTTGGTAACACTTGTAAACCATAATTTTTTATCAACCTGGACCTACATTTTACTTGTGTTTGTTAGGCGATTTATTCAGAGCTTGAAATGGAAAGTATATGTGCCGAATATAAAGAAAACATATAGGGTGATTCATTTGTTATGAGCCTTAAAAGAATTGAATAACATTCATAAGACACCCTGAGTATCTGGGTTTTAGAGACAATCAGGGCCGATAAATGTCGTATATCTAGAACCACATAGGTGCCCTCTATTCGTTCTTCAATTATTTCTGTTTCCCTATAACACACATGATATATATAAATAAATAAACGAGTATGTCTGAATTCCCACATAATCATTTGTTCAAACATTAAAAAGAGACATATCTAGTTGAATATGAAACAATTCTCAAGGGAACATGCGTTAATAACATAAACTATTCTTACAGAGTTCATTTACAGGTGATATTAAAGTAATAAGGCTATTGAAGTAATATTTTTCAGCATAGTCAGCATAATTTTCATAAAGTCAAAATGAATATGATTGAGTTGAATTGTACCTCAACAATTTATACACTCATTCCTTCTATTTATCTACATGTATGTCTTTTATATTCTTTTATAAAAAATTATCGTATTCGTGTTACTAGAGGTGAAGCAAGGCAATCATAGAAAAATTGAGGGGATTCCTATTTTTTGTATAAGTTAATATTTAGTCCGGAAATTTAGTTTGAGCACAGATTGCCACTTCAACTCCCTATTAATGAAATTTCAAAACATTATACCTTAACTGACCTAATGTTAGCTCATACAACTGAAACATACTCTCAAATAAAAATGATGATGAGAATGGAAATTATATCGAAAATATACTTCATATTCACAGGTACCACAGAATTGATATTCAAAAACAAAATTTTTCACAGTATTTTTCAATAAGATAATTCATTATTGAATATAAATCCTAATAACAATCAGGTAGCCTTCATCATTATCTATCATAATTTAAATAAAACTAAGTAGGTTTTCGATTTTCACTATAATTAATTCGAAACATGACAATATCGTTTCGCCAACACAGTGGCTTCATCAGATGTTGATGATAAACTGAGCTATTACATTGTGGACTGCTTATATTTATCCTGAAGTGCGTGGGTTGAGAATGACCATAGAACACTGTTCTTCTTTTACAGGGGGGTGACTATAGAACATATTTCTTCTGATTTGTGGGGAATGACAAGAGAACACTTTTCCCCGACTGCGTTTTTACTGGAATGAATATAATAAAGGAGAATTATTGATTAAAACTTGATCATTCAATAAACTGTTCGATTTCATCCTCTAATTGATTTCCATGGCTTCTAACAGGGTTAGTTTATAACCTTTTAACTTTTTTTCAACACATCTTTTAGAAGAGAACCAAGTCTTCAACAAAAACTTCGAAATATTGCATACGGAGCGAAAAGGTTATAAACTAACCCTGTTAGAAGCCATGGAAATCAATAAGAGGAAGAAATCGAACAGTTTATTAAATGATCAACTTTTAATTTTCAAATTTATTATTATTTTATAATAATAAATTTTATTCAATTTATTTCAGTAAAAATGCAATCGAAGAAAAGTCTTCTATGGTCATCCCCCACAACTCAGAAGAAATATGTTCTTTAGTCACCCCCCTGTAAAAGAAGAACAGTGTTCTATAGTAATTCCCCCCACGCACTTCAGAATGAATATAAGCAGTCAACAATGTAAAATCTCTGTTTATCATCAACATCTGATGAAGCCATTGTGTTGGCGAAACGATATTGTCAAGTTTTGAATTAATTACAGTGAAAATCGAAAAACTACTTAGTAGATTTTCATCAAGTATTGGCTCAATCGATTAATTATTAATCAATATCTATCAGCATATTTCATTTTTCGATCATTGTTATGAATTACACAATTACTGAAATTTTCGATATAAAATTAGATTCAAATTAATTTCTTTGTATATTGATGAGAATTTGAGATTTGATCATAACAAAAATATCGTCTCGTTTCTAAGACACATGAGATAGAGGGACATTAACATAAACTAACGTTAAATGGGGTTGTTAAACGTAATATCGATTGCCTCGAAATCTACAATACGATAGTAAAAAAATTTTGGCTTCGCTGTGAAATACTTCGCCGATGATTCAACTATTGTGATTGTAGATTTGTAGACGTTACATCGCAAAATATTTATTCAGTAAAATTTTCCGACCTCCAAAAATATTATACTCTCACGAGTTTCTGGTTTCCAAAAATAATTGCTTTATTTTTCGTTTCAATATCTACGTCATTCAAATACACTCAAACCTAACAATCAACAATAAAACACAGTGGATTTTATATTTTGCAAATTATTTCGGATTATTTAACATGGGTTTATTGCAGGAGCACGATTCGTTAGGTTTGACTATTATAGTCTAATAGGACATTAATTTCAACCATGTTTTATACTGAGTATACGAACGATAATAAATATTCCAGACTATTTGCATCTACTGAAAACAGGCGAGATTGTTAATCTTTGGAAGCGGATAGCTACCATTAATATTAACATATAGCGAAGAATATGTTCTATAGCAATATATCAACACGAATTATGAAAAATGTGATATTTGTATAATAATTCAGAAAAAAGCTGGACGTATTTTACATATTATATTACATCGACAAGTTCAATACAAAATTTTATTAACACTAGTATTTGATTTGAGGAGTATCTGTTGAAGAATTACAAAGTTCGATTCTACAGTTCCCTTTGATATATAATAATAATAATAATATTAAATTGTCTTCATTGCCAAATTGTACAAACATAGAGGCGAAGTCTAGCTGAAAGCTACTCCACTTAACCTCTATATATAAAAATAATACATGAAATGGATAATAAATTAACAGCAAAAGGAAGCGAAAATTAATCACAGAAACAATATGTTCAAAGAGAAACAAAACATAACATTATAAATAAATAATTAAACAATATCTGATTGTTAGGTTAAGTTTAATTCCAATTCAATTGTTTTAATTTATAGTTCGAACCATGCCACAGACTTATGAGGGGGCGTTACTGGGATAATGTCAACATATAAATGAGTACACATTTTCAAACAAGAATTTTCCGAAACGAGTCCGGAGATATTTTAAAAATGTAATAACTTCAATTAGTATGTAATTAATTTATTGTTTGAAAATATGTCGATAAGCGTGGTACCCTGAGTTAACAGTCAACATTCAAACCTTCACATATCGCTTTGACCAGAGGTGTCTAATTTTCAAGGTCTCAATGACGGTAACTGAATTTTCCAATATGGTTGCGGGCCGTATAGTAATGAATTAACGTTTTTCGAGTAACAATGAGAAATAATGTATATATATAAACGAATGAAGAAAAAAGTGGAATTATTTCGCTTTGTTCCACACACATCATTTTTCATATAAGTATACGGAAAATAGGAAAACATTGATAACTAACAGAAATATTGCAATGACATTGTGATCGATCGGCTGCATACACCAAGGAAGGAATGTTCACCACCATCAACTCAACTCAACTCAACAAATATTTTTCACAAATTAAATATACAAAGGATTTACAAACATATATAATAATATATACTCAAAATCATTTACAGTTCTCTATCTCAGTTTAGATATCTCTACCCTGACCCCCTCTTATCATTAAGAATAGGTCAGCCTGAAGATAGTGGTTGATCTTCAATGGTAGCGTTAAGAGGATTATTATAAAGCACCATACTGTTTTCGAAACTTTCAATTGCCCCAACTCTAATATTCAATTCATCTTATACAATTTGTGCACTGTAGCTCGAAAACTCAATTCGAATTTTTCAGTAAGTTGAAGACAGCTAGGAAAGTTTTTGTTTGTCAAAGCACTTTCGAACACTTTCAGCTTGAAAACTATAAAATTGAAAAATAACACAATTGACTTAAGTTTCACTGAATATACTTAAGTCAAGTGTGTTAATTTTTAATTTTATAGTTTTTCAACATAATGTTTCACCAATAGATAAGTGAAACCTCCGTGTCATTCACTTTCAGCTTATGTGGATATCCAATTAATATTCCAATTCAATCTCAAATCGTCTGGTTTGTTCCTTGAAGACTCAACTGTTGAGGTAGACTGATTCGACTCATTGGTCATATTTGTAATATAAAAGGAATGCCTTGAAAATTCTTTATTTTGATACATTACTTCTAGTTCAGTTGTGTTAGATGGAAGATCTTTACTGAGAAAAGTAAGGATTCCTTTTCTAGGAAGTGCAGAACATTTGTGAATTTTTTTCGTATAATCATAAAATATGGCTACACAGGCCGTCAGTTGGACAATTCTCGCTAGTCTAGACCAAGCAAAGTTTATTTTAGTTAGAACTACATTGCGGAGAGGCTACTTCAATCCAAATTGAAATCCGAAAACTATAACAGTTTGAAGCTAATATCATTTGATTTGTACGAAAAATACAAATACGAACAGATACTACAGGACGGCATCATAAATGAGAGTCAGAAAAAGTAGAAGATGCTCTTCTGTAATAAGTAGATAAGTTAATAATAAATTAATAGAATGAAACTAAAAACCTCTTTCATAGCTTTCTCTCACACATAGGGATTTCAAAAAAGCAGGCATAGAAGACTTGTTGTTCTCAGAAGGATATTTAATACTTGAAGTTGAAGATATTTTAATTAGAATGATTATAGATTCAATAATTTGATTGAAATTTTCATCAATTCAATGTTGTAACTGTTGAAGGAGTTTGGACCATATAAAAATATGAAAATATTGAACCAATTTTTGAAGAATGAGTTCAAAGTTCAAATTGAAATTATATATCAAAATATACTCGTTTTTCGAATTCTTTATTCTGACGCATTGTAGAATTGAATGATGATTTGTTCGACAAGTAAGACAACGTTAGTTTGTCTGAAACTGTTTGCTTTACTTTTCAGGGAAATTGTGTGTGGAACAGTGTCACTGGAAGGCAAGTCATACTGGACGATACAACTCTGTTACAGCTATCGGAAATCGAGAGGAAAGTTCTGCAGAAAGTTGCTATTGCCAAGTTACAAGCTCTTAATTTGGGAGTTGCTATCAAAATTCCATCAGGTGATTATTACATAATAAAGCTAACACACTTCTTTCTGGTCAAAAATTGTTATTGTCCCTAGCATAACATGCTGAAAATACATTCGGTTTGACTGAAATTTTTCAAATTTTTTGAGAATACCCGAAATGAAATGCAGTATAAGTATGATAAATTGGTTGAGGCTTTCGCGGCCAGTTGTTGAACTATAGTGTTGTCCTGGTCCGGGTCTAAGGGCCGTCGTCGGTTGGAATTTCTTCCTAACGTTTCGTTAGCACGAGTGGCGAGCTTCTTCAGAGGTCGTTCCATTACTGATTCTGGAAGTAGACTTTTAGAAGTAGAGTCTACTTCCAGAATCAGAAATGGAACGACCTCTGAAGAAGCTCGCCACTCGTGCTAGCGAAACGTTAGAAAGAAATTCCAACCGACGACGGCCCTTAGACCCGATGTTTTAAAATGATGTTTCAATTTATTTGAACTCCAACAAAAAATAATTTACAAAATGCACAATACACTTGCAAAAAGTTGATCGAGATTCGAGAAAACTCACACCTAAAATATAAGTTTGAAGCCGTGGAGTTGTTTGATGTTTATGGAAATTGTTTGATTGATTTATGAAATTTACGAAGACCGATTTCCGCAGCTTACAAAATTCGCAAAAAGATTAATTTGTGCCTTTGGATAGTATATATAGATGAGAACAGTTCTTTTCATTGATGAAAGTTAATGAATCCAAACATCGTACAAGGCTGACTGACAATAATTTGAAAAATTCGTTACGTCTTTGTATCAGTCGAATTTTTCATTGATTTTGTTGTCGCAGTTTGTAATAATTCCAAATTTTACTATTTAATTAAAATGTTCTTACTTATTTTTTTCATTTCATTCTTTTATGTTAATAAATTGTATTAGAATAACATCGTTGTATTATTTCAAGTCTGATATCTATCGCTAAAAATTACGAACACTACTTTAAAATATTTTAAACGCGGACCGCGTATTCGAACGTATTTGCACACTAAAGCTTGGCCCACAACACGTCGAAGATTGCCCATACCTGGTATAGATGATACCGTTTACGAACCATTCTAAATGATTTTTTTCAAACATTTTCTTCACTGATTCCTTTGATGATTAAATCTTTTGGACAATTCTTGACCAGATAATTCAAACCAAAATACGTGTGGATGATAGCTTCCATTGATACATGTGATTTCTTATATTGTTTCAGAGTGCTCTGAACCAGTAACTCCTAAGAAAAAGAGGCCGTATTTGTTGAAAGGAAAGCTATAACCACTTCAGTATTCGACGCAAACCGTAAAGAAGGTGAGAAAGATAATTAAATAATTATTTTGTATTCAATCAATATCTCTTGGAAAACCATGAATATTTTGTTATTTCTCATAATTTAGAGAAAATGAGGTGTCGTTAATATTCGAGTCAATAATCATTTTTTTTGTTTCAAATGAATATCCCTATAAATTCTATAATTACTCCTGTGAATACTACTACTTATATACTAGGATTATATATGTTGAAATGAAAGCTTCAACTTATTCAGATTGGTTATTGAAAAATTAAGTTTCATATACACACATTCCAGCTTAGAATAACATTTCCGGGGAAACAATACATATTAATCATATACAGTTTTACGTTGAAGAAAAGATTATAAGAATAAACTACATACTTAATATCTTGTTATGCGTTAAAATTCAATTACGAAGAGTACTGTGTTATTCAAGGTAAAGCTCTATATAATTGAAACAAGTATAAACGAAAACATTACATTATCAATTATCCTGAAACTTACAGTAACACGGTGAATTTACTGACAGTAAAAGCTGCGTCACGAATTATAAATTATGAATAAGGCTCAAACAAACAAGAAAGACTGAGCAGCAAGAATTTCACTAGTAGTGGTATTAATTTTAATTTGTGAACTATCCTTTCTGTTTGTTTAAGCATCAAAGAGAATGAAATTTAATTGATGGTACCTTAGACGTCGAAAACAAGGAATGAGATTATTATACCAAGCTAGATTATTCTCTATATAGAATCTGAAATAGGGTAGAAGGTGCGCGGGTAAAAAGGTCCACCATAAATATCTCAAAAACAAAAGAGACGCATCGTTTTTTCTAACGATACTAATGTAAAGAAGGCGTCTCAGGAGGAATAACGCGCTATGGCTGACAGTCGGGCGACGTCGCTTGCAGGACATACAGGGTTGAGTATCAAAATTTTAACGAATGTTTTTTTTTTCGTTGTTATTACTTTTGGTTTCAAGGACTGATTTTGAGTCGACGATTCCTGATTATAGTTTTTATGTATTCGTTATTCAATTGTTTTTGAAGTTCATTGTTGTTTTAAGCTAGATTGAATGGTTTCTTTTTGTACACCTGTATATCAACTTACATGTTTTGGTGGTACAGTTTTACATGGTTGGTGTAAAAAGGACCAACTGGACTTTTTTACCACACACCATTCACATATTGGCTATGAAACTTCCTTATTTGTTTTAGTATGCTGAACTATAATAACTGAAAATAAATCATTAAGGGAGCTATGCCCGATTTTGAATTGAGTAAACTTCGTTATTAACATTTATTAAACTAATGGAGGATGATCCTGTACATTTGAGATTTGGCTATGATATGCCAAGGCAGATATTCAGTGAAAAAAAGAAGAAGCTAGTCTCACAGAATACTCGCTCAAACTTGCACAAATTTTCCCTGATAAGTTCTTTAGGATCTAAAGAAGTTCGTCGCATGGTTGATGACTGTACTGTTGAATATAAAAAGGATATACAAACATTGCATTGGTGCTGGAAATTCTAGAGGCTGAATTAATAATGACGAGTTTTTTGTCATGAATTTTGACGAAATTTATCCAGCATTTTATGAAGAACCTATGCCTAATAAAGAATAACCGGCTCGTTGGTTTTAAACACACTTATCTATACCGACACTAGATCTAGCTGAAGAAAATGGTGTAGTGATGCACTATTTTCCTTCAAATTGGTTTTATTTTTGGAGAAACGAATATACTTTCGATTTACATTGAATTATTTGCAGTTATCAATTCATGAAACGCTTCAAAATTAAGAATGAAATATTGGACATTTTCGCCTTCTGGCTTTCCCTTTTGCCCCATAGTAGGGGTATGAAAAGATCTAGACAGATGAAAAGATCTAGAAAAACAGTGAAAAGATATATTTCTATAATGATGAATCAACTGAGAACAGTCTCAAACATAGTTCGATAATTGTTTGTTCTATAGGCGTTGTTTGAATTTGAATTAAATTGTTTTCATCCAATGATGATGTGAGAAGGAGATGCACTCTAGCTGAAAAGGATCTTTACTGGCGTATTCAGAAAACAAAATATTGGAAAACTAATTTTCAATAATGCATACTTATTTAAGTAGAGAAAAGTGATGTTTTTCGAAGATTCGTTTCGATTGCATGAAGATCTTTACATCCAAAAATCTGAGAGACATTTAATTCACTTTCGAATGAAACAGACACTGATAATCCAATATGAAATTTTCTGAAAGAAAGTGTTTTCAAAATATTTATTTATCTCGACTTTGCCGTGTTACGCAATGATCACATGCCAAAAAGACAATTAGAAGACGAGAAATTTAACAATTTGCTGAAAGTAAGACAGTAGCGAGTCGGCAAGTTCAATTTCAAAATGCATGACAAAACAACGTCAAGATATAGTTGAGTTTGTACGATGAAAAGATTTCTCAATAATTGTTCCAACGAAAAATTCCCTTATAATCTAATTTATTATTCTCGTGAATCGTATTATAAGCGGAATATTGTGTAGATAATTCGAATTGATGCTTTCCTATTCTGAGATGTTAATTTATTTTTATCCACCAAAAATAGAGTTCAGCGTACTTGCTCTTTCCAGATTTTTGATGAATTAATAGAGATGTCGTATTATTCAACTTCTCGCCGGTATTAATAGCTTAGATAAATGATATTTTCTGGGGAAAGTCAAAACACCGATTCTTAGTCCACTCATTCTCGGATTGCTGTTTGGTGTTATATTTTACTTTTGCCAAGTACAAGTCGAGTCCATGGAGAATGATGTTTCTTTCAACTCCTTTAATTAATAATAGGCTTTATGATATAAAAAACTTCATATTCTCTGACGTTTCGTCGTTCAACTTTGTCAAAACTATCGAATAATTGAATTTATCAAATAGTAATAATATGAATGATTTAAATAATTCAATACATAGTAATTTTTCAAATTACCATGCATTCAAACGTCATTTGTAATTTTTTAAATCAACATGGTTGTTTTGCTTTTTCAATATTGAGAGGAATGTTTCGGCACAGCATTCGCTTCATAAGTCAAAAATTAAATATAAATATATTTTTATATTTAAGTTTTTGTTAATTTGTTTGAAATTGATGGTAGTTTAGGAAAGAATTAGTTTTGAGATATGTTGTTCACGAAATGTGGTGTTGATTCTGTTAGAGTCATTTGAAATATTTATTGAAACGTAATAGATTTAATTGAGATGTATCTATTCTTTCATTTGGAATATTTTCCAAACTTTAGACGAATATGTGAAATTTCTGAAATTTTTTTTCAAAAATTTTTCGAATTGTTAAAATTGTTGTATTCTTGTAATTAAAATCGTGTTTTTCTAATATTTTATGTTTCATTAAGGCTGTAATCAAGGTTTTTGCATATCTATGCGCTTCAATTCGTAGTTCTAAATCGTGCGAAATTTGACCATCATTAATCATCATTTATCGCTATTATTGCATGGTACATTATAAACTCTATGAGTTTTTCTTCAAGTTATTGTTTTGCTTCGTATATATTTATTTACTTTCATTTTATGCTGTGTATGCTTTCCAAAATTATAAGGTTTCAATATGTTTGCAATATTTGTACCGTTTGGTATACACAAAAATTTTGAAATTGAATTATTCATTGCTTTTGACAAATTTGTAATCAACAACGGAACGTCAACAAAAATATAAAAAGTCTGTTATTGCTCAAAGGAAATATATATTTGAATACAAAAACGTATTGAATATTCAGCCACCTATTCTGAAGATTGTTCTCAAGTATCTACATATATTCGAAAACAGAATTGACTGAACAGGTGTTTACGTATATTACCAGTACTTTTGAAAAACTTGTTGTGTCTAATACACGTCCTTTTTTTGACTTTGTGTTCATCTATTGGAATGTTTATATGAGAACAATTTTCTCTTTTGAAAGCATTCTTTTGAAACAAGGTGCCCATTCATAGGCACTTTGTACTTGTTGGAAAGTTGTATCTACAGTTTAACGCCGATTGTTAGCGGTCGAAGAAGACGGTAAGAATCCAACCCACAAGCATCAATAGTTTGAAAGCCTTATAGGGTCATTATACCTTGACACATATATTTTTTTTATCGAAATTCAGTTCTTTCTAGTTGATATGATGTCAAGAAATTTCTTTGTTTTCCACGCGAATATTTATCGTTAGAATATGCTTCTCTACTCGTTTACTTTTTGTCACGATGTGCCAATTTCTCTGGACAGCTGTTATGACATGTGTTTTCTGTAATATGCATTTTCGGTATATTGCAGTTTGAGATCTATCGCGGCCTCCGAATATTATAATTTCATCACATCAGAAAAGAAGAAAATAAGGAAACAGCGTAGATTCAATGAATATTGCAGCTGTTTTCTCATCAGAACTTGGACGAATCCACGTTTTGGACGATTTAGTTGGTTTTTGTGTTCCAATCCGATTCATTTCCGAAGTTTTGCGATATGATATTTTAGTCTATGAATATAATATACACGTACATCTATTAAGTGTTCAGTGTTTCTTGTTAATTTCGCTCTTCGAATTTCTTAGCCTTCTTTCCATACTTTTGTCGATTTTTTTGTTTCATAATATAGCTTGATATTGGTTGATATTGTTTCATAGATTGTAGAACTGAGAGTGAATTTTCGCTCACCTCTTGATGAAACATGATTGAATAATAATTTAAATTATTCAGTCTCTTGACTTAATGTTTCACGAATATATTGAAAAATAATACAATATAATTGAAACGTTGGGTCAACATGTTGGATTCATGTTGACATCAAATATCCGAGTAGATGAACATAAAACGTCGATTTTACGCGACAAGAAAATAACTGGTTTCTCAGAACATTGCATTAGTTCTTATCATTAATTCATCTATTTCTATTCATTCTAAAAAATATATTTCAATGAAACTAAACGTTTAGACCTTTTAGAAGCCTAAGAAATCAGCAGCTTAAAGAAAAAACAACAACCAATCGTTAACGAACAAATATAATTTCAATCTATTTTTCATTCTCACGTCAATCTTATAGATGTAAGTTTCTGTTTTTGAGTGAGTCTTTTATTTTTCAATGCATTTGGCAATTATTGAGCCAAGAGTTGAATTTATATTATTGTTTGTAGAATGAATGAATTTTTCAAGTCAAGCATATATAAAGCGTTTCATTCAACTAAATGTGCAATTAATTTCAATAATTTGGACTCTGTTGTCGAATATATTCAATATATATTCCAATTTCTGACACCTCAATCAATATCAATTTCAATATTTTATATATTAATGATATTAATTGAGCGGTCTTTTTAGCACTTGTCTAGAACCCGTCTTGATATTTGAGGGGTAAGGTCTTTTTTTGACACTTTCTGTCCAGAACCCGTCTTGATATAAGGAGTGAGTCCTTTTTGGCACTTCCGGTATAGAGCTCGCTTTGCCATACTACTATATATATATATATATATATATATATATATATATATATATATATATATATATATATATATATATATAAATAGAATATATTCATTTCTTTGGGAAGAACTCGAGCTTCCGGGAATATATTTTTGTCTTCATCTGGGGTTAGTTAGTGAGATTTTTCACAAAGATGCTAAAGTCTGTATCATGACTTTGGCACTATTAGATTCACAGAATTTTCTAGTATAATTTATAGCCAGCCTACTATAAGATTTTAAATTCTATTTGAAGTGACCAATTCTATTCAAACTGAATTGAATTTTGGAAGATTGATGAATGATTTTTAGATGATTGATAAATTGTAGTTGAATGTTTTGTGCAACTAAGAATTTTGATATAGTATGATACAAAATTTAACAGCTTTGAGAAAATCTCGCTATCTAACTCCTGGTGAAGGAAAAAGTATATTCCCGAAAACTCAAGCTACTGCTCGTCCCAAAGAAATAAATATTTGTGTTTTGACTAGTCAGCAAAGAACACCCTTCTATATATATATATATATATATGTATATATATGTAAGGTTTCAATTTCATTAGTGTCTTTATATATATTTTTCAATTTACGTCTTGAGGCATAAAGTGACTCATTATCGACAGATTCGATGTACCTAGGACTGTTGCCAATGGAAATTGTGTTCATGGCTGAAATTTGGCTCTGAAACGCCCATGTGATGCGGATGAAATGATGGGAATGTAATTTAGATAAAAAGACATTTCACATATTTCGATCAACAATCCGCTGTCGTGCGAATTGAGAAAAACAAAGTAATTTCCGTACCCACACGAATGGCGCTATGTTGAGACCGTTAATTTATGCTCCATTTGAAACTGACACTGAGCTCCCATCAATTCAAAAAACCGAATCTTCAAATCTGTGAGTATTCACTGAAAGATGAAATCACATCACGAGAAAAGAATTTACTCACGAAGTTTATGTTCTTTTCAGTCTGCAATTTTTGAATGTATGTACCAAAATTAATAGATTCACAAAAGCAGCAAGTTTGAAACGAACCTGATATTTTTGAATGACTAAATATTTAGGAATACGGGTGTTTATTATTATATCATCAGCGCATTATTGCACATGTTATAAGCAATATATAGTTTCATTGCAATATATTTCTTTCTTATTGTGTTAGAATGTTATCGTTCATTCAATTATTTCAATCATCATGAAGTACTTTGAGAACTTGTTCTGACATTGATAAAGACAATCGACATGTCACCATAGTCTGAACGCTGAATGGATGATGCATTTGCTGGTTTTTCAGGTACTAGTTGAAGACAATCATCTAATTTCTACTCATATTTGCATTATGAATGCCTTAAAATGTTATTGATAGTAACAATATATCTCAACCTACAAGAGTTATGCCTATGACTGTTAAATTAATGCATGTGAAGATGAAATGTATCGAAAACGTAGAGATATCAGTAATATTTATTGAAATTTACAATTTGCTCCTGAAGTAGGTAGTGCAAAACGAGAACTCCAGCTTATTAGACATAACTCCGCATGAAATATCGACATGGCAGAAAAAAGACTGCAATGCCAAATAACACATAATTACAAAAATAACTTCCTATCAGTATTTTTGAAGAACATAATAATTGTTTTGTTGAATTTCCTATAAGGTTTGACAAGCCTTGATAACAAAGTATTAGGCAGTGTACTACGTTTTACGTTTTTACGTTTTTATTGCTAACTGTATACATTGCTGCGTCTCTTGAATTTAAATGGGATGATAATTATTCCGGTTAAGGTATCAATATGATAATGAGCTGCACGTATTAGAGTCACTTTTCTTAGTTTTTTAGTAGATTTTCTCGTCTCTATGATTGGAATTCGACTCTTGTGTCCACAATGATAACACACTTTTAGAAGTTTTGTTTGGTTCAGGTCTTAATTTTGTCACTCCACACACTTCATTTGTTTCATGTGCATATATCGATTTCTTGGAAGGATGCGTGGTCATTGTGTCCTTCATTATTTCGAGGCAATCTCGAATTCTTAAGGTAACTCAACTTAAGCTTACTATCACATTGATTGTCTTCGACCGAAATAATTGCCATCCCTTATTAATTTGAGAAACGCTGCAGTGTTGGAAAGTTAGTTGAACGTAGTACACTGCCCCCAATATGTTTTTATTAAGGCCTTACAAGTCTTACATTTGGTATATAGCAATGGTAATTTGCTATAAAGAAGGTTTCTGCCTAGTATAATGATAAATAGTAATACACAAGATACATAACATGGAACAAATGAAGAAATTGAAAGTGAGTTTATTATAGAAATTTTTTGTATTGAAACATGAAAACATTCATATGTATAAAATATTTATATATTCTATTACATTGATTGCCATGATTTGTTTTTAAGATCTTCTTTCGTTGAAAATAATTTTTTTCCGAGGATTATATGAACCTGATATATATTGAAATGAACCGAGTCACAATTTTATTATTGATTTATTTCTGTAATCGGTATTGCCATGTGGATAAAATTATGTAATTCTGACTGTTTGAGTATTGACAAAGAAATGAATTCTTCTATTTTCACAGTTTATTGTTTGCTAAGAAAATCGTTAATATCTCAATATCCGTATTATTCAGTGGCAATATTTTGGTTCCAGATGGAAACGTACCTAGCGGTCTTGTTTTCGGCATTCCTTTGACGCAATGCATGGAAAACGATAGGGTGTGCAGAGCCGCTGCTGCCACGTCTATGTGTAAAGGAGTTGACATCGGTGGTGACGGACGACTGGGGAGGCGCGGTTCCAGAGCTAGTTTCAGCTCCCTCATTGATACTCACAGAGGTGGAGAGGTGATTATAAATTATATAAGCTCAATTCATTTTGTATAATGAAAATATTCTGTCAATTTTGGGTATATAAAAGTTTGATAAGTATGACCCTTAATAATATAGATATATGTATATATATATATATATATATATATATATATATATATATATATATATATATATATATATATATATATATATATATATATATATATATTTATATATATATATTGTACTATTATTTACGATTGTTGCCTTTGAGGAGAGCGATGGAACCTGAATTCGCAATTATTATTACTTCGGCTTCATCTTTTTTGCCCTCAAAATCGCTTCATCCTTTCTGAATGATTTTTCTTCCATGCATCTGTTCATTTTATTCCAGGTTTACGATTTGATTTTTGCTCAAACTTCACATGTGCGATTTTATAGCGACACTCAGTGCGTTCTTCGAGATTTTTTATAATGATGTGTTGTAGACCATTTTGAACCTCTTTTAGCCACTCTGTTTCGCATTTACTCTGTATAACTAGATCGAGTAGTTTCTTTGGCATTCTGTAGACATGTGCATAGAACTTTGCTCGTCGTTTTTTGATTTCCTCCCTCATCGAATTTATCTTTTGATAAAGTTCATTTTGAGGTCTTTTCATCCAAATGCCGTTTCTATTGAATGGCCCGTAAATCTTTCCGTTCTTGTTTTTCTAGTTCTTTCATTCTTGAATGACCAGCAATAACCATTGTTTTAGTTGCGTAAGTTGCTTGTGAAAGAATCGCGGTGTTATAATGCCCCAATTTGGCGCATCTTGAAATGCACTTCTTATTACAGTCCTGATATTCTGATTGATATTCACATTTCGAATTATACGATATCGTAATGGAATTCGGATATATTTTCACGACGTTTTGGAGGATTGGTTGTCTCCTATATCAAGTGTTAACAAATATGAATAAGTGTAAGATTGACATAGGAAAAAATTTAAAAATGAGACACCTCAGTAGAAAATTCTCCGGTAAAATTACGAAGATAGATCAAAGAGGAATCGACTTAAAATCAAACAAAAAAACATGATAACATAAATAAGATCACGTGATATGAGCAATGATTGAATGTTTTTATTTACTTTTCAGTATTAATTGTTGCGATCTGATTTAGCATATACAACGGTATATAATGATATATGGACATATGTGAGAAAACAGTTCAAAATCATTGAATGTCTCGCTTTTTAAAATTAAAGAAGTACCCATATTGAGCTATTCTTAAGAACATGTACATATCTCTGCAGCTCGTATATTTCAAGAATTCCGTTTCGGTGTATGGAATGTAACTCATCTTCTTCAAAAAATAATCGGAATTCATTTACTTGTATACTTGTTTCATCAAAATGCTGCGAATTCAGAATGATTATCAAATAACTATTTTTCTGTTCTGAATACATTCGAAAAATCTAGTTGGTTCAGATAAAATAAAAAAAGCTTATATCCAGAACAATAACGTATATGAATAACAAAAAAAGTAAAACTTTATGGTTTCTGGTTGATGTAAAATGACAACCAGAAATGTATCAATGCCTCATAGCAACAATTGAGAAAATTCCGTCAAGATTTTTTCTTGATTATCTTCTGCGGTATTTATCTCTACGGTAATGATTATTTTCAATATGTCTTATAATGTGAAGGAAAATAGTAATTACAAACCATATGTGATTGATCAGTCCTCACAGAGCTTTACAATATTTATTTTACTTTTTGTGAGTAAATATTTCGAAATAAATTAAAATTGAAATACTTGGATTGAGTTTCATTGAGTGTTCTTACAACCACACATATGTTTCTTTTGCTAAGCCCATCATCAAAAGTTATAACAGTATCAACTGAGGAAATTAACAAATCTACAAATGTGTAGTGATTCAGAAAGTATTGCTACTACTCTTGATAATGGATTAACCACCCGAAAAATATGTAAAATTGTTAATATACTAAGTTGAACTTGGGCAAGTGTTCAATTTAAATTTATGTTTCACCAAGGGATAAGTCGTGTCATTTCTTAAATTATGTGTGTTCAATTCGAATGTCTTGTTCAAACGTTTTTAAACTTGATAAATTCAATTGAATAAAAACACCGTTATGATGATATAATTTCGAACGTCCACAGTATTTGGGAAAGAAAAACTAAGTAGGTATCTTACTACAATCTTCACTATCTTCCAGATTAAAAGCTCCACAGAACCTATAATATTTTAACGTTTTTAATATTGATCGTAGTTTAATAATTATAATTTCTTTCAAGACCATTATTGCTCATATTAAGTTTCCCTATGTAAGATATCACATGCAAAATTTGTCGATCTAAATTTAGGAGAAGTTAAGAAATCAGCTAGATATTTCTGTTCTGATCTGACACGACGACAAAAGCGCTCTTGGCTTCTGTTCGTCTTCGCGGTTGCGGCTACGGGATGTCAAAAGACATCGTACATCGATCCCGTGCCAACTTGGTCAACATTGACGTCAAAGATGTTGGTGCAACATGCTGATGACGTAACTTGGGCAACGCGCTGTATGATAGATGTTCCACAATACCTCCTGCGATTGTGTTTACAATTCGATATTTTTTCAACAAGGACAATCACTGCAAACTTAAATATCTATATATAATAATATATATATATATATATATATATATATATATATATATATATATATATATATATATATATATATATATATATATATAAATGAATTGCTGTTCGTAAGTCTCGCTAACGAACAGGCTGGACCGATTTGGCTAATTTTGGTCTTGAATTATTTGTGAAAGTCCAGAGAAGGTTTAAAAGGTGAATGAATATGAGCATGCTCGTAATCAAATAGAAACAACACTTTTGTTTTTCTTTTGATGTGCCCCCCGTCGTTCAGAAATCAAATAGATAGAATAGGTTCAAATGAATCTATAATATAAAAATGAATTGATGTTCGTAAATTCCGATTTCGCTAATTTTGGTTTTGAATTATTTGTTGAAGTCTAGAGAAAATTAGGAGGTCAATAAATATGAAAATGCTTGGAATTAAATATGTGTTCCCGTCGGCGTCGTTCAGAAATCAAATTGAGGGCATAGTTTAAAATGAATAACCAATTAGAAATTTTATATCTTTCTCACTACATATTTATTCTTAAGGGGTAAAAAATGAACAAAATTTTAGCTAACTACAGTTGTTAACTATCTATCAGATTATTTTCATGTAGATTGATAAATCCTAAGGTTTGTCACAAATTTAATTTCTGAAAGCTACCATAATATTTGACATTTGACAACTAACTAATATAAAAGATCTATCCTCTATGACATAGAGTCTATGTCGATCGATACCTCATACAAAGAGTGCATCCTTCGTGATAGTGACATTTCAAATTATATGCTCTTTTTTTGTTGACCTTTTGTGATAGTGACAATTTATCTCTAAGTGAGCGAGAACTTTTCTCCCTTTGATTAATTACAATTTACGATGCTGAGGAGAAGACGACCTGACTTAGGTCGTGGCAGTCAATCAAATGAGCGAAGAGCCACCTAACGATATAATACATTATATAATAAAATAAATGAATTAAAACATTTGGATTGAGTTTCACTGAGTGAAACTTAACAACTCTACTTACAAGTATGTTCCGGGCGGTTATCCCACTATTAAGGGTGATAGCTTAATTTCTAAATCAATTTTGAAATTGATGAAATATCAAAATGCATCACTTCTGTTTGGAAATTTCTGATTTCAAGTAGAAATTATGCTTTCTGAAATTCCAAAATTATTTCACAAATTGAGGAATTTCTGATTTGATTTTGAAATGAATTGAAATCAGGAATTTACTATTAGAAATAATGCGTACTGATTTTACGTCAAAAATTAAATCAGAAATTTAGGTATTATTCATCATAAGGGACTAACCACCCGAAACATATGTAGAATTGATAGTGTTTTAATTTCAATTTATTATTAATATACTGCAACTCAACGGCTGGATCGACTTGAGTGAATTTTTGTATATGAATTCATTCGTTAATCCTAAAAGCTTGGAATGTCATGGCAGGACAACGTCTGTCGGGTCCGCTAGTATATATAAAAAAGAAATCTTTTACAAGAACAAGAATTCTTTAGGTATCCTGCTATATTATTGCACTGGTAAATATTCAATATTAAAAGTATACTGTTACTTTTTTCGATTATTTTTTGACAAATTATTCCAAAGAACATGGTAGTTCTTTGTTATGGCTATGTTCATTTGTTGTGGACCTGATGAGTATGATCGACAGAGTTTATACGTCATTTTTTCGATAGAGGGCGCTCACGAGATTAGTTCGCGAACTAGTGTTCTCCTCATTCTGAAGATAGGAATTAGGGGCGTTTAAAAGTCATCAATTTTCGATTGTTTGAATAAATATAACTGAGGACTGGTAGTAAAGATGAAACAATTGTATGGTATTTTGAATCAATAAGTTCGATGATGAATGTTTTTGTATCATTCTATACAAACCGAAAGAGCTGTATTCTCGAAAAACGTTTGAAGGAGAGGAAAAATAGAATCATATTCAATGTAGAAAAAAGGTGCGTATAAGGCTTTACCTTTGATAGGTTGTTCAGTGATCAAGTCCAATCTGCTTGACTATGGTCAGTGACTAAAACTGTATTAGCAGTATCTATCTGTCTATACAGTATAAACATAGTAGCATTTAATCGTTTATGTTTCATATATTTTTTTAGTTCTTTTTCAGAACGTATTACCTACGTAAAAAATATATCATTTCTGACATTTTCGATGTTTATATTACCGTTCACAGTCGTATTCGTGATATATTTTATCGGTTCAATCAGAAATAAAACGTTTATTTGTCAGCTTTAATTTGAAAATATAAAACACGTTATTGCTTTTTAATCTAGATGGATAAGTTAGACACAACGTTGCCATTGAACGTTAACAGAATTGGACGTTAAATTTATGAAGGCCGTTGACTAGAAATTTGTCAACGTGTGTTACAATAAATGAATTTCGAGCAGTTGGACTGGACCCATTCCTAAATGTACCACTAACATACTCTAATACCGATGTTTTGAGTGAACTTTAGAATCTAACAGAAAATTAAGCGAAATTTCAATAGAAATAACACCTTTTTCTAAGAAAACAATCTTATGATATTTATTTTGTTTAGATGATCTTGTGAGAGTAAAATGGGAACGAAATAATTCAAAATTTTAGTTCCTCTGCTTGAAGTTATTGAGATATTCAAACAAATAGGTATACAGTTTCAAATAAGTGATATTAGATAATATCAATCTCTATCTCTATATATATAAAAATGAATTGGTGTTCGTTAGTCTCGCTAAAACTCGAGAACGGCTGGACCGATATGGCTAATTTTGGTCTTGAATTATTTGTGAAAGCACAGAATAGGTTTGAAAGGTGGATAAATATGAGCATGCTCGGAATTAAATAGAAACAACACTTTTATTTTTCCTTTGATGTGTCCCCCGTAGTTCAGAAATCAAATTGATAGAATAGTTTCAAATGAATCTATAATATAAAAATGAATTGCTGTTCGTAAGTCTCGCTAAAACTCTAAAGCGGCTGGACTGATTTCGCTTATTTTGGTCTTGAATTATTCGTTGAAATCCAGAGAAGATTTAGAAGGTGAAAAAATATGAAAATGCACGGAATTAAATATGTGTCCCCCGTCGTTCAGAAATAAAATTGAAAGAATAATTCAGAATGAATAACCAATTAGAATTTTTATATCTTTTTTACTACATATTTATTCTCAGGGGGTAAAAAATGAACAAAATTTTAGCTAACTGCAGTTGTTAACTATCTATCAGATTATTTTTATGTAGATTGATAAATCCTAAGATTTGTGACAAATTGAATTTGTGAAAGCTACCATAATATTAGAGATTTGACAACCAACAAATATATCGATCTATCCTCTATGACATACAGTCTATGTCGATCGATACCTTATACAAAGAGTGCATCCTTTTATCTTAATGAGAGGCGATTACCGCTACGTGCGCGAGAACTTTCTTTACTTCGGTGATCCTTTGTGATAGTGACATTTCAAGTTATGTGCTCTTTTTTGTTGACCTTTCGTGATAGTGACAATTTACCTCTAAGTGCGCGGGAACTTTACTCACTTTGATTAATTACAATTTACGATGCCGAGGTGAAGACGACCTGACTTAGGTCGGGGAAGTCAATCAATTAAAACATTTAGATTGAGTTTCACTGAGTGAAACTTCACAACTCTACTTACGAGTATGTTCCGGGCGGTTATCCCATTATCAAATGTAATAACTTAATTTCTGGATCAATTTTGAAATTGACGAAATATCAAAATGCATTATTTCTATTTGGAAATTTCTGACTTCAAGTAGAAATTATGCTTTCTGAAATTTCAAAATTATTTCAGAAATTGTGGAAGTTCTGATTTAATTTTGAAATGAATTGAAATCAGGAATTTAAAATCAGAAATAATGCATATTGATTTCACGTCAGTTCGAAAATTAAATCAGAAATTTAGGTATTGTTCATCATAAGGGACTAACCAGCAGAAATATATGTAGAGTTGATAGTGTTTTAATTTCAATTTATTATTAATAAACTGCAACTCAACGGCTGGATCGACTTGAGTGAATTTTTGTATATGCATTCATTCGTTTATCCTAATAGCTTGGAATGTCATGGCAGGACATAAATCTTCAATAAGTTTGAATGACACGAAGAAGCTGAGATTAAATTGAGTCTTTGAGACCATAGAGCCATACTGGTACTTAATCACATAATGAAAAAAAGATCTAACGTACACTTGTCAGTGAGTAAAGGAAAAATATTTTATTTCAGATTTCAGAAATAGTCTGGCAACAATATATGTCTTGAATCAACTTCAGGTATGTGCGAAGTTGCTACTTTGCTTGAAATTTGTCTCTTTAAGTAAGCCTTAGGAAAATTATTCGCAGGCTCATTTAAAGGTGAGAAATAATTGATTTATGACTCGGATTTTATTGTATCAATAGATATGACAACATGATTAAATCTTCGCAGAACAGTTTTTTGAAATTGGACCTAACTATGTTGAAGTCAGAACGTTAAAGAGAGCCCGCTAAAGGTTGTTGAAAATAGTAATATTTAAAAATACGGGTTATTGTATATCGGTTGCCACTTTCGTAGCAAGGTAAACTAAATTTTATTTACCTTGGCGATAAACTACAGGCGTCTGGACGCCTCATTCACTTTAAATTATTGCCGTATTTATTATCAGCATCTATTTTTTGTAGAAAGTATTATTATGAATAAAGTCGAACTTTACCTTGACCAACGCTTGTCAACGATGGAGAATTCGAAAGGCATCCATCACTAGCGGTCCCGGTTTTAAATTTACCGAGCTATTTTCGATGAATGTTTATGAAAAGTGGAATTGCTATTCGTAATCTGCAACTTCATCTCGACGCTTTTGAGAAACTACCAACAACTGAACGTTTTTAATGGAAGAGCTGAAAATTTTAAGAAAACGCTGGTATTCCTTATATGATTTTTTCAGATGATGGGTACCGTTGAGTCGATTTCTTCGGGAGTTAATCCTAATTCAACTTTGCACGAGTAGCATGAAGTTGAATGAGGATAAATGCGTTTCCACGTTTGCTACACGTAGCGTCAAATACCAATTTTCACCTATTAAGAAGCAATTAATGATTGAAGTATTGTTCTTAATAAGTATGTAATATTCATATATATTCGCTTTTTCCTAGACTTGCAAGGAAATATTCAGTTCAATAGACATTCCTGCCTTTTACCCTGAACCTCATATGCCTCTTGAGACATTACAGGATGAGATCAACAAAGTTTTCGATGAAATATTCAGAAACTATTGATTATATCATAAGTTCTGAGAAAGTTGCAATTCGCAACGAAACCTCTACTAAAATAGGATTTTCTTCTATCGAAAAAGCTTGGTAGTTGTTGAAAATATCTCAAGCACCTTATATGTATATATTACAAGTAGTCCAAGTTGATTCATTCATTCCCTACGTGAGGGACCTTCTGTTTTAAGTTATCTAGTAATAAGCAAACCAAATGACATATTATAGTGAGTATATCAATATCAAAATTCTTATTGAAACTTCAATTAGGTACAAAAATTAAAACCACTGAATTTATTATTAATACAAATAGTTTCGCCTATTACGGCATATCAAGTTTGTACAATTCAAACAAAGATTTGTTCTATAGATGTGAAACACCTACGCTAAGTTTACACAAAAAAAAGAACTAAGTCCTTTCAATGGCCTTTTCTGCTTTGCTTCTTCTCTGTCTTTCTTATATCTTCACAACAAACTATTTGTTTCAATTGAACATACTTTATAAGGTCGTAATAGGGAAACTAGTTGTATTCACAATTAATACGGTATTTGGGACTTGTTCTTATTGAAGTTTTATTTAAACTAAACAGCCACACAGTTGACATTCCATAAATAGAGTCAATATTATCGACAGAAGCGGAAAATAGACAGCACATTTTTCAAAATTAAGAAGAAACGATTGATGAAAGGAAGTGCAATAACATAAGTATTATAATATATTGAAAAAGGTGGATAGACGAAAACGTATATACAAAATTGTCATGAAGATTGTCATTGTTGGTTTCATTGGTCTTAAGCTGCAGGTCAATGTTTACAACCCGATAATCGGAAAGAGTATAGGTTCTGTCTCATATAAATAAAACAGAGAACCTTTCTCATATATTTTTCAGTTCAGTTGCGGAAACGAAGAGATGAAACGTATTTTTGAATTCGCAGATAAATTCCTCCAACCTGGTGTGAACTCCTGTTGGCTTATCTCATAATTGAAGCCAAATAACATTAAGACAACGCGAACAATCACGAGATCGAGTGAATTGTTTTGAAGGCAACTGTAGTAAGTGGCAGCGTGGTAGCAGGCATGCCAACTGTCTAAAGTTAGGCTAGTCGTTCTATTTTTGGAGCGTTTCGGCGCGCCAGGCCTACCTACAACAGTAGAAGTCACCTGCTAAATTTTTGAGAGGATTTTCGTGTTGTCATGTTTTGCTGCAAATACCAAAATGTTTTGCATAGTAATCGAGAAGTTTACAGGATTCGTTCTGTACTTCGGAAAAACATATTTACGTTCATTTTTCTATAGGGCGTTCCATTTCAGATAATATTGAAGAGTTAAATCATCTGAAATTATTGAATTCCATACCGTTTTTTTGTTATATTTGAAAGTCCTCTCACTTTCCATTTGCTGGGTTAACAAATTTTGCGACATTATGATCATTTTTCGAGGTTATCTTGCATCGAACATTTTTCAATTTTCGTCATGTTTTTTCCTCTGTAAATTTTGCTGAATTGCTAAAATTGTTTCTGTAAACATAGGAGTAGCAACTCTTGATAAATCTTTCATCTTGTACAAAATACTTTTCGTCTGAAAGAAGACTTTATATAGCCATATCTGCGAAAACGAAAGAATATCAACACTCCTTCAGACTGAACAAAGGTAATTCGAATTTTGCCAAACACTCTACACACACTGTGATCATTTGACACATTGTCAAATATAAGGATTTGATAATGTGTCAAATGATCAAGTAAATATAAGGATTTCAACACTCAATGAAGAAGGACTCAATACGAGTATTGATAGTCAACTTTTTTCTATTTTTTTCTATACATGGCCTATACAGAGGATTATACAATATTATTTTCAGGTACTGTTACTGATTGTACCTGTTTTGGAATTTATTTTTCTTTCTGCTGCTTCTTTTCTTCTTGTCTTCAATGATCAACACAGGGTCTTCAGTTTTTTGACTTCCCCAGAGTTTTCAACTTCGGCAGTTTTCTCAACTTCTTCAATAACTTTCCCAACACTTATTCCTTTTCAGTTTCAGTTTGCAATTCTTTATTTACAGAATCCTTCTACTTGCACTAGTTCTGTAGGCTTATCACTTTTCCACATTTTCTTCTTTTTCTTAACAAATATTTTTTTTCTTTCTTCTTATCACCTTTAGCTGGAACAGTTTCCCAATTCCTTTATCGAAATGCTCTGATTTCTCGTTCAAAACTATCTTTTTCGCATTTTTTTTGTTAGTTTTGACATCATCATCAACCTTACTTTGGTAATCTCATTTTTCTCAACAACTTTATTGTTAGGTTCTACTTTCTTATCTTTAGGTTTTTGTATCCTTTTAGGGGGATAGTTTTCGATTTCTTAAAAGGCGGCTTTTCTTGTTTTGACTGGCCAATTACAATATTACCATTTGAGGTTGGTTTGGAAATGAAAAATATATTTCCGAAGTAAAAATTGAACTCAGAAGAATTGAAGAAAAGTTCAGAAGATTTGAATTCGGTGAAGGAGTGGACCATGATGGATATCCACTTATTATGGCATATTCATTTATTTATTTATTTGACATACACCGTTTTACAGGACAGTTTCCAATTACAAAACAGGAGAGACAACCAATACTAAAAACAAAAAAAAACTTGTGATATGAAATGACAATTGATAGAATGAAATATAATTATAGGGATAAAAAAACTTGAATGGTGCTCAAACTCAAACAAACATATGAAGATAAAGATAACATATATATATATATATATATATATATATATATATATATATATATATATATATATATATATATATATATATATATATATAATATATACATTCACATATTAACACTTATACACATATAGAAATATACGATTGAATGTGAATCATGTACGAATACACATAAATGATTGTTCTAGCAGATATTATGTATATCAAGGAAACTTGCCTTAATATCAGTAACAGAACAGTTGAAAATATCCACCTTAGCACCCAAAATATTACATTGTTCACACATCGTGTGCAGTGGAAAAAATTTCTTAATATTCGTTCAAGCTGCTGGAAGGTAGAACGTGAATTCGCTTCTGAAAGAAACTCTTGGAACAATACAGTTAAGCTTTTGCAATAATTCCCGACATTTCACTTTATTGTTAATTATTTTATGTAAGAATATCATTGCATGGCATCTCCGACGAGCACTGAGTGTGTCCACATTATGTCGACTTGTAAGTGTTTCACGTTGTATGCCTATAGGTGGATATATTCCATCAATTCTGAAGCTCAAAAGTTTCAAGAACTTTCGTTGTATTGACTCCAGTTGATCAATATGTGATTGATAACAAGGATTCGAAACTGCCGATCCGTATTCAAGTCTAGATCTTAAGAAAGCACCATACAATGTTTTCAGAGTTGATATATTGCTGAATTCCTTACCAATGCGAATAATGAAACCATATACTCTACAGTATATGGTAGTGTATGTACCATATACTGTACTGCACGGTATATGTACAGTAGTAGCATTGATATGTGACACAAAAGTTAGTTGAGAATTGAAGGTAGTTTAAGAATTTGGTGGGATGTTAGAATTAATTCGTCAAGGAATGATGAAATGTACAAGTTTCAACTTGTCGAAATGAATGAGAATGAGTATAGAGTAAAAACGGCTAAAATGTAGATTGGCTCTTCAGAATTTAAAAATGTCGCTATTGTATTAACGCTTCAATCAGAAAATTACACGAAGGATTGTATCATACACTTCAGATATATGTGACAATTCAAATAATTAATATCGTATAATAGGGTTGCTGTGAAAATGTTCTATTTTCAATGCGCTTTATCTTGCAAATTTCATGAAAAATTTGCACAATAAACATGAGTTAATTCGACATTTTCTGTTTTATGCGCAACCTTTGACATATTGGTTGAGTGTCGATAGTATCACTCGATACAATTCCAGGCATGATTTGAATTAGAATATTTCATCAAAACCCTATATGTGGTAAATTCTCTCGGGAAGACTGTGAAATAAATATTCCTGTCGCGGAAATAAATCTGTCAAATTAATGGAGTTCCTCAGCAATGTGAATTGCCAATTTGTGGTCGGATTTTCCAATGTTATAATAGACGATCGGAGTAGAAAATGAGAGTTAATTCTCAATATTTGCATTATCAATTCGTCATATCTTCTTTCTTATTTCAGTCTGTTTATGATAGTGTAAACTACCGGTAAGTGTGGATAAAATGTTCTGATTGCTCTCAAATATACCTTCTTCAGTAGGACCCTTGGGTCTGGTGCACTAATGGCTGAGACCTCAAACGTCCTCATTGGAATTAGGGCCACATAGGCCTGGCCTTTACAAATAAATTGATGCTTAGATCCACTACAGCTCTATCTGATATTGTACACTGTAAATTGTGTATTGTTATTGCCAACATACTCGTAGTATATCGGACAAATCTTATAACATGATTGAATTTTTCAAAGATTCACTATTGCCGGTAAAATCTGTTATTTCCAAAATATTCAAGAATTTTATGTACTCAATGTCACATGGTAATAAACCTGAATACAGGGGTAGAGAAAACTCTGATATATAAAGTTTCATGGAACTTTGCATATTTAAAAACAATGTTATATTTCGAACACTCATTGTGTATTAAATTTGAAGAGTTATCCAAAATACATTTATTTCATGTTGCAGGGCAGTTCTTCTGAGAGTCTTATGGGTCAAGAGCGAATGGCTGGTAGCGTTCCAGGACTTCTGGATAAAATATCATGTAGTTCAGCAGCTGATCTGCACGCTAGGACATCGGCAGAAGTTGAAAACTTCACAATTCCTAATATTCTCAGCGCCTGTATCAGGCATATCGAAAAGAACGGCCTGCGGACGTTGGGCATCTTCAGGGTTAGTACATCTAAGAAGAGGATAAGGGAGGTGAGTTTTTCACATCCATTCTTCAAATATTACCGAGATATTTTTGGTCAAATTGATGATTTGGGAAGCCATTAGAATGAAATTATAATGGAAGGAAATGCTATTAGGTAAAATGTGATGAGCGTAGTTGAATGTTTACTCAGAATTCAAAATAAATTGTTGGGAACTAAATTCAATATGCCACGACGATTGGCATGTATGATGTCTAAACTGTAAGCTGTCTCTGAGAAATGTGAATTATGGAGTCTTTCAAATGATATTCGAATGAATAGTTTTGTTGTTGAAGGCTTGACTTCTAATGTTTCATTAATTTAGATAACAGTTCAGCAGAATTCAATTATGACACTTTAAATATCACGTTTGAATACTAAACAACAGCTAATGTAAGCAGATTTCACATGTTTATTGATAATCTGGACCAAAAATTTCTTCAGCTAGTTTAGATTGGGGATGAATGTGCCCAATCTATTCACAAGGTTTTGTAACAGAATCGTTTAACCCACAATCAGAGTAACATCTTCTGTAACGAGAACTGTGACAAATGGCATCTTAAAAACAGATTTTAAAATTAATACTGAACATGATGAAAGTAGCAAAACACTTCAAATGAAACTGTATAATTACATAAAATTGAACACCGTTCACGATTTCTAAAAAGGAATATCCATTATTTGAATGTGATTGGAGGTTGAACGGAAAATTTTGGGATATGTTACGGAATGAATGAGAAAAAGTTTATGTTCTCTTAAATGTATTTCTGTTCAGAAACATTTATCTATTATGTATATTTACTCGTCGAATTCTTGCAGTTGAGGGAAAACTTCGATTCTGGTAGAGAAACGACGTTAGACGAGGATCAGTGTCCACACGATGTAGCAACATTATTAAAAGAATATCTCAGAGATTTGCCCGATCCTTTACTATGTAGGGACCTCTACCATGCGTTTGTTCAAACTCAAAGTACGTATGCAAGTTCATATTTGAAGGTTAATCATCAATACTTCTTCTAACAAAATTTCTTTATCATAAAGGAATACGAAATAGAAGGCTTCAACTAGAGGCCTGCAACATCTCATTCAGCTGCTACCTCCTGCCAACAGAAATACTCTTCACGCGCTTCTTAGTTTCCTCTCAGTCGTTGCACAAAACGCATCGGATAAGACAGACAGCTTAGGTGAGTAAGCAAATATTACCTTGAATATTTGTTGCAATATGTGTATATGAATTTACAGCTTTTTGACAGTGTCTTCGATTTTTATTTCAATGAAAACTGTGGTGAGAATTTCGAATCTTTGCAATACTGCATTGTTCACACTGAAAGCATAAAGGCGAGAGGTTGAAAAGTCGAATTTTCTCAATCGTTTATCACAAACTGAGGCTTCAAGATTCCTCCATAAAATAACTCAGTAAACCGTATAACTCGAACCTCGTCTTGTTGATCTGAACTTTTTTGAGAGTGAATTACAAAAAAATTATATACCTACTCCACTTTGTACTTGTTTATATAGTAGGTAGAGTTTAGTTTATAATTTTTTGAATTTCCACATAGTGTTTTTTTCTTTTCAAGGTGAGGACCTCCTCGGAAACAGAATGGATTCCAACAATCTAGCCACCGTATTTGCCCCTAATATTCTTCATTGCATTAAGGCTAACACATCAAAGGAAGTTGCATCTGATAGAGCTGAGGATCGAATAGACATTATAAACGTAGTACGAACACTAATAGATCATTGCCAAGACATCTACAAGGTATCTGCTGAGCTTCTTGACGAAGTATATATTCATATGATGGATACTCATCCTGAGGCTCTAGATGAACTCCTTGGCAAAAAAGAATCTGCCTTGGGAGCCGAGGAGTAAGTATATAACATTTCATCTGATTCTGTATAACTTGAAAAGTAAATGAACAAAAATTAGTTTTTATGTTCTAAATTATAAATATACTGATCATCAACAGATCACAGGAGGAACTAGACAGTGAAAGCTATTCAGCTCCTTGGTCTCCTACTCTTCCAACCTCAGAAACGTCCATAGATAATATACTACATAGTAGCGAAGATCTTCCAATTACGCCAACGGAGAAAAAGAAAATGTGGTCAAGGGAGGAGTTTCTTCACGAGTCAGCAGCAATGGGAGGACCTAATATCGGCATGCGTATAAGGTATAAATATTGATAATTTAATGTTTTACTATGTTTTGAGCAATATGTTAGGTAAATTTTCATTACTTCCTCGATAATTCTCGAATTGGATCTACACATTTTGATTGAAATGCAATATCAGAAACTAAAATTTAAAAATTATGGGTATTTATATTACACTCATTTTATATACTCTTGAAGGCACAAAGACAAAATACGTGAACGAAGTCAGAGGAAGAAACGTGAGGAGTCTGCTCTCCGCAAGAGGAGTAGTGATGATTCAGGTGGTGGAGGATTTTCTTCAGCTATTAACATCATCTCGAGGTTGCGTGGCCAAAGGGATGACGATTTCCAGTATGGAAAAAATAGAAGCTCTTCCTTAGAGAGCTCGAGTTCAATGCAAACAGATGTAGAGTATCACAAAGTGCAAAACATATCAGAAGGGATGTTGGAGAGGCGAAAATCTTCACCTTATGTTATGGACAACTCAGGAATTATTACAGCTAGTTTGACTATTCCTGTACAAAGCCAGGCAAATCAAGGTATTTCCATTGAATTCATAAATAATGTCTTAAACAAATCGTTCATTTGTGAGCATTCATCTAGTTGAAATTTGTCGACCAAAGGTTAACATGAATCTTTCTGATTTTTGCAGGTCTCAGTTACAATTTAGACGATGACATTCCTTACATAGAAGATGGTGAGAATGGCAAACAACATCTTACTATTGGTGTTGTGAAATCACCTGTTATTCCACCAAGAAGACGACAGAGATCTGTCAGTGGAAGTGATTCTTCCGTTGGATCAATAGTTCAACCTATTACAGGATGTATATCATTGGTGAGTTCATTATTTATTGAAAAATATACAGAAACGCTCTCTCGACTTGAAACACCAACGATATCCTTATATATACATCTTGTGATTTAATCTAAACCGGGGCCGATTGCCTTATTTTTTTTCTGAATTTATGGAGTTATACAATTATTGAGGATAAGTTTGAGTAACTCTCCACCACAAAACATTCTCATTAGAAGGCAATATATTGCTGACTTTGTTGTCTCTAGTCATGCAAATAAGTTTTTTCTGATCACAACGTGAAAATCAATGAAATTATTGGATGTACCGAATTCAGGAATTCAGAATTATTATTCGACAAAATTTACCTTTGAGTAAAATTCTCATGAGTAAAATTTTCTCAAATTCTTATTAAAAAAATAGAAATTCCAATCGGCCATCTCAATCTGAATCAACTTTGTTTCTATACAATACCAGAATACGATCGAAACTTTAATATGCTAGTGCCGTTTGGAATCGATGATACGTGCTTTATATGCCACATCTTGGATCGTTTCAGAGACGTTCTGAAATATTTATGGTTTAGCTCTGACGTGTTCATCCAGAACGAGGTGTTTCTCATGAGTTAGTTACTACCAGATCTAATGAACATCTCTTGATGTTGAAACATCAAGAAAATATCACATCTTGAAACACGTGTAAATATTCGTGGACATTGTTCCTGTACCAGTTGATATTGTTTTCTGTTGACTGTTCCTTTCTTGTTTCCCTCATAAATGTTCGTGTTACGAGATGACCTTGTGAACAAACAAAAGTTATCCCTTGGAAACATTATGTTCAAAAAAATAAATTAAAATTGATACACTTGACTTAAGTTTGACTGAATATATTAAAAACTCTACAAATGTTTCGGGTAGTAACCCATTATCAAGAGTATACAATATTACTGAATTTCAAAATGTACAGCTTTCATTTAAATGTCCTAAACCACAGAATTTAACACTGGTTTCACGGAAAAATCCACCTGGTCATTGCAAATAGGTTATTTTTTTTTTGGCTATAAAAATTTCAGGACTGTTACAAAAATATTAGATAACCTTGAAGGTTATCTAATATTTTTCCCTTATTACCTGAGTGTACTATTTCGGTCTTTCTGGGATCCAAGAAATGATTATGTATAACGCAGATTGAATAAACCTAATACGGGTTTTTCTGAACACTGCTTCAAACAAAATCATTTCGTGGATCTCAGGAAGACCGAAATAGTACACTCAGGTATTAAGGGCAAAATATTAGATACCCTTGTATCTAATACACTTTCAAATAAAATTTGTGGTGTCTTTGAGCCTTTTTATGATGTCATATTCATATTTGCATGTAAGCCTAGTTATATCAAACAAGCGGCAGATATGCGTTTAGATGTGAGATTTTCAGAAATGAAATTTTGTGTAGTTTTGTAGGTATTCATCTTAGTTGGTTCACAGAGTTATATCGTTCATATGGATTTCTTGTTTTCACTTGAAAATCTAGTATATTTTCTTCAATCAGCAACTGGCTCAAGCTAATGAATGAAATGAATAAATAAAAAAATAACATTCCTGTTCTGAAGTCTTGAAATAAGATTTTGTTTTTCGATTCAAGGTACAAAGTACTGACTCTGCTGTTGGATCTTCAATTAACTACGCAAGCCCTGTCCAAAATACACCAACTAGTCTTTCAAGTAGCATACCCGATGCAGGAATGTTGAGTTCTCCACCTTCCTGGACGTCTTCACCTCCAACGTCACCAGATAGCACCCATACCTCAGTTAACTATATACCAGATGATAATCAGGTCCCACGTACTAAAACACACAAAATAGTAACCAAAGATTCACCGACATTGCAAAAAGTATCTTTTATGCCTGTACAAGACATCCTTAGACCCAAAATGAGAGAAGTTAAAGACTCGCAGGATACCCAAAGGCCTCAGACAAATTCCACAACAGATGGCCTGGATATTCAGAGGACGCAGACCAACACTATGAAGGAGCTATCGCAAAGAACGCATTTGACTGAAATTTCCAAAAGTGGAAGCACACCAGCATTCGTTTCCGAGAATCAAAGGAACCGAGATATACACCTACCATATCTAGTATTGGAAATGCTGTACTTCGATCAAAAACAGAAGAGTTTGAAAATATTTCAAAACCGGAGATAAAACCTACAAAAATTATCACAGCAACTACATCATCTTCATCAGATAAGAAAAAGTACACTAAACGGCGGTACACTGACTCAAGACATCCCACTAGGCATATTCCAGATTCAGAAGCTTTAGAATATTCATCTTCGAAAAAAGAAGAATGTAGTAGTAGCACGCAAACTACACAAGCTGTATATAAAAGAAGAGAACTGATTTCTAGTGTTCCCTCGAAGTAAAAATATCAGGGAGTTAATTTGTTTGAGAATTTGAAAAGAATATATTATTTCTAGTCCATTTTCTCACCATAAGATTCATATTTTTTAAGGATGCATGTTTACGTTAAGTGTGTTGATGTATATAAATTTTGAAGCGCAAACCAAAACTAATTTAATTATAAGTCTAGTAAAATTATTTTTTCTTGAAAACGTTGTGGTTACTTTTCTTTCTCAAAGATGTACCTTTACTTGTAAAATCATTTTTGTTTCTAGTACATACCTACAGACATAATATCAAATTGTCTTTGATATTATATCATGAAATTGATATTTATTTCTTTCGACATCTTCAAAAAATATCATTAGTTTCATGAATTCTAATCATTGAGATCGAATTCTCGTCCAAAACTTGATGGAATAGTATGGAGATTATTTCAAATCTCAAAATTCGATTTTTATTACAATTACAATAGTAGCACAACTCAATGTTTTGATACAATAAAAATATATACTCCTAGAAAATAGAAGATACGACTTCGAATCCTGGGTGAAACGAAGACATTTTTATCGTCTGAGAGTTTGGTATTATTACTAGGTACCTTTGAGAAAATATGAAGATTAGTCATGAAGTTTTTCATGTGGGGCCTGTATATTTGAAAAATTATGAAACTCTAGCCTCTTTAAGGATGAATTTAAAATTTCTTATATACCTATAAGGTTCAACATTTCAGATTATTGATTAATTATTACGAGCTGAATGATAACATTTCATCGAAAACTGAATTCTTTTATAGAATGTTCTCGTAAAACGATAGTTATCTGAGAACACTCTCAATAGATATAATCAATAACAATTCAACTGTAATCGAATATACAGTCCCAAAAATAATAATTCAAGAGTCTTTTACATATGGGGTAGGAAATTATACGAAGAGTGTGTACGAGTTTACAATATAATTAAAACCCTCATGAAATTGGAACATTTTGAAATATATCGTTCGTTTGAGAACAATTAAATTTCACAAATCTGATTAATACTTGGGCATATGTTTAAGTCCATTTACCTTTTATCAGGAATTCATTATCGCTAATTCCAGAATTAACAATCTAGCTTTTTATTAATTACACAATAGTTCTCATAATGAATCAAAATTGAAATACTTGGTTTAAACTTCACTGAGTATATTAACGACTCCAAATATGTTTCGGGTGGTTAGCTCATTATCAAAAGTAAAAACAAGATTAACTGATACTACAGTTTAACGGCGATTCCGATTGACTCTACATCACGGCGAGAATCGAACCCACCACCAGTAAGCCCAGAAAGTATATGGTCGCTATATTATTCGGCCACTGAGTCTATGAGAAAATCTCTGATTTCCTTCGAAGAAAAAAGTCAATAGTGAATGATGAACCCACCTTCAGTTTGTCGCCATTATTACTCTTTTCTTCTTCAATTAATTAGTTCGAACCCTCCATTGTTGTCTCTTCCACCAGGTGTCTATATCGTCCCCTACTCGGTCAGTAATAATGACATTACCTCATCAAGAATGATTGTAATAATGATCATGTAAGGTGGACAAAGATGGAATGACGAAAAATAATGATGAGGATTTTCTGATCTCAGCTCCATCATTGCCGAAAATGGAGGGGATACTGTCATTACTGATAATGCCATTATTACTGACCGTGTAGGGACCGCTTAAGACAGGAGTAGATGTAGAAATGTATTAATTTCTTAGTGGCAATAACGAGTATGCAGTTTATATTTTAGTGAAATTTTTGTGAAACCAAGTGGTACTCATTCAATATATTTTATAATGTTCCACCAAGAGATCAACTAACAATCAAACAATTCAGTTAAACTGTTAGTCCAAATCTTGGAGCTATATACACCCTATCACTGACTTATGCTCTTAGAAAAATAAATATATTAAAAAGAAGCTCATGAAGGTTCTTTATACGTAGAAAAATCAAATATTGCTGTGCGCATAATTGCTTTTAATTTTTTATTTTATTTAGTGATACATCATATTTTGGAATATCACATGGATATACTTATACGTATCAATATGGAAAAAATTCAAATATCATTCTCATAACAACATATCAAGTACATCGTATTCAATAAATAACATGTAGACAAATCAAATTATTTTATGTAGATCAAATATACAATACATTCATTCTCATCAAATTAAAATTACTGATTGATCTTACATTCAACACACAGAGCTAGAAGACATGTTTTTCTCATAAGGTGAAAAAGTATACTTATTGAATAATATCAAAGTCTACAAAAGCATAAACAATAATTTTTAGTTTCCTTTTTAGGAAAAAATTTTAGTTGTCATTACAGAGAATGAATAAATGTCTCCCCGAACCAGTTCGAGGAATCTCCAATCAGTAAAAGTTCTTCTAGCTCATTTTCACTCAGAGCAACCTAAGATATTTCAAAGACGTCCAATAACATGAAAAAAATATCTTTCAACGATGGACAAATACATCTCCAGAATTTTTTAAAATATACTAATAAAAACAACAGCAATAGACTATAACATAATTAAATTAGCTCTCCTTGGAGCAGCTGATAAAATATATAAATATGTAAAACACAAATAATAAACCAAGCGACTTGGTCGCATAGAACATTAATGTATTTGGACGGAATGTATATTTTTAAAAGCACCTAATTAAAAACTTAAATATTAAAATCGATATGTACAAGTGGTTCCTCAGGTTTGTTGAAAACATATACAGTGATGTTACATAGTACGTCAATAAATCCATTCTATAAATACTTGTATGTATCTATAAATACAACTTTGTAAGAAAGCAAGGTTCAATCAACTGATTCACTGGTTAAAAAGATTTTCAATTCCATAAAAATATATGCTCAGTCCATTCAAGTGAAGTGAACTAGGAAACTATTTCCAAATTGAAAATTATATAAAAGGTTCCAAGAAGCATTCGAATTCATCCTGTTATCTGAAAGGTCACATTTTTCAGGCGTTAAAGTTAACTGAAGTCTATTCATCATTTTAGAATTTATACACCGATATGAAAGTATATATACTTACAACTGTTTTGATCGTATTGGATTTCATCATTATAGAAGAGTTACTGAGTAATTTCATTGGTTTTAAGAACGCTAAGGTGGTGATCATATAGTATGAAAAAGTGGAGAACTCAAAAAATCTCAGAGGAATCGAAAGAATGTAAGTAAAAAAATCAGAAAAATGTATCAGAAGAATCTATGTCCATTTAATCAAAAATTCCTATGTCCAATTTTCCTGTTGGGTACATACAAATCTTTATTCAGAATGAGTATCATAGATATTCATAGCTTTAAGATCTAAACTGGATACTAGTCAAAATTCATGCAGAACATTAATAGACGATGTTAGCACGCCGGAGACGTTATCGTCTATAAAAATTGGAAAACTGTTCTGAATTGAAGAGGCAGTATTCTCGGAAAATTCTAATCAATCAATTCTTATCAACACTATCAACCTTCTATAAAATTTAGACTAATTTGGGAAGAACACGTTACTCCAATCTGTTTCATCACCATTTTTCCGTTCTCTGGATATTGGACATATTTTCTGTATGTCCAATCAAGTAGTCGATGAAGTATTCAACTGATTAAATTCACGATTTCACTTTGTGTACATGACTTGCTAGCTTTACTGAATTCTAATGTTAATTTTTCAGACCTAACGATTTCAAAACCCTTTGTTTCCCAACTATAACCAAATGCAAAGATGATTTCATTATTGCAAAAATTAGAACAACCAGCGAGCGATGTTGCATAAAAACTGAATGTTGGGATCAGTAGTTAGGTGAAGCTTAAGAGGATTTGTGAATGGACTTTTCCGGCTATTCCCAGATGGCGCTATAACCTTCAATGCAAGGACAAGATGAAACCGAGTACAATTCAAACTACCATCTACATCCTTGCTGGTGTGAACGACAATACTTTTAACCAATAATATACCAATATTCTGTGATGAAGAAGGGGTGGAAAGCTCACGTTGTAAATTCTCAAGGGGATTCTATAATCTGTGGAGTTAGTTGACCTTCATTTGTAATTTCATCCTTGAACTGTTTTGAACATCTCAATTGAACATCTTCAATATCAACAAAAGTCTCTCCACTGAACTGATTGAATCATATAGGATCAAAACAGACGTTTCATGTATATTTGGTGGAGTTTTTATATCAAACCCTACTGAAAAAGTCTTATAAATTTCGTTAGTGTGAAAAAAGGTTTTTATAATTTTGGTTTCAAATTGAACCTATGCACAAACAATTGCATCAGATGAATCATAATAACAAGAGTCTTCACAAAAAATTGGTGATAAACAAAAGATATAATTGGTTTTTAAAGTACTATCTGGGTTGATTCGATAAATATTGAGGATTTTTGTATAATATTACTGTTCTTAACGAAATAAAATGAATCAATGATCAATTCGAAAAATATCATTGAATATCATTATGGTTGAACTGCTCAGAAATCTGTGAACATCAGGTTCATATAAGGTACCCATTTTCATAAAGCTGATTTTACATTTTCGTTGGAGTTATTGAAAAACTAAAAGCCCGCCAACTCCAACCTCTGATAAAAACAAGGTAGATAAAGTTTAAAAATCTCTTCCAAATCTCAGCACTACACTTCCGTACTATGAGTCTGTATCCTAACTTTCTTCATACTGCCGTTTCTGCCCATGGTTGGCGATGTGCCAGAGAATCCGGGATTCTGTATGCCCAGACCTCCTTCTGGTTTAGGTTTAGGCTTTTTCAGACTTGACCTCAATGGCGATCTTGTTATCGAAGATCCGATAGTGGAACCGTTTGTCGATCCCAATGTTGTAGATGTTGTGTTCATGGAAACCATGCTGCCATTGGAAGCTCCAGTGTAAGGCTTTCCGCTGGCATCTGTCACAGAGATTCCACCACCTGCAGATCAAAATAGAAATGAAAAACCTCCTAATATTATTTTTCGCGATAAGTCACAAAACTTATGTCAAAAGTGTGAGGGTTGCAAACACCCACTAACAAATATTTTTTTATCCTTCTTAATCTTTCTATTCTCGTCAATAATTACAGTTACCACGATATTTTTCGATCTGACTGGAGATTTACAGGAATGACAAAATTCGAAATTCGTCAATACAAACCGTTGGTTCTCCTCTCTCTGAATCCTGGATTGCCATATGTTGTCGATTGTGCTGGAACAGAAGTTTCTGTTGGGTCACCTCCTTGTCGTCTTGCGAAGAGCATATCGTAAATCGACATAACGAAGAGGGTTGAATCCAAAACAATCAAAAGAATCTGTGAAATACTCGAGAATATTAGCTCAGTTTATTCCTCTGTAAAAGACTAGAAATTAATTCTTTAGCTAAAAAGATCTTCTTGCAGCAAAAGTTGGTGACATGCAGGAATCACAAGCGGCTGAATTCAATTCGAAAAAAATTGAAATTATAAAGTGGTAACGTGAATCTCATTTCAATGATGAAATATACTTTTCGTATAGGATCTACGAAATATTCAAACGAGAATTTTTTGTATGCCTAGCTGCTCTCATACCACAACACTTGAAACCTGCTACACATAAACATTGACTAATTTTTATTTTATATTTTATCAGCCAGTATTGCTTTCTATATAAATTAGGAAGGTTTTCCTGTTATAGCATTCAAAATGTATCTGAAGCTGAATCCGAGCGACTCTTGTGAGATTTGGGATACTGGTTTGGAATACAGCAATAAGAAACTAATGCTGCGTTTTTCTCAAGTAGTTTTACTGCTAGGAGAGAGTAAAGCTGTGTAAATTGATATCATTATGACGGTGAACACGTTGTCAATATTTCATTGATTGTCAATCCAAATTCCAAAAAATAGTCGTGAAGCTATTATGAAAAGTGAACGACAGTACTGATGGTACCACAATCTCGTACAGAAACTACATTCAAGGCAAATGCGTCCATGATCTCATTTTTCTGTATCACGCACGGTAGAAGAAAAAAATGAGAAAGATTTATATTGGAACACTCCTTTATACGATGTTGTACCGAGAGAATTGAGAGAAATCCACAAACCCACTGACATTATTTCATGAAAAATGGTCATGAAATTATCGTACATCTAATGAAATTTAATACAATGGAATTGAAATTTTTGTCGCAACAAAAGTGTATCTGTTTGTCTGCAAATAAAATCTGTTTGTAATGAAACGAAGTTCTCGATGTTTTCAGAGACATACGCAGCCTATGTAAATTTGCGAGAGTTTAGTAAAAATTAATTTACCAGTTTGCTTACCAGAAGATAAAATGAAGGTCCCCTGCTTATTTGAAATCCATTTGTAGCTCTATCGTCTGTTTGGAGCGCAAATAAACCAGCGGCTACAATCGCCAGTAATGCTGAAAATGATGAAACTTTGAATTATGGTCTCTTTCGAATGGAGTCAAATTGAATGAAGAGGGAATTTTTGAAATTGAGCAGAATTTTGTTGCCGGATTGAAAAGAATCAAATATCACGACAAGTTTTTCAAATTATGAGAGAATTATATGCAGACAACATCGTAAACAATGCTTTTCAAGGTAACAGATGAAAGACGGTTCGACTGTTCAATACGTTGATTCATTCATGAATTTATCTCTGAGAGAAATCACTATTTGAAGACAAATATTTCATTATATTCTTCAAGGCGATTCGTAACTTTCTCATCGAAAAGTGAGCGTATGATGTTTCAAGTGATAAAAAACTTGAAACAAGGGACATTTCTACATAGAAATTATTTTGTGAATAATTTTTCCATCGTAAAAAATTTCTCATTAAAATTCTGTCGCTCCGGAAGGAAAAACATCCACGTTTAGTAATAAGTCACGTATGTTCTTTTTCAAACTTGCCATATAATTATTTGAAACTAAATCTCCCCTAAATTTTGGATCAGCATCTTCAAATTAAATCAGTCTACAAATTTTCGACTGTACTTGTGTACGAAGCAACGAAAATGCCACCGTTTTTTGATCAATTGGTAATAATTCAATGTTCATACTCAACAAAACACTCAACGGTCCGAATCGAGCAGCTCCATCAATCCTTTTATCACCATGCACATGACATAAGACCTTTTGCAAGAGACTTCACTTAATATTCCTCATTCCCACTTCAAGAATACTACTCTCAAGTATTGATAGAGCTCTTCCGAAAGTCATGGAGCATATAAAGGTCATACCACTAGGTCTTAGATGAAGAAGTCGCAACCTGTCAAGTCCGCGGAGCTGTGGTTCACACTAGCATTTTGTTCACATATATTACGCATATAAACAACAAACAAAATGATTAAGCACTCATGTACATTGCGAGAGTGCAGTTTTCGTTGTTTTCCGCACTCAAAATGTCAGCCCCTCTAGCATTGAATTGAATGAACGCAATTAGAGAAATTAGTCTACGGTCGCTTCCTGTATAGAAAATTAGGTTCTCCTCTTTGATCTTAGTGAACATAGGTACTAAACTAACTGTCGGAGACTAAGGAAGGTTGCGTAACCTCATAACATCCCAACATAGATAATACGCTACTTATTAAATATTTTACCGCCAAAAATATATCCTATTTTTTTTTTTTATTCAATAGTGTTGGCGTTTACTTGATGTAAATCCATTATAATTTTTTATTCAATAGTGTTGGCGTTTACTTGATGTAAATCCATTATAATTGAATATCAATCCAAGTTTACATTCCTTGAATGGCCCCTCTACTTGCAGAAATTCAAACACTTGAACTTATAGATTTACACTTAAAGTACCACCGTGCCAAAAAGCTGTTATCAGCTTCTTTTAAATATTTTATTGACTACATTGAATATAAACTTAAATTCAAACACTTGAACTCATGATTTACAATTTATTGACTACATAGCATGACTCATTTCGTCGTTACGAACGACTATTATTCTTACAGAATAAGCATCATTATTATTATAATGATATTCTGTGAAGTCGTTATTATTTGTAACTGAAGAGTCGTTTGTAACGACGAAACGCGTCATGCAATGTAGTCAATAAAGTGTAAATCATAAGTTCAAGTGTTTGAATTTAAGTTATATTCAAAAATATATCCAATGAACGAATTTTCTTCAATTCAATTTGTTTAGAGCCTGACAGATTCTGAACAGATTTTTCATTACATAGTTAGAGATAATTGAAATACAAAATATAATGTATTAGGCAATTAATAAGGTTGAATCAACTATTGCGAATATCATAACTTCACCACCCTCTCATGAGTTTCATACACTTGTTTTTCTTCACATGTTAGGCAATAAAGTAGGTTTAATTTATGTATCCGAATATAAACTTAAATTCAAACACTTGAACTTATGATTTACACTTTATTGACTACATAGAATGACGCGTTTCGTTGTTACAAACGACTTCTTCAGATGCTTACAGAATAATGATATTCACATGATGATACAGAATAATTATTCTGTAAGCATCTGAAGAAGTCGTTTGTAACGACGAAACGCGTCATGCTTATGTTATTGTCAATAACGTGTAAATCATAAGTTCAAGTGTTTGAATTTAAGTTTATATTCAATTATAATGGATTTACATCAAGTAAACGCCAACACTATTCAATATTTATGTATCCGTTTGTGAATAACTCATTAGTAAAATAAGTTGTCCATCCGTTGATAACTCATTCACCTAACAAAGAGAGGCAGATGTTGTCAGGAACGAACCCTTTCATATCGGTTCTCAGGAATCGAGAGAATAGTGCCTTGAATCAGTCGGTAACTTATCGACATCTGACAAGGAGTAGGCAGATTGAGGCTTCTTGAGATTTGAGAGGCAGATCAAACCCTTCCGTCCCGATTCTCAGAAATCTCGAGACAATACGGAATACTAATATCCCACTTCCTCCTATTATTCATGGATTTGTGGGGAAGCAATTAGCTCTCCACCTTTCTATACAAATTCTGTAACCTTGGTATACACTTGACAATATTCAACTGAGTATCGTTAGTGATTTCAATTGAAATGATGATAAGAAGTTGTTCTATTTTAGGGGAAACTTTAATGAAACTTGTATTATCTGGGATATCATTGCAGTTTCTGGTTCTTCCTTTTGCGTTAGCTCGTGAAATTTCATAATATGAATTAAATAACACACAAGCTCAGCAGCGTGAAATAACGCCGCTTGAATTACATACCGGCGACATTCTACACAGAATATTTCATTCAAATTTAACACAGTTGAGAAAGCATTCATAGATAACCTCTTTTTTTTGGAAGAATACTCGTCAGGATCTAGTGAATATTCTAGAAATAAGAACTACAGTTACAACGAGATAATTTGTGATTGTTCAGTTTATAAATGAAGGGCATCATTAACAGATTAGAATAATAATATAAAATCGAATCAAGATTTTGTTTTTCAATATTTCGCTATACAAGAAGTTATCACATCATATATTTATATTTATGTCTTCAAGAAATAAACTATTGATTATTTTTTTGGAAGCTTTAATGGTAGACTCACATGAAACGTAATTTCTCATTTTAAGTTTTTATTATCATTCTACATACAAGGGCTCACTTAGCCGACATTTCGAAAGTTTTTTGAGTAATAGAGCCTTATATATTCGGTCTCCAATCTGTTGAATTTTTTCTGTGTATTATATTTCAATAATAATTATGATGTTCTATCATAATCCATGAGAGGAACATCTGATTGTAAATTCGAACAATTCTCGAATAAGAAGAAAATATGAAGAAGCTAATTGTAATTCGAAACATTCTCGAAAATTATATTCACATATTCAAGTTGTATGCATTAAATCCCAGTATTTTATTTTTTTTAATACCCTAGATAAATGTGGTGTGATAATTTGCGGTATCTAGGATCGAAGGAGATACTGTTTTAGCTTCCGTACATTATCTTTATCCGTTTTTCAATCATTTTGTAAGAATTAATTCACATATTCCATTGTTGAATTTTTCTCATGCACCAAAACGTCTAACTCGAAATTCTTTCGAAATGAATAGAACAAAATATTTTTCTCGAATGCTCCTTGTAAAAAAAACTAAGTCCTACAAATGCTGCAGCAGGTTCTGTTTGGATAATGAATAAAAATGATATGTCGATTTATGAACGTACAAAATCTATTCGGCAAAGTAAATTTTCCTCTCAAGAAGCAAATTTAGTATTGGCCCAAATTAAAGGGGAAATGTTAGTGGAACCTCCATTAATTACGACAATATCTCGGTCTAATTTATCTGATCTGCTTTTTCATCAGGTGCGATGAGAATTTTATTTGGTCGATAAACAATTTCCTCGTACAGACCTTAATCTTCTCATCAATCACATTTGAAGTAGCCGGAATATGCAAGATAAATTACTACTACTTTATGGGAACTTCAGAATGGATCACGAAAACGAGAGATATAAAGTTTTTCCACGAACGATAAATGAAAAATATTATAATTATTATGAACAGAATTAGAGTGGGGATGAACATGAACACCCTATGTTTAATCAGGAATACTTCTGAAGGAGGTGTACAAACATTGAAGAAATGTTTGAAGGTGTACAAATTCAAGTGACCTAATTATCCTATAGTGGATAACAGAGACTGCCTAATCGTAGTTTTGAAGCTTTTGCACCTAAGATTTAGTGAATGACCTGGTACTCGATTGTCGATACTTTGAGTAAATATATAGCATTTGAAAGTACATATGAAAACACATAAAAGTAGTCATATCTCATTATTCATTGAATCAACATACACAGGACATGTCCTAATTACAAAACAGAAAAGACTTCGAACATAAGAACAAAATTAAAAATACAATAGTTAATTAGAAGAAATTTCTGATATTAAATCATTAAACACCGATTTATATCGTTTTTTTTTATTATTTTTGAGTAGAATAACTCGGAATTTGTTGAATATACTGAAACTGAAATAATCGAATATGTATTTTCAATTTTTCAAGATTCAATCCTAGGGTGAAATAAATGTATCGAGAGATTGAGATTTATACTCAATCTCATACTTATGACATATTTCAGTAGAAGAAATCCTGACAGTTTAAAAAACCCGAAAAGACGCTTCTGCAAAACACTGCACTATAGGGTTGATAGAATTCGCTAATTATACATATAGTACATAAAAAAATGTAATGCTCATATCACTCTCATAATATATGAGTGACATATACACCACTACAAGGTTAAAAGTTTTTTTTTTGACAATTGAAACTCAAATAATCAAAAAATGGATGTATCTAGACAAATTCTTTAATGGGAATATGCAAAATATTTGATGGGAACATCAACTTATATCTTTTTATGTGAAAGCTCCATTGTAAATGCATTTTTCCTATTTATTGAATTATATTCATTGAACTATTTCACTTTGCATTAAATGTACCCTTATTATTTTCTACAATTTTTTTTTGTATGAATGAACTTATCCAAAAGTGTTGTTCCACTCCTTCAAAGTTTATTTTTGGAGGAGCGAAAGAATGATTCGTCAAAATTTACCTACCATTTCTAAGTAGAAATTTCTCTATGGAAGAAAATGTTATGCTTGAAAGATTATAAGGACACACAATATGCATTTTACTTAATTTCATTCAATAAACTTGAAGAAAAACACAAATGATTTTTTTACAAGCTCTAGTGAACAAATTCAGTTTGGCTGTCTGGTATGATTTTCTATGATTACATAATGAATGACAATATGAATAAATGATATATTAAAGGAATATAACGAATATTTCTATTGAAAGACGTATACATTAATCGAATTTTTGGCGTGATATAAGACTTCAATTCAAAATTCATCAAAAAATTTGACCGTTTCGTTTCATTTCCCCAAATTCGATAACTATGATCTTTGAAATATCTAAGTTCAAGTTAGAATCGGAATCATTTGCCGCAAAGGAATTCCACAAGCGGCTTTATATTAGGTTTTCCGCTGTAGGACAACGAGTTTGTTTTACTGATTGTACTAGATTTAAGTTCAGGTACTTTGCGGTATGGAATAAACTTGATAAATCCGAATTTCCTTTGAATTTTCATTCGGAAAGTAAACACACAAACCGCCAGGGTATATTTGAACTCTGTGAATTTAGATTCGGTGCTTTTAAGCGCATTTCGTTTCACCGCAAATTCAATAAAGTGACTCGTTATAGTTAGACTTCGTAGGTATATAATACTCTTACTGAGATGGGACTCGAAAGAATTCCAAGTATGCGCTATTTGACCTTCATCCAACTGTATATACTACAGTTTTCATTTCGAGAAAATGTGATATAATTTAGTAAGAATGCAACCAAAAAAATTATATATAAAAAAAAAATTAATATATCTTTCGAGTATTCGATGGAAACCTGACAAAATTCAATCTGAGACATCTGTTTCATAATGCCTTACTACTTTAATGCCTCAAATAATTTGCCTTAGAATTATATTCACGAATGCCTAATTTATTGACATAAACTGAAGAAAAGGAACAACAATGTTAGATCGAATTTAGATTTTCACACATATGACAGAATAAAATATAACGTATTGTAAATATTACACTTTTATTGTGCAATAACGTGATGTGTTCCGTCGGGTTACCGACTTCTTCAGACCGCTACACAATATGATACAACAACAAATTTGACTTCGTAATATATAAATAAATAAATAAAACAACGATGGATCATTCGATTGACAAGAATTTTTTTTTATCCGGAAAATAATCTTATGGCATTACATTTTAAATATGATTTCTGGCATATGACCGCCACGGCTGGCTCGGATGTAGTCCAATCTGGACTTCCAATTTTCGATGGCTTTTTTCAACATTTGTGGCCATATATCGGCAATATGTTGTCTTCCAAACGGTCAAGCGTTTGTAGCTTATCCGCATAGACCAATAACTTTACATAGCCCCACAGAAAGTAGTCTAGCGGTGTTAAATCACCAGATCTTGGAGGCCAATTCACAGGTCCAAAACGTGAAATTAGGCGGTCACTAAACGTGTCTTTCAATAAATCGACTGTGGCACGAGCTGTGTGACATGTTGCGCCGTCTTGTTGAAACCACAGCTCCTGGACATCATGGTTGTTCAATTCAGGAATGAAAAAGTTAGTATTCATGGCTCTATACCGATCACCATTGACTGTAACGTTCTGGCCATCATCGTTTTTGATGAAGTACGGACCAATCATTCTACCCATAAAGCGCACCAAACAGTCAGTTTTTCTGGATGTAACGGTGTTTTGACATACACTTCAGGATTATCTTCACTCGAAATGCGGCAGTTTTGTTTGTTGACGTAGCCATTCAACCAGAAGTGCGCTTCATCGCTAAACAAAATTAGTGCGCGTTACGTATTCCGCACAGAACCATTATTTTCGAAATGAAATTGCACTATTTGCAAGCGTTGTTCAGGCGTGAGTCTATTCATGATGAATTGCCAAACCAAACTGAGAATAAATCACTTCTCAGCTGTTAAATCGGTCGCCATCTTCAACAGTAATGCCAACTTAAAGTTCTATATCTCTAAAAAAAACACTCTTTATAAGTTGAATTGAGGACGTTCGATTATTTATATGTATATAGCCGAAACAAGTAGAAATTTCGCTATGATAATTGGAGAACACAAATACAGATTTACTGTTAATAAAATTCAAACTTTCGATTCAAATGTAGACAAAGTAAACAATTCAATTTATGCCAAATGTGCAATAGTTTCAAGAATTCTGAGAATTTTTTTAGTGAGCAATTGCATTTAAATAAATAATCATTTCTGACCCTCTTCAAGTAAATAACCTATAATTCAGTATGGAAGGTCTTTGAGAATGACTGTTGATATTCTGTCAATGCCTGAAGAAGTCGGTAACCCGACGAAATATGTCAGGTTACAATAGAAGTGTGTAGCGAAAACTCGATTGTTTGAATCATCTTATATTTTTTTTATAATGGATTTACTTGCACCAAGTTAATTCCAGTATTATTCAATTTATGACACAAGAAACAAACAAGACCTACCAAGTCATAGAATAGTCAGAATTTTTGTTGTTTAAAATTTCATTAAACAAAATTAAAAGGCATAACAAAGGGTTTTCATAGCGAAACCACTAACTATGATATGATGAATTTCAAACAGATACTGTACTGGAGATTTAATGATTTTTTTGTCCTTCATTGTTTTTGTTTTATTAATTTTAATTCCTCTTAGTATTTGACCTCTGTTATTCAATATTTCCATATGTGCGAAAAATGTAACAATCTGAATTGCATCAATTAAGTTTGTTAATTTTGTTATCATTGAATTGATAATTGGACAAACTCCACTACGTTACTATTATAAAATGTTTATGAAAAATTCGTGCATCAGTTTTGCTGCTATTGCTTCTTAACTTATTGTTAAGAAGTTCCGAACTCTTTGAAAAATGTAGATGAAAGGAAAAGAACGTTGTGATTTGAAAGGTCCCTTTATCTTTTTCCTCATGATGTCTCGACATAAAAACAGTATTTTCATGTTGGACATTTAATGAATTCGTGTTATTTGTAGATACAGTGTGTGGTTTTGTTGAGTCTGTTTCCATCAACATAAGATCTTTGAGATTTTTCATATCTGATAACAAAAGAGGAAAATGTTTGACCTTCATAAAGAGCATTACAAGATGCAAGTATTTCGCTGTTCTTTTTCATTCAACAGGACTGGAATCCTCTGTTACGTAGATATTTGAAAACGTATATTTTAACGAGGATGCTGGATAGATTATACCAATGAGATTTATCGATGAAGCTGGATATCTGCTATGCGTGATGAAAGTAGAAATGATTCAAAACGTTCAGCAAATAATTATGGAAAGATTGAACGTTTATGCGATTATTCAATGCCCACTGAGCATATTTTGTTACATTTATTGTTGTATGAAAGGTTTTTATTATGAGTAAGGACGAATACTCACAAATTAGTTGGTCTCCAAATTGGGAGAAAAGACTCATAATAGATGGAAATAAATCGATGAAGTTACAACTGTCGGTCGTAATGAAAATTATTTTAATTCCTGATTTGGTAATGATGAGGAAAATTTTCGAAAAATCAGGATAATATAGATAGTATTATCTGGAAAATTATACCTTTTATATAGAACGATGAATATCAGTATGAGTATCGGATACACCTACAAAAAGAATCGAAATATCTGAAATGATTTGAGAATAACCATTTGATAGATAAGAATAGACCAGAAAATGAATTTGCTCGAAGAAAGTTCGAAAATTGAAGAAGATGTGATCCCAGTATGTACAAGCTCAAGTTCAGGAATGAAATTCGAAATGAGGATAATTATTTCCTCATTGAGTTTTCAAAATGTGTCGCATAAAATTCTGATAAGCAGATGATAGGGCTCAATATTAATGTATCAAAGGCTTTTGTGCCAAGTGTTTTCAAATAAACGATACATTCTTTGTTTAACCCTAGCAATTCACCACATTTTTATATACACAGTGTAAAATTTAACGTTGAAATTACATATGAAATTAGATATAATATGAAAACATATTCACATTTTATTCACGGGTTGTTATCTCCTCACAATCAAGAATCTAATGTAATCACAAGTGTAAATAAAATTGAGGAAGTAGTAGATTTATCATACAAAGAAGATTGAAAAATTGATTTGGACAAACTTGATTCGGGTATGAAAGAAATTACTGTTGATTATGAAGATGCAATTGTAATTGAATTTCATTTTGTGAAAAGGCTTCCGATAGCATGAATGAACTCAAATTATTCGCAGAATTGAAATCAGTATCTGAATTCCCTGATCCTATTCATGAATTGGAAACTCCTATTACTGCAGTTCTTGTCATAATCAAGAATCAACCTTACTGACAGATAATATGTACATTTTCAGATGATATTTCTTGTTCTAACTCGATAACTATTGAGAAAAACACAAGAAATTCCAAGATTATAGTCGACTAAATATATATTGCATCAGTTGAAGTATTGTTGAAATTGCTCTCAATAAATAACGCAGGATTTTGATATAATGACGTAAGCGTCGATGTCCATATATCCTCCGGAAACCCACAATTTAATCAAGGGTTTAGTATCCTTGATTATATCCACTTCCTGTAAAAATAAACTCCCTGATAGAAAGTACTCCTACGTGTGTAACCAATAAAAATGACGAATATTGAAAATATGAGGAAAACATGAAAAATTTAACGACCTAATACAGGACGATAACACAAAAAAGGAAATATTTAAATGAGACAAATCAATACATTAACGTACTACAAAGAATAAAAATGTTGGGGAAGCAAAGACATGTGGCAATGGCAATAGAGTACCATAGAGAGGCAAAACACCAACAAGTAAAAGAAATCACCTAAAAAACGATATATGACAAGGTATTCATACACTTCTACATAAAATGTTATGACATATTATCGAATTAATCCATTCAGTATATTTGACTGGCTTTCGAGGCAAGGGTCAACAGTTCAAATATTTTGAAAATGTACATACATTTATGGTTTAATATAACAATACATACTTACTAGCAATGAGAGCCATGACAACCTTCGATATCACTGCCAAAGAGTATTTTATCACTACTTTTTCCTTAGAACTAATCATTGCTAGTTGTAGAACGCTCAGCAAACAGAAGAGTCCCAACACAGCCACTCCTATAGATGCTATAAGTCCAGAGGCCCATACTGTGCCTGGAAACGAAAAAGATATTAGAAATTAGGTTTATGTTTGAGATGTAGAGAGAGCTTTCTTGAAATCACATATAACTGTGAGGAAAACTGAAAATAAAAACAAAATGGTGAAAATAAAACTCAAAACACTCTTTTGTATCCCGATTTAAGAGCGTTTCTTTCATTATGTCATTACAATATTCAAATGTAAATTATCCTCATAAAATAAAAATTAAGTATATTCATTTCAAACCTCAAAGAAATGACAGTCTCCACTGTTTAGTCAGGAGAACACCCGACTATGGTGCAGTAGGACTCGGGTTCGAGCCTCGGTGAAGGCATGGTTGTATGTGTTTGTCTATGATTTGAGTAGTTTGATGTTGATAATTGTTGGGTAACGTAGATTGATTGGCTGTTCGGAACCGGATATAAACGGTAGATCCATCGAATTAACAAAAAAACTTAAGATATTTAGGTAGGCTAATAATACTCAGTTGAAAACAATGAATAATCTTAACGTTATATGAAAATAATATTCCAATTCTAATGATATTTAATTCATTCATTTTTGAAATATCAATTAAAGCATACTCTTTGTATGGTTTTAGTATTCGCTTATTGTATTGAACCATAGCATGATTTTTGAATGAATGATTTCATTTATTACGTTTGGAATATTTATGGAGTATTCATTGAATATTTTATAGCATAATACTAATTTAGAAATGAATATTTTGATTAGACGTGAAAATTTTTGGAAATTCAAATAATTGATGATAGATGAGGCCGATACTTGGAGAAAATTAATATCCTTAATGAAACAATATTTAGAATTTCCTCATAATTTGATGAATACCCATGACGCGTTTCGAAGTAAAGGGTGCTTTTTTTAGAGGTATAGAATATTAAGTTGGCATTACTGTTTGAGATGGCGACCGATTTAACAGCTGAGAAGTGATTTATTCTCAGTTTGGTTCGGCAATTCATCAAGATGATTATCAAGCAAGGCGTAGATTCGTCGAATGGGCCCAAAACGAGATTGCCGTTGTTCCCGATTTTCATAAACGAATTTTGTTTAGCGATGAAGCGCACTTCTGGTTGAATGGCTACGTCAACAAACAAAACTGCCGCATTTGGAGTGAAGATAATCCTCAAGTATATGTCAAAACACTGTTACATCCAGAAAAACTAACAGTTTTTTGCGTTTTATGGGCTAGTGGAATCATTGGTGGTGTACTCCTTCAAAAAAAAGCCAGAACGTTTTCAATGGTGATCGGTATAAGCCACGAATTTAAATTTTCAATTCCTGAAGAACAACCATGATGTCCAGGAGCTGTGGTTTCAACAAAGTTGAAAGTAACACAAATATCGATTGAAATTTCGCCTAATTTACGTAATGGACCTGAAACTTTCTTATAGTTCTTGTAATTTTAACTTTTCTGTAGGTCTAAAAATGTTCAGTCATTGATCTATGCCGATAAGCGATTCAAACGCTTGACCATTTCGAAGACTCGAATATTCTTGATGCCATGAGTTTTCTTGCACTCCAAGATTTTGTCAAATTTCTTGCACCTGACCAAAGTTTGACTCCATTGAGACCATCAATATGTAAAAATTACCAGAAATGAAACTCATAGAGCATATAAGTGAAGAAATTGTTGCCAATTCAGAGCAGAACTTGGAAATACTGTATTCCCAAATGAATTGATGATAATAATATTCTTTTGCATAGTGAATGAATATACTTAATGAATAATAATTTTTTGGAAGTACTCATCTGCCTCATCGATATAATCATAAACTATGTTATGATAACGTGATACGAAAAACCAGTGTTTAATAAGTCATATATCATTATTATTCTTTATTATTGAACCTACTACAACTGAAATTGTAGGAATAATTTATGTTCGAAACAGTTGATGAATATAGCGATATAATCCAAAACACAAAGATCCATATTTCAGAGAACACTTCACTATACCTTTAGCGAAACATAATTACGGTTATTTTCAAAATTGGGACATAAATACAAATAGATTCAATAGAACTTCATCCAATTACACTTTTTTCTGCTGAGAGATTAACTTCAGAACATTTCTCTCGCATTCGTGAAAATTATCAAGGGCTGTTTCATTGCTGATACGAAATAAAGAATTACTACCAAACCATCTACTGTTCGTTGCATGTGTTACTTTATTACGACTGTGTTCAAACCACCATCCAATTTTCCAGGCACTGAACACGAAGTGTCATCAGTATAAGTATTTACTACATCTGCAGAAACACATCAAATGTCATTCAGAAAAAGAATAACGGACCTAATACAGAATTCGACACACAACTATTTCCAGAACTTTCATCTCCATAAAAATTATATTATTTTCGAAGAATCTCTCAATCTACTATGAGGCAAAAACGTTTATGCAAAAGTCTAATAATTCTCAGTTCTTTCCCATTTTATTGTATCACAATTTCGTTGAGTTGAACAAAAAAATCATTTAATTCCGGTTATCTACTGAACCAAATATTGGAAATATTTGTGGAAACTATTTCTCTTACGAATTCAATCTATTTATCTGACATACTTGTTTTTCCTGGAGGGCAAAGGAATTCGTTTCATCCTTCAATGCATTTAAATTTCGAGAAGATTGTAAGAACAGGAGAGTTGAACGTTTACGGAATCGATAACTGAAGCTCTATTCATATCGGATACTCTACCAGATAGAAGAGAAGAAATTCATAAGAATGTTTATTGAAAAACTATTACATGGAGAAACTGTCTCCGCGAAGGAACGATATTCAAACAAGTTCCCTGCGGAATGCGAAGCCACAAATAGGATTCTACTATCGATTTGAAGAGGGTGTGACACTTTATGTACATATTTTTTTTCTGTAAACCATATTTGAATATGGAGAGAATCAATATACAGGGGCAAAATGAAAAATTTTCGACGAGTAACTATTGACAAACTTCGTTGAGAAATGTAATTATTCTCTTAATTGAAATAAAATTGAGAGTTTTCTGATTTTCACTATAATTAATTCAAAACTTTAAAAATATTGCATAAGGAATGAAAAGGTTATAAATTAACCCTGTTAGAAGCCATGGAACTGAATAATTAGAAGAAAGTAAATAGCTTATTGAATGATCAAGTTTCAATCAATAATTTTCCCTTATTAAACTTCTCACAGTAAAAGGCAATCGAAGAAATGTATACTATGGTCATCCCACACACTTCAGAAAAAATATGTTCTATAGTCATCCCCATATTTCAAAAGAACAAGGTTCTATGGTCATTTTCACACACTTCAGGATAAATGCAAGCAGTCCACAATGTAATAGCTCAGTTTATCGTCAAAATCTGATGAAGCCACTGTGTAAGTGAAACAATATTGTCATGTTTTGAATTAATTATAGTGAAAATCAGGAAACTACTTAGTTTTATTTAAAATATATACTTAGATTTTCATCAGGTATCGGCCCAATCGATTAATAATTATTTTCTTATTCAATATACCTTGAATTTCGTTCAACGTATCTCTGAAAATATACTATTGTTTCAGACGAAACATCTTCCAGTCGCAAAACACCTTGATAGAATGTTGGTTGAATTAATATTGACGACTATGATATCGTATTCATGAAAGAATGAGTTTTTTGTAATTGAAGCCTTGAATTTAAGTTGATCTTTCTTCTTCAAGTTGAAATTTCTACCGATTGTAATGGAATCAATTGGAAAATTATCTTGAGGATATTTAGCAGACATTACTCAGAGATAACCTTGATTACCAATTCATATCGATATGATTCTCTTTCTTCACTGACTATAGAATTCTGTTCTTACTTTCACATTGAGAAAAGCTTGGACGGAATATTGATTGGACTTTTCACCCGTTCGTTCGACCAAAATAAATGAAATTGTGTGATACACTGTCGGTAAATTCAACTATTTGTATAAGAGAAAGTTTTTTCGAGAAAAATTTGACTGGACTGCAATCCCAATTTAACACTGAAATACATATCTACAGTCTTGAAACATTCAACTATATATATATATATATATATATATATATATATATATATATATAAAAGATCAACTTAAATTCAAGGCTTCAATTACAAAAAACTCATTCTTTCATGAATACGATATCATAGTCGTCAATATTAATTCAACCAACATTCTATCAAGGTGTTTTGCGACTGGAAGATGTTTCGTCTGAAACAATAGTATATTTTCAGAAATACGTTGAACGAAATTCAAGGTATATTGAATAAGAAAATAATTATTAATCGATTGGGCCGATACCTGATGAAAATCTAAGTATATATTTCAAATGAAACTAAGTAGTTTCCTGATTTTCACTATAATTAATTCAAAACATGACAATATTGTTTCACTTACTTAGTGGCTTCATCAAATTTTGATGATAAACTGAGCTATCACATTGTGGACTGCTTGCATTTATCCTGAAGTGTGTGGAAATTACCATAGAACCTTGTTCTTTTGATATATGAGGATGACTCATATTATAATAGAACGTATTTTTTCTGAAGTGTGTGGGATGACCATAGAATACATTTCTTCGATTGCCTTTTACTGGAATAAGTTTAATAGGGGAAAATTATCGATTGAAACTTGATCATTCAATAAACTATTTGCTTTCTTCTCATTATTCAGTTCCATGGCTTCTAACAGAGTTAATTTATAACCCTTTCGTTCCTTATGCAATATTTTGAATGTTTCAAATTAATTATAGTGAAAATTAGAAAACTCTTAATTCTATTTTAGTTAAGAAAATAATTAAATTTCTCAACAAAAAAACAAAGTTTGTCAATAGTTACTCGTCGAAAATTTTTTATCTTGCCCCTGTATATTGATTCTCTCCATATTCAAATATGGTTTACAGAAAAAAAATATGTACATAAAGTGTCACACCCTCTTCAAATCGATAGTAGAATCCTATTTGTGGCTTCGCATTCCGCAGGGAACTTGTTTGAATATCGTTTCTTCGGGCAGACAGTTTCTCCATGTAATAGTTTTTCAATAAACATTCTTATGAATTTCTTCTCTTCTATCTGGTAGAGTATCCGATATGAATAGAGCTTCAGTTATCGATTCCGTAAACGTTCAACTCTCCTGTTCTTACAATCTTCTCGAAATTTAAATGCATTGAAGGATGAAACGAATTCTTTTGCCCTCCAGGAAAAACAAGTATGTCAGATAAATAGATTGAATTCGTAAGAGAAATAGTTTCCACAAATATTTCCAATATTTGGTTCAGTAGATAACCGGAATTAAATGATTTTTTTGTTCAACTCAACGAAATTGTGATACAATAAAATGGGAAAGAACTGAGAATTATTAGACTTTTGCATAAACGTTTTTGCCTCATAGTAGATTGAGAGATTCTTCGAAAATAATATAATTTTTATGGAGATGAAAGTTCTGGAAATAGTTGTGTGTCGAATTCTGTATTAGGTCCGTTATTCTTTTTCTGAATGACATTTGATGTGTTTCTGCAGATGTAGTAAATACTTATACTGATGACACTTCGTGTTCAGTGCCTGGAAAATTGGATGGTGGTTTGAACATATATATATATATATATATATATATATATATATATATATATATATAAATTTTGATTCTCAATTTCTATCGGAAGCTAACGCTGGATATATAACGTCCTTCCGGACGATGCGAGTTGGCTAAAGTAAAGCGAAACGAAGAAGACATATATTTAAGTACTCCCTAGAGAAATCAAAACTTGATTTCAGTTCCAATCACGGTGAGAATACATCATCAGTACGATGTCCGACGTTTTCTCCTAGGAAATATAGAATGAATTGACGGTTTCTTCATTCTAGCGGCAATGAAGACTGTAAACATCTATTAAATTGATGAATTGCGGAGGTATTGTTGGGCTTTATCCCTTCATTCGAGTATATTTCTGAGAGGATATCAGACGTAATTCTGAGTATTCTAAAAAATGCCAGGAAATATCCGAATTGATAATTCACCACATTTCTCTATTTTATGAAGAAGCAGCATATATTGAAAAGGAAACACTTGGCTTTATATTTCCGAAAACCTCCTTCTTCAGAAGTTGAACTCCTGAAAATGGGATAACACCGCGAAAAAACTGTCAGGCACAATAGAATTATGTGACACTTTGCCATTGCTTTATAATGAATATATTCAATCATGTTTTACCAAGAGATCAACGGATATTTAACAAAGTTCATGAAGAAGCTACAATTTAGTAGAGTGGAATAAACAGATGAGAATTCACGGATATCAAAATACTACGTGTAAACCTAATAGAATATATTATATGCAGAGTTAATTACATATTCTGAATTGCTTCAAGCAGAACGGAGGACAGTTCTAGATCTTGACATCCTGACCAAACCCTAACTGTGAAAGCTCTGCATGTCCACAGTATCAGAAAATGAAAACTCAAAAAAAAATTCGAAGAAAAAAAACGAACAATTCGAGTGGTTTCTAAAGAAACGCCATTCTAAGCGAATCGGTTAAAGAATTCGTATCAATTCAAGATCACAGCTGCTCCATATTGCTGTCAACTTTTGAATAGAAAAAAACCGATAATTGATATCTTGTGATAATAATGAACAAGAGCCTATAACAAAGTCTCTTATGTGTTCAAAACAGACTAAAATTCATTCAGAATGTGCATACCTTGAATGGTAGAAGTAGAAAACTAAACCCTACCAAATATCGTGTTGCTCTAATCCACTAAAGTTCTACTTAAGATATTTGAACAGCTATAATCTTTCTAATATCAAAATTAAAAACTGACACATATTTTATTTGATTTTCTGCAGAACTCTAATTGAAATTATTTCTTTTCGGTAGTGTCAATATTCAGAATAATTACTGTGGTGCTCTTCCTAGTTTTCTTATTAGTGGATATCAATTTTCTCAAAGTATCTTCAGCAATCATTATTAACGTTATATTCGTTTCGATAAGCTCCTTAAGACATATGGCTTCAGCATGAAAACTTAAATTCTTAATATTTCAATATTTAAAAACTAAGTTTTATGAAACAGTTCATAATTTGAATATTTAAAACTTAGTATATGCCATAGAGTATTTCATAGAGAGGATAAGTTTCATTTGTCATAAAAGATACATGGGGAAGAGATAAGCACTGTGCCGACACATAACATGAATAACCAGCCAAAAATTTGCATTATATATATATACGAGCAGGATTATAAACCGCATAGTGGGCCCCAGGACAGCTATTTAAAAGGGAGCTGTGTATTCTTTTCAAGATAAAACATTTTGTGAAAACATTCCATGTGGAACAAAATGAAATTTTTAAATTTTTGCGCTTTAATCCACTCAGTTCTTTATTGTACATTCATAATGCTCAACATAACATTTCCAAACGAGGAGATTTGTATATATAATACTTTAAATAGTTATTCGATGAGAGATTTAGCATTTATATGATTGTTAATCGTTAGGAAAATATCGATATGTATAGGTATGTATACTGCTACTTATGAATAGTATGGAAACTTTTATCAGAAAATTAAATGAGCAGATTTTGGACTATCGCCCATCGTCAGCAAACATACGACACGATGAACAAGAAACTAATAGCTTTTGAAATGAGAAGCAGTTCTTTGAGCACAGAGTACAAAGTTAAGTGTTTCATATTCAATTCAGGTTTTCACAACATTTTTCTCTTGTTTTCATTGGATAATAAATATTAATGATAATATGCTAATAGCAACTACATTCAGGACAAATCATAAGATTGAGCGACCTTTTCTACAACAAAGCGCAAACACTGATTTACACGAATAAGTATTCGAAGCAGAAAAAAATAACTTCAAGATGTTTACTAGAAAAAAAATTATTAGTCATAAATTAGAAAAAAGAAAATTGATTCCAGATGGAACTTCATGGCACATTTTACAATAACGTTCACCAACCAGACATTGACCATGAGGCATCTTATATATGGCTTTCTAACGACAGCTTCTTTCCTGATACTGAAGGGTTCATGATGGCATCCAAGTTCAGGTAAAAAATACCGACAACTATAAGAAAATCATTCGTAAAGATTTGAGTATCCCATCTGATATTTGCAGAAAATGTCATAATTCTTCTGAAACTATCCAGAATGAAACATCTCGATGCAGTGTGTTAGCTGCCACAGATATTCTGCGTCAACATCACAAGTCAGTAATATTTTCCATCAAAATATGGCCAATAAATACGGATTTATTAACACTCATCCGACTCACTATGAATATGAGGCAAAATTGGTGCTAGACTGTGACTAGACTATTACTACCGATACAATGGATCGGTAAAGAAACATCCCAACTCATCACTTCTCGTGGGCATTTCAGTACTAAGAAGCAACAACGTGGTAGACAAATACAAGTCGAAAATGGGAAAATATGCGGACCTGGCATCAGAGTTAAATGGATCTAGCTTATCGACAAGGTGAAAGTGATGCCTGTAATGCATTCAAACACAGCCTCCACCTAAAACTTTAATACCCAGTCGTGCCAAAGTAGGGAATCACAGAAACACATTCATGAAATTGCAGAGATCCGTTATTTCAAATAGTTATCATTTCCAAAGAGAATTTGCAATTGAATAATCGGTGAGTCCAATCCTTATGATATCTCATAACTGGAATAGCTGAATTTTCAGCATTTTGCTGTGATATGTTGTATTCCAGATAATAATGAAAATTATAGGCTCTCTATGAAGTAGAAAGGCATGAAAGAATGTTTCACTAAGCCTTCGAACCTACATCTCAGTTGTGGTAATCTTATTTGTCCACAGCTACTCCAGTGAAAGCAATGAGACTGTCTTCTGATATCAGAGAATTTTTTAAAATCAAATTTCCACATATATATGGAAAAACTCTAATAACGTAAGGTTTAGTAGTCCCGATCGTCATTCTGGCTCACCTTCGTGTCAATGATTTACGAGTATGAAGCGTTGATCCAATTCATACTATAAAAAATATGAAATATACAATGCATAAAAGCTTCCCTTTGATAGACCGAATTAAAATCAAATAAATTTGAATAAATTCAATTTAAATATCACAATTGAAATAATACGTTTCATTAATTTTATTAGATAATTTAAATAAAACTAGGTAGTTTTTCGATTTTCACTATAATTAGTTCAAAACATGAAAATATCGTTTCGCCAACACAGTGGCTTCATCAGATGTAGATGATAAACATATCAGATGTCGATGATAGTTTATCATCTACATCTGATGTAGCCATTGTGTTGGCGAAACGATATTGTCATGTTTTGAATTAATTATAGAGAAAATCGAAAAACTACCTAGTTTTATTTAAATTACGTATTTAGATTTGCATCAAGTGTCGGCCAAATCGATTAATGAAAATTTTATTAGAGTAATAAAATTTCATTTCAAAAATTCACACGGTTTGTGATCATGAATGGAATGAATTTGTCGAATACTATATAAATTCCATAATTTTCAATGTATGTAATAAAGTTTGAAATGAAACTCCAAGGCCTCTTCCTACCCTTTTGGGCTATGTTCATTGTAGGTGGTACACATAGTTAGAATAGTACAAATCCGGAGAGAGAAATTCAGTATATATTCTAATTCGAGAAGATTCCCTCCAGATAAACGTAGCAGATACAGGTGGAAAAGAGGATGACATTATCTAAACTAACGAAGTTTTATCGCTACTTACCCTTCGGCCTGAATTTAGATACATTGGTTCCGCATCTCTCCCTATTGTACAATAATAATTTACAAGTTTTCCATGGTCCGAAATAGCCAGTTTCTTCACCGCCATTTCCTGAAAAAAGAAACGGGTTGAGATAAATAAATTGTACATTTGATATGAGTACTTCAATTTTCAAGTCGTAGGGGAGTGGTATTTGAAAGCGTTCAAAAGGGTTTCATTAAGGTTTGTCGAAGAACGAACAAGTTAGATAAAGATCTCTCGATCTCATACAGACGGTTTGAATTGGGAAATTTTGATTCGTACGAAATTTTGATTTATTGATATTATTTTAATTAAAATTTATTATACGTGTTTCAGTATAGCACGTCTTTTTAAGTTAGGAAAATTTTGATTCATCTTATAGGTTCTTCAGTTTGGTGGGTATTTTATTTTCAGTCAATGTGTTTCTTATATGCTATAATAGCTATCAACAAATTTTAATATTTTCAAGACTTAGGAAAAATTGTTCTCCGATATTTCAGAAGTCAAAAACTTTCTTATGAGAAATAAATCATTCCAATTATGATAAATCAAAAAGGCTAGACAGCCCATCTTTTTATGAATCAAGTTATATATATATATATATATATATATATATATATATATATATATATATATATATATATATATATATATATATATATATATATATATATATATCGAAATAATTCAAATGAAACTCTCAAGGAGCAACCCCTACAAATGTTGTCCACAGAAACTCTACTCAAACAAAAATCCACAAACTATCAATTTTCGATAATGTATTTCTTGTGCTTTGATAGGAACATCGATCTCTCTGGCACTACCATTCAACTCTGTCCGAACCTATTATGTTTATATATTATCAGTTGCATGCGTAAAATTATCGAGTTTTGATGTTTTTATTTCTTTCCCATTTTTTGAACACGCCGGATAACTCTAGTGATGCACTCAAGTGCGCTCCATCTATCGAAGAAACAAGACAAACTTTTTCCAGCATGACTGAGTCTGTTTGTGGCAATATATAGTGCGTATTTCCATACAAAGATGGCAACGTTGTAGACATTTCTCCGAACACCTCAGACGTCCCAGCAATGCGTACGAACATTATCTTGTCTAATTGCTCGATTTTACAGCCTAGCGGCAATAGGAGAACAAGTTTCGTCATTCATGAATCTTCCATAGTTAGTCTATTCTGAGATTATCAATCAAAATATAGTACGTTTCGTTTTTATACAATTCAGGTGATTTAGGTAATACTCTCAATTCCAAAAGATGTAATAACCGTATGACTATGATGAAAAATCATTGGATAAATAAAAACAACTGTGTAACTTAATTTTACATTGAACCTCAACTCATTCAGTGGGATTCAGAATAGTTTGAATAGGTATATTATCAAAACTGCAAATGAAACCTTAGAGCAAACAAAGAAATGCAACGTGCAAGGTCAGACAGGAGATACTAATTATTCTGTTATTCGTATACGTACGAATATTTTTGGTTGCATAAATATATTATGTGAGTCGGGAAATTTATCGTGTGCCGATCACGAAATGAACAGAATTGGACATAGTGATTTACTTCTTTTGATAATGTCTATAATTTTCATACTTAACTTACAAATATATAAACAGATAATGTTAAACTAAAAATAATACTGCATGACGTACGTTTCGATATTCACCTTCTTGTAACTAATGATATTTTGATACATACAACAAATTTAAATATGAATACAGAAAACAAATTAGAAGGGGTCAATTCATACTGAAATACTATATTATGAACTAATACTATATAAAATTACTAATATACATATAATCAATTTTTAATCAAAAAATCTCCAGAGTTCCTCACGATTCTGCACAAAATTGCAGTTGGAGATTAGTTGCTGGTTTTAATATCAAAACAGAGAGAGATCATTCTTATAACATAGAATAAATCGAAAAGAACAATTTCCTGGGAATATAATGCTCGAATTGTTTTCTGTTTTCACATACCGATTCGGTTATTGCTTTCTCAACCGCACTAGCCTGACTCTTAATCTATATACGATCAAGTTTCTTTTCTCACTACATTTTCAGAAGAAATAGTATACTTTTCAGTTCTCTCACGTATCATATAACCTTATTAAAACTTGCTTCACATATTTCATGTTGCTTTTATTTCTTGAATAAACGAATTTAAAAACATATTTTTTCATAAAAGTCATATGTACTCACAGTTTTTCACTAGAATTCTTAAAAGTGATAGTATCTTCTCAGAACACAAAATCTCATTTTTCTTCATTCAATGTGAAAATATTCAATAAATAGGTATCAGATTAATTTACGTCCGAGTATTACTAGATTTTGCGAAACTTCTTACATTCTTTAGTATAAGTAATAGTAGTAGTAGTAATATTTATTGTAGAGAAAAGAAATTTCTTACAAATGGTAGTAGTTTGACAAGTCATTCTTTCGCTCCTCCACAAATAAAATGAACATAAATTAGAGAATAATACAAAGTAGTAGATAAAGATACAAACTCAAATCAAGATTAAACTAATGATTGAGGTCTAATAAGTGTAACTCAGTGATTAATTCACCATAAATCTGAAAGAAAAAACAAATTTATATACTGCACAAAAAATTAGTCATAAAAAGAAACACATAAAAAAGTGGTGAGCATGTTCATATTAAAGATTTGCCTTTGGAGACTCGCTGACAGAATAGAATCAAAATCTCAGAAGATATTTCTTGATCTTTATTTTGAATTCATTGAAAGAAAGCTCTTTGAAATGGGAAGGTAAGATATTGTATAAATTATAATCTATCGACTTTTTTTTTGACTTATTTAGATGATACTTAGTTGTTCGGATATTATTTGAGCGTCTTGTATTATGATTATATAAATCAGACTGTTTCATCAATGTATCTGCATTCTTATGTATTTCTAAAAGAACGTTATTATTTCATATTTTATAAATAATGGTCGGCATGAATCCAAGTAACCAACGCCTGCCATTATTCGAATTGCCTTTTTCTTGCAACCTGAAAACTAACAAGGCGTTGATAGCATTGGTGGTAGCATTAGATAATATACTCAAATTGCTTCAAGTGAACTCATTCGAGAAATATCAGGAAAAATCAGATATCATGAATAGTCGAAAAACCGAGAAAATCATATGAAAACTGATGATGTTTTGGTATGTGTTTATTTGCTTTGTGCTAATTTATAAAACAAGTTTTCTTTGTAGAGAAAACACTTTGTGGAGAAAATGCTTAGAATATTGCCCGAAAAATAAACTTCAACTAACGATCCTAAGTTAGTTTGAACATAAATTGTTCAACCTTACATAGTATATTTTGTTAGAAAAATCTATCAATTCGTTTCCGAAAGGGAAGCGTAAGAGAAAACTCATACAAGTTATTCAGTTAGAAGGAAAGATATTTACAACCATAAAATATTAAAATGCCGGCAGGGGTCCATAAATATATTTTCCCTATGATGTACGAATATTGTTTTCATGTCAAATCGTCAAAAATTCACAGTGCAAAATATGCTGCTCCAAAAATAAAAATTGAATTTCATGAATGTTACATCAGAGTAATTTCTCGATAAATAAAAGTTAGGAATAACAAATAGGGTACCTTTGATTTCAATAAAGATGAATAATAAAGAATGATGATTTGCTATTTTATCTGTATTATGAAGGATATTTTCTTGAAGTTGTTCAACTTCAAAATGACAAAAAAAATTGTTTTATGTTTTACCTATTTGGCTGTTTCTGTTCAATCTATTGTATATTATGTTTTGTATCATCTTCAAATGATTTTCGAGTCTAGTTTTGGCAGATTTGGTGAATGAGCGACGAAACTAATGTTTCCACCATAGTAATTGAAAGGGAGAAACTTTTTAAATACTTAGGCGTTATGTTAGATGAGAGATTGAGTTTCAATGATGATGTCGACTTCATATCGTCTAAAATCTCCAAGAAAATCATCATTCCCAAAAGAATTGGAAAAAATTTGACGACATACATGAAATTATTGCTCTTTAGGTCAATAATAATGCCACACATCAGCTACAAAAGTTACAGAATAGAGCTTTGCGAAAAATTTTGAAATTTATTAGATATACTCCAATCCAAAGCATGCTAAATTGTTCAGAATTAATGTCAGTTAAACAGAGAATTCTTCTTGCTACATATATATTTATATTTAAAGTTAACAAATTCTTCCCATATAGAGAAATAAAAAATGTAACATGTGTCAGTGATGTGCACAGTTATAACACAAGAAATGCTTACAATTTCTGCATGCAAGTTTGTAAGCTTTCTAAATACAGGAATAGTTTATTTTATGAATGATTCAAGGCATTTAATAAATTACTCCATAAAAACAACGAGTGACCTTAAGGTATTCAAACGTAAATTAGCTAAGTTCGCTTTAAACACTTAACAACTTAACACTTTATTTACTTGTAAATAATGTATTTCGAACCTAAATGTATATACGATTTTGTGATAGCTATTGCTAAATGAATATTATAATCATAAAAGGATCAGAGATGAAAAATTAAATTCACATTATTACAAGGACCGATTAGAGATGATTTAGGTACAAGTTTTATTGTCTCACACTTCTGGAAACAGTTGATTGAAGTAGAACATTTTCATATTTCACACAGCGACCGATAAAATTGATTTATTGAGGAGAAAAATTGAGAGAACTTGTTTCTCGCATTTGTTCTTGACATTTGACGACATTTCATTATTTCCTCTGAAGATATGTATTGGCTAATAATTTGGCATCCAAAAAGTCAAATTCACTAACAATAGGTTTTACCAGAAGTAATATTTTATAATTCCAATATTCAACGTTATAAAATGATTTCTTGAACGAAAAACTTCGAACCAAAGTCGATTTTAGGGTTAGTTGAGCCAGTTTTTGTATTTTGGGTATCATTGATTCTATGGTTGCTTTACCGATGATATATTATAGTTGAAGACACATTCAACATTATATCTACTCCTCGAATGTTAATTTTAGATTTTCTATTCATTGAAAAAAGAAGTATTGATAACTTTGAAATGGAACTTAGATGTGAAATATCCGAATTTTTTAATACTCATCTGTAAGTATCTTCTTCTCTAATTGATCCGAAATCTGAAGAAGTAGAACAATTTGGTATTCTCATAAATTTATGGAACGATTTAGACGAAATCAATAGCTATTAACTTTTATGCTTGCTAAAAGTAATTAAACTTTCTCTGTGAAAATCGTTCAAGTAGCAAGTCAAGAAATACTAACTTTTGTGTATCCATAGTCTGATTCATTTCACTTCTATTTAACAGTTTCACTAACCTCGTAAAATGTCAATTTAGACAACAAGACCTGAAACAATTGGTCTGAATTTCATTACAAGTAAATCTTGTTAGTCAACGGAGCGAGAACGAACAATTTGAATATCCTAAAGAAGACACAAAGCGAAAATAAATTGATTCCCTAATATCTAAAGCCATTAGTTAAAATTGGATACATTGCATACAAAACCTCTGCCGAAAGTATTAAGGACTCAATTTGCAATTTGACATAAAACTACCCCACTTCATGTCATAATACGTAATAAAGCGTTATTACGTTCTCAGTAACAAACACTTCAGTAGCAGAAGAATCAAATGGGTGATTTTTTAAGCGTAGTTGTTTTTTAAATCGAATAAAACGCCCAATTTGCATCATATATTGAAAATTTTTGTTGAAATTAGTAACTTCGTCTTTGCCATTTACATTGTGAAGATAACTTCATGTTAATGTTGTCCACGGCTCCGTATCAAATGGTCCATTCGGAAGGTCAATTTTGCGTCCCTTTTTCGAGCATTTCGGCCTGTATCCTACTAATTACGCGTGTTATGTTATCCTGTAAGGCTTCAATTGTGTTTGGCTTGTCCACATACACTAACGACTCTACATAACCCCACAAGAAATATTCCAGAGGCGTCAAATCGCATGATCTTGGCGGCCAATTCACAGGGCCATTTCGTGAGATAAGCTGCTAACCATTTCCATTGTTTTACGAGCTGTGTGGCATGTGGCATCGTCAACCAAGTTCAACTCGGCCAACTGGGGCAAACAAAAGTTGCATATGATGGCTCGATATCGTTGGCCGTTGACGGTAAAGTTTCTTCCACGGTCTTCTTTGAAGAATAATGGGCCGATGATGCCACCAGCCCATAAACCACACCGAACTGTCGTTTTTTCGGGATGCATCGGTAATTCTTGTATGGCATGTGGCTTTTCATCACTCCAGATGCGACAGTTCCGTTTATTTACATATCCGTTAAGCTAGAAATGAGCCTCATCGCTGAACAAAATTTTTCGATAAAACAGTGAATTTTCATTAAGCTGTTCTAAGGCCCATTCACCTAAAATTAGACGTTGTGGTAGGTCATTCGGCTTCAATTTTTGCAGATGTTGAATTTTATAGGCTTTCAAACCCAAATCAACACGTAAAATTTTCCATGTGGTTGATTAACACATGCCCAATTGCTGAGAACGGCGACGAATTGACAATTCACGATCCTCAATAACAATGTACGCTACGGCTGCAATATTCTCTTCAGTGCGCACTGTACGCATGCGAGACAATGGTGTGATGTCCAACAAAGTAAACATGGTGCGAAATTTGGTGATAACAGCACGAATTGTTGATTTACCAGGTCGATTATGACGACCATGATATGGTCGTAACAAACGATACACATTTTTCACAGAGCACGAATTTTGATGATAAATTTCAACAATGTGCAATCGTTGTTCGTTTGCAAGTTTTTCCAAGATCAAATGGCAGAGTATGCTGAAATATTTTCACTTTGACAGATGACGTTTGGACACCATTACCAACCAGTGCCGCCAACCTAGAAAACTTATTTCTTAAAAAGTCACCCGTTAAAATGATAATACGAAACGAAATACATGATGAATATGAACGTTTACTCGTATTCGAAACCAACTGTCAAAGAACAAATAAATCAACAGACGTTTAAACAGAGTTGAACGGAAGAAAAAAAACATGCTTTTAATGGGAATTGAAAGCAATTTTGAGTATAATGTTGCTACAAAATTTTATTTTATACTAATAATATTTGCTGAAATATGTGCTATGATATATGTAGTAGGGGCCTAATATCAAAATTTCATCATATCTCATTATTTTCAAAACAAACCTCCGAATCTCGGGTTTCTTTTGAATATCAATATTTTTGGTCAATTTGAATTTGAAATCAGGAGGTTTGCAAAACGAAATATTGAGTAAAATATTTCAAATGATATTGAGTAATATTTAATGTGAATTAACAGTTGGAAAAATGGATTGAATTATTATAGGTTTTTCATTATATTTTCCTCAAATCAAAGAATAAATGGTTTCCTTTTGCCTGCCTACCTAAGTGTTTAACGATCAATTTTTTCAATGACTATAATTCTTTGCAGAAGTCATTACTTCAATCATCCATCATTAAAATATGGTATATATAAATATTCAAATGACTCATACCTTATTAAATACAAACTCAATAAAATCTATGGAAATTTTTTCAATCTCTAATTAACGATGGAATATTTTTCAACGCTTCCTCAATTTGAAATTATGAGTAATAATAACCAAGTAGTAAAAATTGTATTCTTTATTACTAAGATTTTCAAGTGCAATGCCAGTTTTTGTTTGGTCATGAGCATGAACTAGCCTAAACCTGAACACTCCCCTCAAAAAGCTAGAGATTAAGAAATGATCGTTGAGGTTTATTTCTTTCAAGTTCAATTTACCTTTGAACGAATCGAAAAATTCAGACCAAAAATTTTCATACCAAGGTTGAATAGCTGTAAAAATATTACCACTAATACAAGTACGTGTAGGTATATAACCTGTAGATTTTGAATTCACAATTTCTTATGAAAATTTAATTTGGATTCGAAAATTATATTTACATTTGATTTCTCAGGCTGCTTCCAAATTGAATTCTCAAATAAGAATAGGATAGAGCACAGTGAATCGTTTTTATTGATTTAAATATCAACAACAGAGTTAGTGTTTCCAGAAAAACAAATTTGAACCAATGCATAATCTTTCTTCAGAAGAAATCGCCCCATAAACCCATCAAGACGATCCCGATTTTCATGAAATCCATTCGTATAAAAAACGAATGGTTTTCCAATCGGAATTTTCTATTTCGATTCAATTTTTCCACAAAAGTCTACCAACGCAGTAAACAAATTAATCTTTCGTTCGCCAGATTCGAATGTAGAATGAAAGTTAATGGTAATTGAAGTAATGTTCAAGCACTAAATACATAAACGATTAAGTAAATTGTTCTAACATTAACATTCTTCGCAAATTATTTCGGAATAACGGTGGCAAACAATCTGTAGATACCTTACTTATTGCCCACCTGTCGATATAACAAAACCGTCATAACAACTTCCTGTTCCGCTGTTCTTTCTTAGCCTTTAACGTTTGTCTATATCGGGGCTACCTGACATCAATACACTAGAATAAGTCGTCAACATTTTGGAACCTTCCATTTTCATGGAACAGGTGTGCTAGATCCCATAGATTATGCTACCGGTTAGTCGCTTGGTCAATAACCTGCAGTTCTTTCGTCTATCCTTGCTTCGATATTTCATTACTATTATCATAGTCGTAGGCTGGGTTCATGAACGTTATACGTGAATGAGCGCATTGTTGCTATTATCTTTGCACCGTCATCCATTTGAGTAGGATGATTGGAATTAGACGAGGATACTTTTATGTTGGCACGACTGTCAAGCTATCAAATACTGTGAGTACACTGTTGCATTTAAATAGGAAAGTTCTATGAAAATATGTAATTGTATAGAAACAATAACTTACTCCTACAGATAATTTGTAATACAACCTCTCCAAAATTGTTTTCATAATGTTTAATCATAGGTATTTCGATGAAGAATGATCACTAATATAGATAAACTTTTCAATTTAAAACAACAACTCTAAAGCTTCATTTACCTACTATGCACAAAAAAGAGTACACAAGGATAATGTAAACGTTTCTCGATCATGATATACAAAATACTCCAGGTTTATTTGCATCGATAAAACAATACCTTCATAAATAAAATGACAATTAAACTGATAAAGGTAAATATATCTCTTGAAAGGTAAAAATTCTCTCTCTTCTTCTTCTCTCTTCGATGAGATGTACAAAAAATTTCTATAAGATGTACAAACATATTAGATACACTTTAGTTTATAGGTAATTAACATATGTGATTCTTTATTATAGGACAGTTTTAAACTGTCTGTTGAGTGAGCCCTTGTATGTTAAATAAATAAATAAAAATAAAAAATAGAAAAAGAAGTAAAAAGTATACATAAATATTTTTTGTGCTTATGGCACTGAATGAAATATTTAAGAAAATGTTGAATGGTGCGACTGACGAGTTCCTTGCAGAACGAAATATATACGTCTCGCACTTCCATCAGGTGTGGCATCGATTTCAATATTCTCTATTATTTATCCCTTGAAGGATAATGGAGACATCACATCGTACACGTTCACAAATCTAACTCTACTATAACATTCTCTTGGTTAATTTGAATTTTTCAGATGAATGTTCTAGTGTTCATTTTCTTATATATATATATATATATATATATATATATATATATATATATATATATATATATATATTTATATTTGTATATATATATATATATATATATATATATATATATATATATATATATATAAATATAAAGAGGAAAAATAATTGATTCATTGAATTTCGATTTTGACAGTTGAAGGAAAGATTTATGTTACGAATCACGAGCTATGTTATGATATGTTATGTTCTGTATTATACGTGAATTTTCGTGTTGAATAATCTAGTTGATAGCGACTTACAAAAGTTTTGAGAAATTTAACCAGCAACTTACCAATTCAGACGTTGGTCTTCGCGAAATTCGTAAAAATTCAATTTAATATTTGTTCTATTCTTTTTTTCTCAACGCTCTATAGAAGTTGAGCCTCTAAATATTCTCAGTATTTCGGAATTTCTTGTCCTATAGTGAAACAAATTTCGAAGTACTGCAAATTTTGAATATGGGACTTTCAGTTTCTTGTTAACCAAAGATTAATTTGATTACATAGTGATATATATTCATGGACTCATTAAAATTGCATTTCTTTATTTCTTTCTAAATTCCCTTTAGATATTTCCACACGCAAGATATCATAGAAAAAAAATTATTCAAATTTGACTACGTTTGTTGTCACAAAATCGGGAAAGATTATACTTGGGAATCTGCCCACTATAATCGATGAAACTACAGAACAATAACTTCAGACCTGGCCAGAAATAAGAAACCGGACATTGAAACTTCCAGAGTAAGTGTTTAGTATCCTCTCTCATTCTTCATATACCTACACACTTTTTTATTATAACGAGAATATCGATTTTGATTCCTTCTAATCATTTCAAGAAATATTAATGAACAAAATAACATAATTCATGGTGAAATATCGTTCAATATATTGAATAGAAAACACTTGGGTTAGTTTCACAAATTTCATTGAATGAGAGTTTAATATGAGAATTTATCTGATTAGTTTTCTTTCCTTTTTCTATTTACCTGAATTTCAAAATTATTCCTTCATTCCGATATGATAATAAACATAGTAAAAATCCAACTCTTTTTTCAAACATTGTTATAAGTTTGTAGTTTCCCTAGAGAGGTTGTTAATCAAATGCAAGTGATGAGGTTATATCATTGAAGGGATCATAATTACTTTTCGTCTTGTCTGAGGACTTCACTAAATGTTCCATTTACCGAAATAATAATAGATAAGATAAAAGGTGGGGGGTATGGAAGCGGGTCGCATTTGATAATGTTGGCCATTCACTTCCAACGGTTTATCTTGTTCCCTAGCGCAGATTTGTATGATCGTGAATATTTGAGAAGTTTAAATTTGATAACAACGTCTTTGCCATGAGTTTAACTAATTGACATGTCAGTAATTAAAAGAAGATAGGTATGTTCCGAATAAAAGTATTATCAGTGGTTACAGAAAAAAATTATCCCAAGGTTTCTATGCTATCGGATCAATCTCCGTTCAGGATTTAGAAAAACCTCGATATTTTACTGTGAAAGAACAACAAATCAAATTTGATAAGCTCAAATCACTCTTATTTTATAACGAGATTAATTAATAAGAATATCGATATTTTAAAAGAAAGTTTTAATTAACAATTTATGTTTTATGATCTACCTATTGAAAATTCATGGTTCAAGTTTTATTTACAAAATTCGGTTTTGAAGAGTTGACTGAACGCCTAATTGCTAGGCCAAGCAACAGGGAATATGTTGTGGCGTTATTTATTTCAGCAATCCGACTGTACCATTAGACGAAAGGTACTTCATACTTTATTTTTGTTATAATTTGAACAAGCAAATATCAATACTGAATTTTTTATTGACGATTTACACCGAAAAATCGCATTTTTTAAAGATTTTTATTTATAACATTAAAAATAATCGTGCAAACTCAATGAAATCGTAGATAAATTGTAGGCGATTCAATATCAAACAAAATGAGCCGTCACTCGACCCGATGGAATATTTAAAAACGGAGAAAATTCGTTCGAAAAATAAACTTGGAAATTTATTGTTTATTTAACTAATCAATTACTGCGTTAATTTTCACCTTACCTGGCTGCGATTTGGTGGGAAAGTAGTGATCTTGGCGCTCTTCATTTCGGAAAAAAAATGGACACTGTGGCATAATAATTCTTTGTGTAATTGCCGGTTTCATTCAGACATTTTGCAATTAAGCGCATTGATTTATTGAAACCGGCAATTACACAAAGAATTATTATGCCACAGTGTCCCTTTTTTTCCAAAATGAAGAGTGCAAACATCGCTACATTTCCACCAAATCGAAGCAAGGTAACATAAAAATCAACGAAGTAATTAATTAGTTAAATAAACAATAAAATTCCAAGTTTATCCAAATTTTCTCCATTTCTAATTATACCATCGAGTCGAGCGACGGATCAATTAGTTTGATATTGAATCGCCTACAATTTTTCTGTTGATGTCATTGAGTTTGGAGAATTATTTTCAATGTTATAAATAAAAAACTAAAAGAAAAGCAATTTTTCGGTATAAATCGTCAATAAAAAATTTAATGTGGGTATTTTCTTGTCTAAATTATAACAAAAATGACGAACTACCTTTGCTCTAATGGCATGGTCGGTTTGCTGAAATAAATAATGTCAAAAAACCCTTATTAATTGTTAATTCTTTATTCCCGATTGATCCGATTGCTAATCCCTTAGCAATCGCCGTTGCTTGGCCTATACATGAGTTGTTACTTTTTCCATAATAAGTGATTATTGAAACGTTTTCATCGCGAACTGAATGTTTCAGAATATGAGTTTGCAGGCTTTTTCTAAAATGGTAAATCGGACTTTGTGATGGTTTCTAAGCGGTGTCTTATTTCTTAATTTTCTATTTTTTTTCTACAATTCAGTGCTCCTACAGTTAAACTGCTTGTAATATTTGTACATTACTCAACAAGTGATTAACACAAACACCCATACCTTATAACCCAAATCCTACCGCACCATAGTCGGTTGTTTTCCTACGCCACGGAGGCATTAACTTCTAATAGTATGGCCATTAAGTATGGATTCAATTTTCCCTTATAATTTATGTTTTTTTCATCCCTGAAAATTAAGTAACACGAGAAGTGTGAAAACGCAAGTATCATTTATAATGGACACTGGTTCAGAGAAGTTTTGTTTTTGTTTGGAAGAATTTACACTGTCCGAATATTGAATTAAGTTTGTTGGAAGAATAGGACAATTTTCCTGTCATAGAAAACCTCTCATTTTTTTAAGACTTTTTCAACACCAAAATCTGATTTATTGTCAGTACTTCATGCCCATTCTGGGTGTTCCTAACGATGAATGAAAATTAGCTGAGTAGATGGTACATATATCGATTTACTTTTATATCAACAAGAATTATTAAAGAATAATTCAAATGTTTGAACAACCTGAAATGTGAAACAGAATGATTCAAAAATTACTAGACTGAAATCGCATTGTTTAATCAATATGAACTAGTATAAAGAGTTCATGCCGAGAAATTTATTGTACAAATGTTATATTTTGCATAAATGTGCAGGAAATGAGTTAATAGCCACAAAATATGTTTCTAGTGTGGAAAAATGTTCTTGGAATTCAAGCAAGTATTTAGAAGTATAATAATGGTTTTCAATTTAATGCTATTGCCATCACTGTTCATTTCATATCACCGATTCTTTGCCAAACATTTTATCAATTCATTAAGTTTCCAACTTATAATTCACAATTTTGGGTCATATTTGGAACAGCCAAGGCTAGGTTGACTCGCCCTGGTCCAATATTGGGTTACAATTCTACGGACACAGAAGTGGCTCATCCAGCCCTTAATTTAAATTTGAATTTGAAAAGCTCTCAAATTTAGAAAAAAGTTATCGTGGTAACCCAAATCTACCCGAAATTTTTTTCCAACACTCTTTTATTTCTAAATAGCTTTCAGTGATTTCATTCTAAAAAAGATACGTATCACCGGACGTTATATGACTAATGCCATGTGTAATTATATTCATTTGGGTGGGGTTTGGAAAGGGATTATGTATATTAAATAAAAAATGTGGCAACGTGGGTACGTGTTATATAAGGGTAACAACTCATTTGAATCATTGTGAATATAATCACAAATATTATTTCCCGAGATAATTTTTAGATGGAAGAACCATTTTTCATTGATAAAGTTTCTGGAATAACTTCGACTTGATAAAATAATTTCGATGATATTAATTGAGTTTTCGTTAAACAGTAGTTGAAGTACGAGTATTTCTCAATTATTAGTTGAACACGATGTATTGTCGAACAGAAAACATTGCGATATTTACAGAGACAGAATACAAATATAAAACAGCTATTCATGATTGTGTTTCCATAAGGCTTTCAATATTGAAAAAATTGTAGTTAATACATTCTTTACTTATTACTACGTTCAACTCGTTCAACATTCTTCCACGTTCGTCTTTAAAGAAAAATGGACCGATGATGCCACCAGCCCATAAACCACACCAAACTGACGTTTTCTCCGGGATTCAGCGGTAATTCTTGTATGGCATGTGGCTGTTCATCACTCCAGATGCGACAGTTTTGTTTATTTACATATCCATCAAGCCGGAAATGAGCCTCATCGCTGAATACAATTTTTCGATAAAACATCGGATTTTCATTAAGCTGTTCTAAGGCCCACTCACCAAAAAATAAGACGTTGTGGTAGGTCATTCGGCTTCAAGTCTTGCAGAAGTTGAATTTTATAGGCTTTCAAACCCAAATCAGCACCTAAAATTTTCCATGTGGTTGAGTAACACATGTCCAACAAAGTAAACTTGGTGCGAAATTTGGTGACAACAGCACGAATTGTTGATTCACCAGGTCGATTATGACGACCATAATATGGTCGTAAAAAACGATACACATTTTTCACAGAGCACGAATTTTGATAGTTAATTTCAACAATTTGTAATCGTTGCTCGTTTGTAAGTCTTTCCACGATGAAATGCAAAGTATACTGAAAACTTTCCACTTCGACAGATGACGTTTGGATGCCATTACCATTCAGTGCCGCCAACTTGAAAAACTTAACTCTCAAAAAATCACCCGTTATATATCCATGGTGCCCGGTATAAAGGGCCTATGTCGAAAACCCCAATTCTCATCATTAATATATATATATATATATATATATATATATATATATATATATATATATATATATATATATATATAACTGAGAATTAATCCTTAGTCTATTGCGTAGTGTAGTGTATTGCGCGTGTTATCAGGTTGGTAATTGAGGTTTCTTGTACTTATCTACCACAGATATCTACGGAGAACAATAGAGTTAGACTTACATCTCTTCGTATCTATGATTACCGAGTATTTCACTGACTGATGGAGAAAGAAATACTTTGTGAATTATTCAGTTATAAACAACCTTATGAATAATAACTTTGAATGTTGTTTCTTTGCTATTCACAGGTAAGGTTAACATTTAGATTAAGTGCTATTTCATCAAAATGATAAAGTTCTTTGTTATTTTCAGAGAAACCGTTCGTGTTCGATAAGGAACCTGTTTTCTTAATGAAGTTCTAACGTTGAAATTTATCGTTTTGTAGAGCTCCCTAATCAAAAACTTCCTAAAGTACTATTCTGAAGGAACATAATTTTGACAGGAAAATGTGAATAAATGAATTTTTATCCTGTCTGTTCGGTATTTATATATAATCCCGTTCGAATAGTTTTCCGGTATAGGGCTCAAGTAGTTTCAATGATTCTAAAATTAACCTGTCAATTTCGACTGTTCTACTAGGAAAACTAATCGCAGAAAGTTTAATTGTTCGAACTTCTACCGATATTATGAGTTTGTATTCAATCCAGTATCGTCACCTATTTGGGTTGTGTGATAAATGACGTAATTGTCCACTTGAATTATTTGGGGTAATTGAATCGGAAACTCCTTTGAAATGATCTAAAAATCGATATAATTTTGCGGATAATTCGTTAAAAGAGAATGGTGTTGATTCAGACGTACTGAACTTTTTTGAAAATTTGAAATAAGTAGATTTTTGAGATTATGACTTTCCACTTAATTGAACTAGAGTTTGAAAGAGGTAAGCATTTTGTGTTTGTAAAGAATAGGTCTCCAGATTTTGAAATTTTGGATCATTGATTGAAATTTAGAATTTTTTAGGGTTTCCAATTTTTTCATTTGAATTTTTCAAATTCTATGCATTTCAGATTATCCGCAGTATTTCGCGCTTCAACGAAATGGGTATTTTTGTGCATGTTTCAATGTAATGTTGCACCATATGAGTACTCAGTATTTTCGACAATAAGTTCATCTGAAATAAATTTAAAGGGATATTTTTCAACGCTCAATTCGATGAGATGTCAGAATATGATGATGAAACTTTTTAATTTTCTTTTGAAACTCATAGAAAATTGTTATTGATGTTATTAAATTGAAACTGATACAAAATCATGCAAATAAATACTAGAGAATAATATTACCGAAATGTTGATTGCTTGCAGAAAATGTTCTAGGCCTTTTCAGAATATTTTCGATATATGGAATTGTTTCATTCAGTATTTGCAATATAATATTCCTGAAACTAGTTGTATATTCATTTGAAGATTCACGAAACTTTCATTCTAGTAAATACTGGGACTTTTAATCGAAATATTTTGAATAAAACTTCCAGGAAGCTGTCTACAGAAATGTTGTCAACGAGAACGAACCTATCACTTTCGAGAGTGAATATTAAGTGCGCTTCGAAAAAAATCGACGATCTTCTTGAATGATGATACCAAACATTGTTCCATTATTATTATGAATTATCAGTCCGTATTTAAATAATCAATCAAGAATCTATGACTTTCAAAACGCCCACAGGTCCTAGATCCGAATGAGGGGAACACAATTTGTGAAAATTCACGGAGCTCCCTCTATCGAAGAAAAGATGAATAAACCCTCCCTAGCGTTCTTAATTCCTACTCAAGAAAATATTAGTGCGAGAACGTGAGGCTTTGTGAACATTTCATTCGAACGCCAAAGAAATCTGTCCGCAATCTGTAAGAATGCTCCAATGCCTAATCGCTCCAGATCACGCCCCGGCGGGTAAAAGGATAGCTAGTTTCGAGATTGACGAATCATTCATACTAGTAAATACTGAGACTCTTAATCGAAGTATCCAAATATTTCAGAAAAAACTCTCAGGGAGTTGTCTACACAAATGTTGTCAACGAGAACGAACTCATCACTTTAGAGAGTAAATATTAAGTGCGCTTCGAAAAATATATCGATCTTGTTGAATGATAATAGGATACAATTGTTTCATCATTATTATGAATCACCAGTCCGCATTTATTCAATCAATCAAGAATCGATGATTTTCAATACGCCCACAGGTCCTAGATTTGTGAAAATTCACGTGAGCTTCCTCTATCGAAGAGAAGACGAATAAACTCTCCCTAGGGTTCTAGATTCCTACTCATGACAACATTAGTGCGAGTACGTGATGTTTTGTGGACATTTCACGATGACTTTCTCGAAGCGCAATTAATATTCACTCTCGAAAGTGATAGTTCGTTCTCGTTGACAAAATTTGTGTGGACAGCTCCCTGAGAGTTTACTTGAAATATTTCGATATTTCGATTAAGAGTCTCAGTATTTACTAGTATGAATGATTCGTGAATCTTGATATATATATATATATATATATATATATATATATATATATATATATATATATATATATATATATATATATATATATATATATATATGAAATTGATTTATTGCCTGTTTAAGATATTTATTTTGAAAGGTTTTGGCAGTAGCAGGCTTTTTTTAATATGAAAAAGTTTATTTTCGTTGACGTTTCGTTGTTATATTATATTGTTATATAGTTTTGACAAAGTTGTAATATAACAACGAAACGTCAACAGAAATAAACTTTTTCATATTAAAAAAGCCTGTTAATGCTAAAAACTTTCAATATATATATATATATATATATATATATATATATATATATATATATATATATATATATATATATATTTGAGTTTCAAATCAAATTGATCAGCACAGAAATTGAAAGTTGAACAACAGCAATCCTCAATAACTGAACATGATTTCTAATTGCTCCATAAAAGTACGGAAAAAATATATAAGAAACCACAAAAACCTCGTTTTTCCTCACAATTGTCCTTAATATCTCAATGGTAATTTTCACGAAGAAAATTAAAAATAATTTACCATCCGGACAGGCTTATTTTACGACGCTTTTATATAATGAGTGCTTTTTTATTACGAAAAATGGCAGCGAAAATCACAATGGTGTATGCTTCAATCATCGCCATGGAAGCTGATGAAAAAGCCCGTCCAGTTTTTCGAATAAAGAAGTCTGCACGTGGAAAAAATTATTTTCTCCAGCTCTAAAACGCTCACTTTTTATTACCCGGACTGGAATTTGTGGAATTCTCGCCATTTCGTTGTATTCGAAATTATATTATTTCTGAAAGGTACTTATTTTTCAATTAACTCATCATATTTTCAAAATGATATCTCTTTTTCAGAAAGTCACCCTCGTAATGATTTCACAAATATAGTAAATCTTTTCAACATAACTATCGATTGAAGAAATCGCTGGAAATATTCGGAAATGAGTGCATTATTTGGGCAATTTCAAGAAGAGAAAAGTGTCGATTTTTACATTCAACGATGAAATAACCAAGAACCAAATGGATTTAATGAAAAATTTTCTATTATTACTCTATCATAATGCTTTGATATTCTTGAAGAATTCACGAACCATTTGATTTTCAAGATTTCTCTGAATTTTTTAAATGTGCCTACTCTTGGACGAGCTGTTGATACGTGTTTTGAGCTTGTTGGCTTTCATCATAAAACCGTAGTAAAATTTGAGATGTACGACCCAAAAGACGAAGAAACAAATGACGATTCATAAAAAGGAAGCGACCATTCTAGGTTTGATTACGTTATTGATTATTATGATTACGTTAACCATTGTAGAAATAATGAATAATCGGTTTGAAACTTATCATCCGCTATAAATATAAGAAATTGAGAATCGATAAAATATTCATATCGCTCGAATGAGTTAGCTACTCCGTACTTCATTGCCAGTACTGAACTCACACGTGTAATTGACATCGGGTATACATAAATGTCAATTACACGTAAATGAATTAAAAAATGTCATATTCCACATGAAAGTTAGTGTTTATTCTCTCGAAAATAAGCAGTTGTCAAAACAGGCTGTATTAGGTATGTTAAATCGAAAGATGCGAAAGTCTTTTATGTTGTCTTAAAGATGAATTTCCATTAAATGAATAAATCATTAATATCTTCCGCTGTTTTAAACAGAAACTTCGAATTATACAGAAGTGTGTTTAAATCGATAAGAAAATCATCGAAATTTATCGAACAATGTCACTTGGATGTTCACTCCATTCTTCTTGTTATTTCCAGTGTTGTGGTCTCGGTAGCGTGGGCTTGACAACCATTCAGTGTTTTATTTACGATGACGTTTTTACTGGCTATGATACTCGTGACCTACTTAAGAGCCACACACTGGAATGAACCTAAATAACACTTTATGTACGTAGGTAATTTTCAGCAGAGTTAATGACTGAAAAGAACGACACAGAGGCAAGAAGTGGGCGGCGAAGAAACAACTGCGAGAAAGTAATTATTTCAAATTGATTAACAGTCCTCGTTTCGTGAATTATAAACAGGTTTTATTTACATTCGATATATTCAATTACAAGTAATTCCTTTTGTTCTTATTTACATAGAATTGAATTTTAATGAAAATAGCATTTTATTTTAACTGAATAACCGAAATAACACGTCCAATCATTTCAGTATTAACATATTGTGTGATTCTTCAAACAAAGATCAAAATGGCAGATGTTCTGAGAATATTTCATATTCACAATTGGTTTATATCGCTGAAGCGGTAGGAAGGGAGTGGTTTTTCACAGAATGGTTCACTGAAAATATTCATATATGAATAATCCTTAGTATAGTGTATTGCGCGTGTTATCAGGTTGAAAATTAAGGTTTCTTACATACTACAGATATCTTTGACTACGAAGAACAATAGAGTTTGACTTCCATCCCTCTGTATCTATGATTACCGAGTATTTTACTGTCTTATGGACAACGAAACACTTTGTAAATTATTCAATTATAAATAACCTATGATCATAATTTTGAATGTTGTGTCTTTGCTATTTACAGGTAAAGTTAACATTTAGATTGAGTGCTTTTCATCAAAATGATTAAAATCTTTGTTATTCACAGAGAAGCAGTTCGTGTTCGATATGAGAAGAGTTTTCTTAATAAAGTTCTAACGTTGAAATGTATTATTTTCTACAGTTTCCTAATCATACACTTTCTAAAGTTTGGTCTACTTTGAAGGAACATAATTTTGGCAGGGAAATGTGAATAAATTAATTTTTATCCTGTTTGTTCGGCATTTATATATAATCTCATTCGAAGAGTTTTCCGGTATAGAGCTCAAGTGGTTTCAATGATTCTAAAATTAACCTGTCAATTCCGACTGTTCTACTAGGAAAACTAGTTACAGAAAGTTTAATTGTTCAAACTTCTACGGATAATATGAGTTTGTATCTAATCCAATATCGCTACCTAATTGGGTTGTGCGATAAATGAATCGGATATTGAATAATCGAAGTACCACATCCAATCATTTGAGTATTAATTTATAGTGTGATTCTTTAAACAAAGATTAAAATAGCAGCTATTCTCAGAATATTTCATCTTTCCTTGAAATTCTAAAACACCAGCTCCTTATATCTTTTTTTTGTTTCTGGCAGAATTCTTGAGGAAGTTCTGGAGGCATGTGAATAAATTTAGGGGTTTGTGAATCTTGTCGATTAAACAATTTGATGGTGAATGTTGGTAGAACTGTATGTGTACTGTAACGTTTTTATCTAAGAAGTAATTGAAACAGTACCTTGAATGTTAAATTTGGAGACAGCACAATCTCATCATCTGAATCTTCTGAGTTTCTTGAAATAAATGTCGACAGAAATTTAAGATGGACAACTCAGATTGATGTATTACGTCAATTATTGAGTAACTCATTTTTTGCAACATTTTTTCTGGAAAATGCCAATATAGAGAATACATCAAACTGTTGTATTCTTCAGAACAATAATCAGAAGAAACTCGGATTCCTTCGTTGATATGAACATTTTTAACTAATTTATCTCATAGAAAACTAATGGGAAACACTGCAACCGAATGGAAAAGACGGTAAATATTGTTCCGAATGAAAAAATGAGTAAACTAATGGCAACTGGGTTAAAACCGGATTAAGGAACAAGGAAATTAATTCAGTGGAAGATGTAAGAGAAATGCACATAAAATATGAGGACATTTTCGAAATAAACATCGGAACAGATTGTATGAAGAACGGCAATAAAGTTAATTTGGAATTTTACATTTCAGAATTGAAATTGCATTGCAGACTGTGAAATAATTATAAAATTGATTGTGAAAAATGGGAGAGATTTTGTATATTGGGATACACCAAGTATTCTACTACATTCACTTCTTCAACGGGGTTAGAAAACTATGAAGAAGTAAATTACTTCGAAAGCTTCTTGCAGAATGAAATAGTACGCAAAATAAATTCTATAGTTATCGAGCTCATATCAACGCACTTGTAAATATTGAATATTGAAAGTGAACTATAATTTTCTTTCGTGTCTATTCACGGATTATTCAAAAGAACATCAGAGCTGGCTATGTGAAACATGAACAAGGGGAATAATTCTTCATAATCCTCAAAGAGTTAATGTTAGAGAATATTGAATTCGGTGCTTGCATTTATAGGAAACGCAAGACTGTCACTGTTTCCTGTAACAAGGCAATCTTCAGTTGCGTCACGACCAAAAAACGTGTTTTTTGTAGTTCTTGATGTTTCACATAGCCAGCTCTGCTATATCTTCCTCTTGCATCATTCGCAAAAAATTATCTGAAGGAAGTACTTTGAAAGCGAATATCTACAAGTGCGACAATGTAGAACATTGCGATAATATAGCACGAGAACTAGAGTTTTCTTCTTCTTGTAGTGAATTTCTGATATATATATATATATATATATATATATATATATATATATATATATATATATATATATATATACAGTTTATAAGAATGAAAAACAACAACGTTAAGTGCTAAGGTATAGTATCAAATTAAAAAAGAGATTCGTTCAGTGAATGACGTTAACTTTATTGACTTCTTTCATTAGGTAATTAGTATTTAATTGAGTTTGTTCTAGTTCTGGTGAATGTATGATTACTTTAATTAATGCGAATTTGTGGCAATGGAAAAATAGAATTATCATCTGAGATGTTACAATCTTCTGAGTATAGTACATATTAAGCTAATTACTGGATGTTTATATATTCACAATTGCATAGATTTTTCTTTCGATGTAATGTACACGTTTTTCGGATATATTATCATTTACTTTTAGGTTTTATATTCATCTTGTTTATTCTATGAATCCTATATACTTTGAGTAACAGTTTTTATTGAGTTCTGTATTTGAATTGTAGCATATTCCACATGAATAATTGAAATACACAGTTTGATGTAGATTATTTCTATTTCAGTTATGTGATTGAATTGTAAAATTCAATTGAAAATGTGTTTGTTTGTACGCAAGTTATAGCATATGGAAATTCAATATGCATCACAAAAATTTGTCTGTTTCACAAGATAAATATAACCGAACGCCTTTTCAATATCTGAGTGAATTATCGATTCAAAGCATTCAGAAAACTGAATATATTTTACTAGGGCTCTTTGGCTATTATCATTATCTATTTGACAACTTGATATCTCCGACAAAACAACCCTACTACCGGATGATCCATTATCAGGAATATCACGTTCACAATCAGAAATAACAGTTCATTATAAAATTTACTGAACAGTCAAACTATTAGGTAGTTAACATTCTATAACGGGTAGTCTTGCAGATTGTGTTCTTTTAAAATGTCTAACGTGCGAAGATCTGAGAGATTTTTCTCATTAAGTTTAATGGCTTTTGCATTCTTAATTGTTTGGAAGAGAACCAAAGCGTCGTTCACACGGGATAGACTGTTGATAATAGGTCCTGCTCCAGAGTTTGTAATTACGTGAATACCTAACTACAACAATTGAATTCAACACGAAAACTCTGCTATTTGAAAATGGTCAAATGTGATTGGAACATTCTGACAAATATAATTATAATTGTTATTATTCTCAATTAGGTCATTGTTACAAAAAATATCACTTGATTTGTTGTTTTTCGAAATTTGGAATCACAATATTTTTGAGTATCTTCAGGTAGTAGTAGAATAATGCAGGGTCCATTTCTCGGTTACATAATCGGGAGAAGATCTGAATATTAATTTTTTATACATATCTGGTTCAATATCATTTTATTTCCCTTGTTTTTACACATTTCACGCAAGAAATTATGTTTCATGATGGTGTGTCAACTAGGACAGATAGTTTTTATAGTTACGAATTGTGAGTAATTCCAAGTTTTGAGTGTATTAAGTCATTTATTTTGGTAAAATATGAAATACAACTACTTTTTGCTTATAATGTTGTCTAGAGTTTCCGTATTAGACCTAAAAGGTGTGACCTGGCATTTTTGAAATAAGGAAGGGTAACATTATATAATTTATATTATCTAAATTATTCTCAATTATCTCAAATGGATCTCATTGTTGAGATTTCTAGATATTCAATGATTGAATTTAGCTTTTCCTGCATGTGAGTCGCTAAGGAGGAAGAATCTTTTCGATAAATCGAATTGAAAATTTTCATTGAGATACTTAATTTATTCCTAATGATATCTGACACCATCTCTCTAAGATTGAAAATGCCAAATACATCTACTTTTTGTTGAGTTCAATGATCAATTTGGCCGGTTGGAACAGAAAATGAGGGGCAACAATGATTTCGAGAGCAAGATAATTATCCAAATTTTCTCTATATTCACGAACGAACTTCACGCTTGAATTGACGAATATTTCGACGAGTTCTTTCAAAACCAAACTTTGAGAAAGTTTCATCAATGAAGATCTGAATTAGCCACCTCTCAGAATAATTAACGAGGAATTCTAGACGATTCGATGCCAGAATGCGTGGTTGTGTTTGACGACGGATTTCTGGCATTTTACGCTCGATGTGAACTCAAATATACTTAAATGTTTCATAAGTAATGAGTGAAAATTACGGTCATTAGCATTATTACTTACAAAAGGAAAATATAATGTTCTGAAATTCTCAAACATTCATTTACATTGATATCAATGTTGAGAAACCTTGCCACCTTTTAGAAAATGATGAATATACATATATATATATATATATATATATATATATATATATATATATATATATATATATATATATATATATATATATATATATATATATATATTATATATATATATATATTATATGTTATTATATTATTTTTTTTCCAAACGTTTCAAAGGTTTTTTTTTAACGTTCAGAAAAAGTGTATAATATCAATAATATATAGTATTATACCAATATAGTATATTTTATATATATATATATAAATATATATATATATAGAGTCAATACTGAGATTTTTTTATCGGAATATTTCAAATGGTTCTCTCAGGGAGCTGTCTACATGAATAAAAATCAACAAAACACAACCTCTCACTCTAAAAAATTCATATTAAGTATGTTCCGAGAAACCTCGACTCTTATTTTTTATGTCCTTCCAGTTTTCTAATCTTCTAGATCTATGAAATATAAAAGTCTACAATTACAAATCCTGTTGGAACAAAGTGTTTCGAAAACTTTACATACCTTTGCAGATGTTCGTCAATCACTAATTGGTATGCAGATCAATTTCATGAGGTCCGTTTTTTCAGTGGTCTGTTTGCATAAAGTTGAAACTGTTTGAACAAAAGTGAAAAACTAATTTCGTCAATCTGGTGCAAATTATATTCTCATTACTCGATGTTTCCATGAAAAATGTCAATGATTCAGTAATAAGTCAATTATGACATATCGACATTTGACTTGACATACTTCTAATTTTTGATTGTCCACATATTCTCACTGTCATTTTTGTTATGTACCGAAATTTTCTGTTCAATTCTTCAAGGAATGTTTATATCATACACCTTTTCGAACACGTATTATTTGAGGAAACATGGCCGAAAAAGTGAGAAATTACAGGAGACCTAGGGAATATGTTCCAGTGGAAGAAAAATTATCTAGCGATTTGAAATCTGATACGAGTATTCAGAATCCATATCCTTTCATAAGACATATTCTGAAATGCGTTATACTCACTTCTCTATTGTTCATTTTGCTAGAGAAAATTTCGAGGAAGTACGATATTTTTCGCGTAGAGTCGAATTACGAATCGGGTATAGAAACTATTCATCCAGAAGTTGATGAAAAACACAACTTGACTCTGCTCTGTGAGCAGGATTCTGAAATCACTAACAAATTAGGCGGTTTTGAACTTCTAAGGGAGGACATAGTGAACATGAAACAGATGATCATTAAACTCGGTGAGCAGCTGAGAGAACGTAGAAGATTCGAGTGCATAACAAAAAAGGAATTCTCGAGGATCGAAGATAGAGTAAAAAAGTTTCTCGAAGAAAGTGGTACAGTTGATGAAAAAATCAAGAACGCCTTGCATACTTATGAAGCCGATAAGGTAGCTCTTTTTGGTGAGTAATTTCATGGGATAATACTAATTTTCGATCAATTTTCGTGGTGGTTCCGAGTTGATCTATGAAATTCAATCTGAAGCATAATGAATTTATTTTTATCTTCTATAATGAAGATATAATATTATTGAAAAGACTAAAAGACTATGTGCATATTCACACCCCTTCTAATTCCACTCACATCCCTCAATACAGACGTTTTACTAGTTCAACAGTTTTCCTCTTTCATTAGTGTTCAACAGTTCAACAGATCCTTTACCTGTTTAACTGTACGTTGATTTAGATCGATGTTATGCTTTTAATTATAGTGTTTTGAGAGACTTTCGGGTCCCTTGTCGAAGGTTTCACCATTTCTTTTATTGTTGTTAGCTCTTGCGAATTGTTCTGCAGTTTGTGAAGATGAGATTACCCTGTTTATGAGATTTTTTCGCTTTCTTCTATTCGATACTATACCAAGACAAGGATTAAATAAAGGCTCTAAAATGTAACTCCTTCGGCCAGAAGACCATTCTGAACTTTTTGTCCCAATTCTATCAGAGTCAATTGATCATACTCATTCGGTATCCGAATAACAATAGATGAAACTGTTACTTCGAACAAGTTTTTAATGCTTGTTATCCTCATTTTATCATAAATAGTTCTAAAGCAACTTATATGAGAAAGAGGTGTTTATAAAGAAGTGTAGATATTTTGAAAATTTACGGACAAATAGTGGACAAATCTCTTGAATTTTTGGTTTCGATAATTTGTTCTGACATTAATTATAGGGGCCATTTTAGTATTACGTAAGCAGATTTATTACAATTATTTACAACCCCATCCCCCTTGTCAGAAAAAGTAAGCAAACCCCCTTCCCCCATGCTTACGTAAATATTTTTCAATTCAACTACTGATTTTTTAATGATTTATGAGTAGAAGTTATAATTCTTAAAATAGTAAAATAGTTTTTTATAGAGATTAAATTTTACTGATACGGTATTCATCATAGAGTAAGGTACGAAAATATTATAATATTAAGTAATATCACGAACATTAAAACTTACTTAAAAATTTTTACACATATTTATTCGAATTAACAGTCCTCAGACCATGATACCCGAATCCATGATTCTAAGTTTTCGATAACATTGGATGTTTGCTGCTCAGCGTTGTGAGTCTGCTCACTTTCATCCAATTTTGGAATGTCAACGTCATTTTCATCGAGTCATTCAATATCATCGTACTCTAAATTTTGAATGATGCTCATCAGTTCATTAGCACGACGACCAGAGACCTAACAGGGCTAACTTTCCTATCAATGCTCGTGTTCACTTTTTACTCGCGGTGAATAAAACATATGAATTATTTGAGGAAATTCCAGAAAATGCGTTTAGTTTTCAAGCAAAGACAACGTGAGGGTGCCATATGTGTAAAAAAGTAAATAACGTCTGATGACGTAATCATCATCTAGACCCCCTACCCCCATGTCATCCAAAGTAAGCAAAGCGAAGACCCCCCGTCTCCTTAAAGTACTTACTTAATATTTGAACGGCCCCATATATGTACCTCTGTTTTATAGGATCGCCACTAGAAACTGAAGAGCAGGCTATAAACATTACCGATTCTAATCACAATTTACGTGTATATCCTCTGTCCATGTATGCCTTGTGATGATAATTCATTGAGGTTAATGATGATGAATCTTGGATTGCACAATAAATTACCATTGAGAAATTGATTATACTTCGGAATAAAGGACATCATACGACATAAATGTGTTATTTCCAGTTAATTTTCACCCACATTCAGTTTGCAAATACATAGTTGTATTTCCTTTGTTTCCCGAAATCATTTCACTGTATTTTTCCCATATCACAATTTTTTTTTAAATGATCTGGTACAAATACGAAATTTGTACCAGACCGCATGGTTTAGCTCCAATTGATAACCCATCGTGCAGGTTATGTCTGATTGTTACAATACAATGACATTATTAAAAGTCAGGTTTGACAGAACGACAGCAAACTACAAAGGAACTAAACACATCCGAGCTACGGTATCGAATAAATCTCCAAAATTCTATAAGTTCCTCAAAAATCTACGTTAATAACTAAATGATTATCAATTAACGTAGTATTAACGTAATTATTATTAACGTAGATTTTTGAGGAAGTTATAGAATTTTGGAGCTTTATTCGATACCGTAGCTCGGATGTGTTTAGTTCCTTTGTAGTTTGCTGTCGTTCTGTCAAACCTGACTTTTAATAATGTCATTGTTTTGTAACAATCAGACATAACCTGCACGATGGGTTATCAATTGGAGCTAAACCAATAGTCAAATTGGTACCAATGTCTAGTACAAATTTCGTTTATTTTATGGAACAACCGTTTAGAATAAACCTCAATTTCGTAAGTTAACCTCTTTATTGTTCGAGTCACCATGTTGATTGTAATATTACGTTGTAGCACTCCTGATGAAGGAACAATATAGTTTTGAAAGCTCGAGTTAAGGAAAAAGAGTCTTCTTATTTGACACCACCTGACTGCTATCCAACGAATATCTAACTAGTCAGTCGCGACTAACACTACATATATATATATATATATATATATATATATATATATATATATATATATATATATATATATATATATATATATATTATTACAACTTTGTCAAAACTAATTAGTTTTGACAAAGTTGTAATATAACAACGAAACGTCAACAGAAATAAACTTTTTCATATTAAAAAGCCTGTTAATGCTGAAAACTTTCAATATATATATATATATATATATATATATATATATATATATATATATATATATATATATATATACATTCATATATGAATATAATATAATAATTACATAGATACGTAATTTGAATTGCTATAGTTTATTTTATACAATTCAATTTATCCATTTAATACTGTTTCTTTATTATATTATCCGTCCCAGATTCAAAAGGAAAGATTATCAAGTATATACTCAATCCACAATTTTTTATGAATATGTTTCAGATCTTTTGATTTCTCCTAACATATATGAATCAAATGAATGAATTTTGATCTTTTATGGAATGTCCTCTTCTGAAAACATTAGAAATTCCTCATATAATATGTGTAGTGATTTGATTTTCTAAAATATGAATAAAAACTGAACGATCATTGCCATAAACATCAACATATAAGGACTAAAATGGTTAATTCTTCTTCTGAACAAATTTCACAGTTCCAATGAAAATGAGGTTGAACACGGCAACAAATTTCCTAGATCATGAACGGAGTAGAAAGGCAGACAAACTTTTCCAATATAATTAGAACCAATAAATTAAAATTAGCACATATGACTGAAGTTTCACTGAATATATTGAAAACTTTACATATGTTTCGGGTGGTTAACGCATTATCAGAAGTATACAATATTACTGATATTCAGTAGTTCAGATATCAGTAATATTGTATATTCTTGATAATGGGTGAAACTCAAGCCAAGTGTTTTAATTATAATTTATTGTTTTTAACATAATGATTCACCAAGAGATAAGAGAAATCTCCGTGTCATTTAATAATGAACATCCTTCGCAGAATAATTGGTGTTCTATTATCGGAAACAAATTTTCATCAAGAATTATTGAAATAAAGCGGATATCTGAAAATAATAGATATTTCCACATAGTAGCTGACGTTTCGATAGAAGAATGAAGGAAAACTGCTGAGACACAAGGATACACTCTCGCTGGAGAACCGAGAACTAAATTTTTGCCTTCAATATATTTTGGCTGATATAACCAGAAATTAAAAGCAACAAGCAATAAGAAGCATATTTATATCTTCAAAAGAATAACGAAACAATATTTCTCTATACCAAATAGACAGGAGAAGATAGGAGTGTAACAACAATGGTATTCTTGATAAACATTTATATGGGTAGTAACGCTTCTCAAACACAAATCATGATGAATTAAACAACTTCTCCAACAGAAAATCAGATATCAAAGTTAACAATCTCATATTCAGATTTCAGATCACTATTTGGACTTCTGATGTTGGTTCTTGTGAACAAAGCAAAAACCGATAATTTCTACTTGCTGAAACCGAAAAGAACACAGACACAAGCGTCCATATCCACCCGAGATTCAAACTCAAATTCGAATCATCTTCTCGAGAAGAATTGAGGAGAACTCCAAAATGAAGAAAAACAAGTTATATAATTTTTCACTTTAAATAATTTTTCACTGAAGTGTCTTAAACACTTCGTTCAGTGTTTAAGTTTAATTCAACATATCGTATTTCCTACACAATTTCATATCACCTGTACGAATGTTTCTCTTATATGCGATATTATTATATTTACGGTACGCATGCGATTCCGTCTGAATGATTGACAAAATGTTTGACAAGGACATAATGCTCATGACTTCTATTCATTCACTTACGATCTAATTACAAGGTAGATAGCTGTTAATTAAGCCTTCGCAGTTGAAATAAATAGTTTTCTTATTATTTCTAGCTGGATAATTACGGTACCTCTTCAATTTGTTCACTCATTTTTCTTCTGTTGATGAACGCGATGTTAATTACCAAATTCACTGGCTCCTATATTACGACTATTGTGAGTTAGGTTCCGACGACTTTCACCAATATAAAACCGTTATTTTTCATTGTTCGTGACTTTTCTCATAGCTGTAGACTTCAATTGTGCTAGGTCAAACCTGCTTCGACCTATATTACATTTCATGAGTTTTATTACATTTTCTTTGTAGTACTGAAAATACGAATCAAAGAAAAATTACTTCTTTTGGCAGTTTTCTCTTGAATGCAGCTTTGACTCCATGAAGCGAAAGTAAATGGGAATTTTTGTAGTTTATCTAAAAGTGTTTTTGTCTGATACATTGAAAGTCTTTGTAAGGAATACATCGAATCCTAATGACACTGAATCAAAAAAGGTAAGACGGTGATAATGATATTTTTTTTGAAAATATTCCATGTCAAAGTGAAAATTTTTGTGGGGCTTAAGACGAATGAAAATTAATGATGAACGATTAATTAATCACTCGAATTAATGAAAATTAAAACGTAATAGCCATCCATGAAGTACATAACGGCTTCGATTTAAAGATATGTTGTCACCTGAGAACAGTATTGAAAGAATTGAAAGCGTGTACCGTAAAATGACTCCAATTACATTGATGAAATAGCTGTTACAATTTGAAGATGATATGGATACTTTGTAAGAGATCAATTTATTCCCGACTAGAATTCGAACTATTGCTATTTTTCTGGAGTAACCGATTTGTTCACGTGAAGATCTCAACTAAAAGAAATTGTTCAATATCTGGAGAAAAATAATTTTCAAAATATGTATAATTTCAAAACAGGAAAGAAGATCAATACAAATACAAATACAAAAGTACCAGAAAAAAAGTCTTACGAAAATGTCGTCTAATGGGAACGGACCATGTGAAATTCCAATAAATTCATGTCAATCTTCGAAGTGTTCGTGTCGGTCTCCGTGGCTTAGTCGGCAGAACACCGAGAAAATCGAGGTATACCGTTTTTTACCCTTAAAAACTCACCCCCTTCCAATTCCCTACCTTTTTTCTTCCATTTTTGTTATATGCTCGTCCTTTTTTAACGGGTTTCATCTTACTAATATTTTTTTTCACTTTTTACCATTTTCAAAATTATCGACCCTGGTCTACATGGCTGTTCGTGTTTCTCTATGCCTTGCGTAGTTTAAATAATGATGTATTTGGGTAGGTACATTGATTACAAGCCCAATAGCCGTTCGCAACCGGCATTAAACTGTAGGTTCAATGAATTAAAAAAAAATTCTCCTACTGAAATTGGAATCTTATGAAAATCAAAAGAAGATAAACTGTTATGAATACATTTCACTAAGAAAGTCTTCCTCTGCAAAGACATGTTTGCTCACCTTCCGAAAGGTTTTCCCACAAAATGAGAGTGAAACAATTTTCGTCCTATTCCTCCAAAGTTTTCGTATTAAAGTTTAACAACGAACCAAAAGATATATTCTCATATTACACATTAATGAATATAATCCAATAAATAACTAAGTAAGAACTCTTTTTCAGTCGAGGCATGTAAGTATTGTCTTACGAGAGAAGACTCGTCTAAAATTTGAATAATTTCGTGCCATTTTCTCTAACGTTCTGCACAAGTGACAGCAAAAAGTTCGACGTTCAATATTCATTATTATTTTTATCACGCTCCGAAGTTACGTGAGCATGTTCATATTATACGCGTTCCCTTATTCTTTTTGCAACCTTGCATGACAGCCTATCGATTGTTTTGTTGTTTTATATGCGTCTTAGTGAGGTTACGATAATATTTTCCACATAGGAAAGTCGTTTTGAAAACAAATAGAAATTGCATTCGACTATAACGTTGACCTTAAAAATATCTTGCGAAATTTCCAAGTTCTCGGTTACGTCAATAGTCAATGAATGTGTAATAAAAATTAATGCGAAACAATTACAGTTTATTAATTCAGGACGGTACTAGTGGCAAAATTGTGTTTTTACGACCTGTGGATCCGATGTCCATCCGATGCTGGAATCACATAGTTACATTCCTTTGAATACAATGGTTATATGAAATATGAACAGAAAATAGGTGAAGGTTTGTTTGGTCATCAACTTACAATCAAATAAATATTGATGCATTTTATATGTTGAATTTCATATGTTATTTTTATTGAATATGTGAAGATTCTTCGAAACAATTTCATCAAATTGATGAGTGTCTGTAATACACCGATCGATATTGAAATGTTTAATGGTCCTTTTCCAGATTATGCCGCGAATTATGCTGGAGGAAATATTGTATCATTACTAGACACAATTCCGGCCCCCACCAACAAGATATCGAAGTTTTTGGGATTCTTCAAACTTGCACGAGATTCATCGCCTTCTCAGATGTTAAATCCGAGTAACCTTCCAGGAGAATGTTTCACATTTCTTGGAGACAAAGCAAGAATTATTATACGTTTAGGTGAGTAGAAATTTTTTTGAGATTGGGAGATACCTGTATATTTTCATGCTAATAGAAACAGAATATCTGAAAAGTTTTTATACAGTATATCAACAACGGAGACAAACCAAATTTCAAAGTAGTGAAAACTGATTCTCTGGATGCCTTTGGGTAAGAGTTTTCATTGAAAGCATAAATGATGATCATTCAAAGACTTCTGAGTTCTAAACAGAGTTCTCAATGTACCATCAATAGAAAAATCGATAACATATGCACGATCTAAAACAGTGTAAAACACAGAAATACATGAGTTTATAGTTGACAAATAGCAAAGCTATTGTACAATCCAAATGTGAGGAAGGTACGTTTTTCAATAGGTTGCTGCAACTTTCGACCTCATGAGAATGTTTCATTTCGAAAAAGGACTTGCACGAATCTCTTTACAGCTTCCAATGCAAACAAATAATTAACGGTACATGCTATTTGGAACGAAGATCTTCTATGAAAGACATCATCATGTGTTTAGCAAAGCCAACGTTATCACAGCTTTCTTTACCAGAGCTTAATTTGAAGTCAATTAAAAAACATTTTTTCAATTGACATAGTAAAACACATATAGTAAAACATATTTTTTGGGCAAAATTATTATTTTTTTATTCAACACAATTTCCTTCACGGTTGATGCATTGACTAAAGCGACCCTCTAACTTTTCGATACCATTTTTGTAGTACGATTTGTCCTCTGCTTCAAAAAAGGCCTCATTTTCGGCAATCAACTCTTTATTCGACGAAAAATTTTTCCCAGCGAACATTTTTGTGATCTAAGAACAGGAAATAGTCGCTGGGGCCAGATCTGAAGAATATGGTGGATGAGGAAACAATTCGATGCCCAATTCATGGATTTTTGCCATCGTTTTTACTGACTTGTGAAACGGTGCATTGTTTTGTGAAGCAGAACTTTATGTTTCTCCAAATGTAGCCGTTTTTCGGCGATTTTTTCCTTCAAGCGGTCCAATAAAGCTATGTAATAGTCGATGTTGATGGTCCGTCCTTTTTCAAGGTAGTCAATGAATATTATTCCATGGGCATCTCAATTTACTGACGCTATAACTTTGCCAGACGACTGTTGCGTTCTCTCACGCTTTGGTGCAGGTTCATCGTGTGTAGTCTACTGGGATGACTGTCGATTGGACTTCAGAGTGAAATAAGGAAGCTATGCTTCATCCATTGCCACATATCGACGCAAAAACTCAGGTTTATAACGCTTGATCATCTTCCAACACTGCTCCGAATCATCAGCTCGTATTTTTTCTTGAGCAAAAGTGAGCTCACGCGGCACCCATTCTGCACATAGCTTTCTCATACCGAAATATTCGTGAATGATATGATGTACACGTTCAGTTGATATATTTAGGGTGTCTGTTAATTCATTCAATTTCAATATATGGTCATTCAAAATCATTTTATGGATTTTTTCAATGTTTTCGTCGGTAACAACCTCTTTTGGGCGTCCACTGCGTTCACCGTCTTCGGTCAACTTAGCATACTTAGCATACCAATCCTTGATGGTTGAGTTTTCTGAGGCAGTGTCCGGAAACTCGGAGACGACAAGTTCTTGCTTCAACTTTTTTTTTCCTTCACAAAGCAACATTTCATCAACACGTGAAATTCACAATAACAAAAGTTGCTTCACTCAAAATGCACAAACTACTGATCCGACATCTGTCAAATTTATACACGCATCTTTTGAAGGTTAGGGCTAACTAAAAAACATATGGATTCAATTCTAGTAACGCCATCTATGTGTCAGGCCAGGGACTTTTCAATTGATCTATATACCATATATTTTATGCAGTAGATGCTTTCACACATTCATATGTTTTATGGAACACATTTAATAATAAGTCGATGGTGGATGAATAGAATCATTCAAATAAAACTTTTAACTGATTCGTAAAATATTTTCACAAGATCTTTTGTGCAACTCATCTTAATAGAGAGTAACAGGAGTATCAACTAATTGATAGATTAGTGAAGTGAATATCCAGCATAGTCAATACTTTGTTAATAATAATGAAGTGGTTGTATTCAACGTCAGGTGTACACAGGAAATATAGTCAAACCTTTCAAAACAAGAAAGTTTCTGCTTCGAAACATTCGGTTCCTGAACGTTAAAACATCCGAAAATACGGTGGAGATATAGGTAAGAGTGTCTAGAAAGAGTGATAATCCTTCCAGTTTGGATTGATAATAATTTTGTGCCATGAAACGCATGAATTATTACAATGACGAAAAGACCGATGAATAACATTGTCCAAAGCTTTCAGAACCAAAATCGGAATTAAAACCGATGTACCAATTTTAGGATTGAATTTGGAAGCGACCCATGACTGGTGATTCCACTATTCATCAAGTTAATACTCCTCTACAACCCTCCAATTCGATCCACCCTACCGGAAATCTGTTGACAAGTTATATTCCACGAATTTGATATTCTCTTTCGGCATTATTTACATAATATAATTACTTACTGAATAAATCACCATAATTCAATATTCGAACTCATCAAAACTAAATTTCAAATTAGTGTCAGCAATCACTCACATTATCTGCCACTTCATATTCAGAAGCAAAAATTACATGAATTGTGTTGAATTTGAGGTTATATGTTACGAAATATTTATTTATGATGATTTAAAATAATAAGGCAGTTATTAAAATTGGTTCTGTTGGTCCTGAATATTCTAAGTATTTCTGAATATTCAGAATTTTTCAAAGTTATACTGTGCATTAAATTTCGAGTTTTTGAAAAGTATTCGATTTTCCACGAAATAACATATAAAAGTATCATGGGAATACAGGTAATTGATATATACGTACATAGGTACATACGTCTTACTTGAACATATACTATTACAATGAAAGTTCTTATGATTGATGCAACTTACTCATGCTATTTCATCTAAGGCTCTGTTGTAAAATCCTTTGTTTTGATATGATTAACAAGTAGCTGTATGTATCAGTCAATTTTTTGCTCATTTCTTTATTCATGCCAATTTTTTAGCGATGTCTGTATGTCATTTATTTCCAGAATAATCTCTTTTGTACAAACTATTCATTGGCGTATAATTTCAACTGTAGAATTTATGACGTCTCGGCAAAAAAGAAGAGAAAATGCTGTCTTTATGTTGGTGACTTCAGTCTATCTATGTTTTTAAAGTTGACACTCGTCATCTTCTCCTGTTCTTCAACTTGCTTTCAATTGATTTTTTGTTTCTATTTCAAACCATCATGTTTTGTATTACATATGTTTATTGTTTAATTATAGAAAAGACCTTGTTAACGTAAATTCACATATAGTCATATACGTCAATATACTTAATATTAAATGAGAGGTAATAATTAAAACTTGTCTAAAAATCACTGTCAGTCAGTGATTTTTAGACAAGTTTTTATTATTACCTCTCATTTAAATATGAGCTATCACAGAGTAGATTCATCGTTAATTGAATTTACTTAATAATATACGTTCATATGAATAGAACGTAAGTAACGTTCTATAAGTCTTTTTGATGTTGATATAAGTTAATTAACTCACTCAATATATTCTACATATTTGGTTTTAATTATGTCCAACATAGTTTTGTAAGTGTTGATATTTTTCAACTTAATGTTAAACATATTATATTGTGATTTTTTAGGCTCCTGATAGAATAAAATCATTATCCGAAATATAGACAGAAAAAAAAATGTTATGTCTCTTGAATAGTGGCTTATTTTTTTGCCGAGAACACATAAGTTACAAATTTATATATGTATATAAATGTGTAATTTATTAGGGCCCACAGTACCTACAGGAGCACAATGAACTCAACTATTGATTGTATTCATCCATTATTGACATATTAATAGTCATAATTCGAACCTCTCGTACATAGTTCCAATAACAGGAAAAGTAGGAAATTCTCATTTATTCCTTAGTCTACAAAAAATATCGATTTCACAATTAGTAGTCGAATGATATTTAGTCATACAAATATTTATTATTCATTTTAAAGGAAAGCCTATATTCATTGGTTCAGTGTCCATGGAGCACAGTTTCTTCGTGGAGGACATCTCTTCTGCCCCCAAGGACTTCAGAGTCTACGGTTTGAAAGATTCCACCGACATTTCGAAAAAGTTATTGGGAACCTTCACATACGAGGTTGTAAACAAGCGATCACTGCAAACGTTTCAAGTGGCAACCGTCGTGAAGTCACCAGAGCAATATGAGTTTATTCTTTTGGAAATATTAAATAATCACGGAAACCGTGAACGTACTTCCATATATAGATTCAGAGTACACAGCGTATAATATTATCGAATGTAAATGCAGTAAAAGTATTCAATAGCATTTGACTGTGTTGATTCCAGTTAATTTCGATTTTATTGCAGACTGAATAGTGCAATATCGCACCGACATTCCGGAGATATCACGAGCAATTGTTCAACTTGAAATTCTTTGACGAGGTATCACGAATTCTGTAGTCAGTCTGTGCAGTGTCAATGCTCTATGTTGAGACATGCCAATGGCGATATAAACTTGAATTCAAGGTATATCTACGTCGTGTACGAAAAAAATGTGTTATCGAATCTGTCCATGATATAATGCCATTGGAAATAAATTTGCAAGTTGTTCGTAATCTTCAATCTACATTGAATATTTAGTCAGGTCAAAGCACTGAACAATCAATCAAGCAACAATGACTTATATTATGTGAAATATGCACAAGAAACTTGTTTGTTTCCTTCGTGAAAACAATTTATAATAGTGAAAGATAAGCTATATACAAATGAACAAGATTAAAGGTAATTGTCAGAAACAAGTTTAATAGTATCAATTTTAGTTATGAGTAGTTCAGCGTGAAATCACTACGACTATCTCCGTGGATAATTATCATTAAGTAATAATTATTTAGTCAAGTGCATTTAGATGGTAAACAAATGCCCACATAAAATAAGGGGCCGTTCAAGTATTACGTAAGCACTATAGGGAGACAGGGGTTGTTTGCTTTGCTTATTTTGGATGACATGGGAGTGGGGGTCTAGATAATGATAATATCATCAGTACTTATTTACTTTTTACACATTTGCCAACCCTCACGTTGTCTTTGGTGGAACACTAAACGCATTTTCTGGGATTCCCTGAAATAATTCATATGTTTTAATTATCGAGAGTAAAGAGTGAACAGGCACACTGATAAGAAAGTTAAACCTGTAAAAAACGCTGGTCGTCGTGCTCATGAACTGGGAGTATTATTCAAAATTTAGAGCATGATGATGTTGAATGACTCGATGAAAATGACGTAGACATTCCAAAATTGGATGAAAGTTAGCAGATCCACAATGCTGAGCAACAAACATCCAATGTCACCGAAAATTTAGAATCACGAATTCGGGTATCATGGTCTGAGGACTGTCAATTCGGTTAAATATATGTAAAAAAATTTTTAGTAGGTTTTTATATTAATATTACTCAAAATTATGATATTTTTATACCTCACTCTATGTTGATAAAATCTAATCTCTATCTTAAAACTATTTTATTATCTTTAGAATTAAAACTTCTGCTCATGAATCATCAACAAATTCAATATATAAATTGAAAAACGTTTACGTAAGCAAGGGAGAGGGAGTAAGAGGTTTGCTTTAATAATTGTAATAAATCTGCTTACGTAATACTTGAATGTCTCCTAATATTGTGACGAACTTGAGAAAAATTTGGATCAACTTACTTACTTGTTTCCTGCATGAATTCCATTGTTTCATCATGAGAAAACTTGTGCATTTCTAATTTGGTAGGTCGAAGCACTTCTTCTCAATATATGTTTTCAGTACGCTCTAGTTTCCATGTAATATGTGTGAAATTTAACAAAACTGTGTCGAAAAAATGCAAATTTGAATACTGAGGTCTCAGGATCAAAATAGATACTTGAATATAAAATTAAATTCAAACACTTGAACTTATGATTTACACTCTATTGACTATATAGCATGACGCTTTTCGTCGTTACAAACGACTCCTTCAGATGCTAACAGAATGTAGAAAATAGAAATCGTTTGTGACAACGAAGCGCGTCAATAACTTCTATATGGGATCAGAGAATTATGTCCGCTAAATAAATGGCATCGAAATTAATACAAACATAAGTATGTATCATTTTTGACTTTGGACTGTCTAAGCCAACAGCTCGGAAAGTGACTATGTACATACCGAGTGCATGTTTATGACCGTAGGTGCACGCCTTAGATTTAAATGATATTTATTATTCTAGGTTTAGTCATCGAAATTGGGAATGACATTAAGGTAAGTTCAATTTGTTCATATTCCCTCATTCACTTGGTTATAAATGACACGAAATTTGAAGATGAATTATATAATAATAGGAATATATGGACTTATAAAATATTATATTATAAATATGAATGAATATATATTTATTGAATTAAATTAAGCTCTTGGCTTAATGTTTCACGATTATATTTACAATATGAATTTGTCAACATGTTTCGAGTGTGAGCTCATTTTCAAGAATAAAAAATTTTTTAAAATTTTTTCCATTTTTTTTAAATTTCTTTTTTAGTCTTGAAAATGAGAATTCATATTCTTAAATATAATCGTGAAACATTAAGCTGAGACTTTATTTATTTCGAGAAAAGCGAGAATTCAGTCTCAGAATATATATTTATTATTTTAATAATTGTATATTTCATAATTGTGGTCATCAATATGTTCTCATTCTGTCCTCAATAAGGCGCAATGAAGTCGAAATATAGAAAATAGTTTCAATAATGATAATAAAATTCATTTTCACTGACTTTGTGACGTGTAGGAAAATGTCAACTACATAGCAAAGCTCAAAATATTGGTATTAAATTATAGACAAATAATAACACTCCAAAAATTCATCAGAAACAATGGTTAAAATATTCGTCAACAGAATGAAACGTTTCTTGAGTGTAAAATTTTTACTCCTTGCTTGCATTAATAATTTTTTGGACAAACTTCACCAGACATTTCCATTACCCAAATTTAATCTTAGTATCCTACGGTCGAGAGACTAATATATATATATATATATATATATATATATATATATATATATATATATATATATATATATATATATATATATATAATCATATTTATATTTATGTAATGTAACAGGAGTGGCTGAAAATAACGTTCTGAAATTTTTGGAAGACGTTTTTTGTCGAAAGTAGGTGAATTGAACAAATTTCGAACAATCAACTCACTCAAATAAATGAATTCAAAATTTTTGAACTTGAAATCAATATTGAAAATCGATTCTGTGGTATTTCAGAAATGAATTTTGAAATACTTCGAGTGCATAACTGAAATTTTTTCATCGCGGAAAATCAATGTGATTGAGTTATATTAATATACTTCAAGCAGATTTGGAAAAAATATAAATGAAATAATACCGGCAGATAATTCGAAAAATATTCAACAACAAAGCAGTAATTATTAGATATTTCTCTTTCGAAATTGAAAATATAGTAAATAAGTGAATATACATGTATATTTCCTATAAAAAAGCGAAGGATCGTATTTCGTGTTATATTAAAAACACAATGAGAGATAATTATTACCATTATTTATTGTCATTTCGTGATATTGTGTAACAGGAGCTAAATTTCAACAACTTCTCCTGTTTCCTTTTCCTACTTCACACCTTCAGTACTTTATCCTTTTTGTGCTAAATTCGATATATTTATCCAATATCCACTTATATTCGCACTATTATAGTCACTAATTATTTTGGAAACTTCCTGCTATCATCTTGTGGTAAAGGGAGGAAATATTTCATGAAAATGTATTGTTCAAATTCGGCGTACTTATTTAATTCCTCACGAAATGAGATTTTTGATGAAATTAGTCCGTTTATTTTACGACTAACTGGAATAATTTTCATTCAATACTTTTCTGTTGGTAAATCATGAAATTTGAATGAAAAAATGTTTTTTATTCAAGTTTTATGACCTTGATAATTTTCCATTCAGTCATCAGTATTCTGAAATTAACTAATTGAAAGTGAATATGAGAGTAACATACTTTAGAGAATTTTCTGACACTGCTGCAGGTATACAAATAATACTTATACATAAATTCTTAAGTCATTATAAAAATAATTACATCTATATTAATAGGCCCTTCTTTTCTGATCGGATATATGTGATCAAGCATCCATTTTCTTTCATTTACGTAATGTGGAGAGACCATAAATATGTGTTCTAAAGCAGCGTCCACACTATGCCGGGCGAGGCCGAGCGGGCTGACCCGGGCGGCCTAAGCCGGGTTGGTGTGGACGCCCCGGGCGGCTTAAAAAGCCGGCCCGAGCCGAGCCGATCCCAACCCGCAGAAAGTAGGTACAGATCAAAGGATGCCGGCCCGACCCGAACGAAAATATGTAGTGGGGACGTGCCGAGCGGCACCGGGCGGCTAATATAGGTAGATATAACCCGGGCGGCCTCGTTTTCGGTGTGGACGTCGTACCGGCCCGAACGAACCCGCCCGGCTTAGGCCGCCCAGGTCAGCCCGCCCGGCCTCGCCCGGCATACTCCGGCATAGTGTGGACGCTGCTTAATGATTCAACTTCTCCACAGAATCAAAGTGGGGATGACTTCAAACCTTTACGATGCATATGTTTCACGTATATTACATGTGCAGAACGTAGCCGTCTAGTGGTTAGTAGGAATTGACGGTGACTTGTACCTCCTATATAGTTTACATAGTTTTTTAAGGTGTGTTTCCTACTATGTTTAATATTTCATTCCTTTTTTATCATTACGAAATGATTCAGTCCATTTTGTAAAACACTTTCTTTGAATTAATTTCCTATTCATACTTTGGACATTTTATGTCACTGATGACGTCTGATGTGGAGGATGCTTCTTTTGCAAGTCTTGTATTATCATCGATTCCTTTATGTGAACGTATCCACAGAAACTGAATATGGTTCCTAATGAGTGATTTTTTAAGCGTAGTTTTTTTTTAATCGAATAAAACACTCAATTTTCATCATATATTCAAAACTTTTATTGAAATTGATAACTTGGCCTTTGCCATTTACATCTTGAAGATAACTTCATCTAAGTGTTGTTCGTGGCTCCGTATGAAATGGTCCATTCAGAAGGTCCAATTTTGCGTCACTTTTTCGAGCATTTCGACCTGTATCCCACGAATTACGCGTGTTATGTTATTCTGTAAGGCTTCAATCGAGTTCGGCTTTTAAACATACACTAACGACTTAACATAAGCCCACAAGAATAAATCCAGAGGCGTCAAATCGCATGATCTCGGCGGCCAATTCACAGGGCCATTTCGAGAGATAAGCTGCTCACGAAATTCATCCTTCAACATGTCTATTGTTTCCCGAGCTGAGTGGCATGTGGCACCCTCTTGATGAAACCACATCTCAACCAAGTTCAACTCGGCCAACTGGGCCAAAAAAAAGTTGCATATCATGGCTCGATATCGTTCGCCGTTGACGATAACGTTCCATCCACGGTCAAATTTGAAGAAAAATGGACCGATGATGCCACCAGCCCATAAACCACACCAAACTGTCGTTTTTTTGGGATGCATGGGTAATTCTTGCATGGCATGTGGCTGTTCATCACTCCAGATGCGACAGTTTTGTTTATTTGCATATCCGTTAAGCCAGAAATGAGCCTCATCGCTGAACACAATTTTTCGATAAAACAGCAGTGGATTTTCATTAAGCTGTTCTAAGGCCCATTCACCAAAAATTAGACGTTGTGGTACGTCATTCGGCTTCAATTCTTGCAGAAGTTGAATTTTATAGGCTTGCAAACCCAAATCAACACGTAAAATTTTCCACGTGGTCGAGTAACACATGCCCAATTGCTGAGAACGGCGACGAATTGACATTTCACTATCCTCATTAACACTGTACGCTACGGCTGCAATATTCTCTTCAGTACTCTTCAGTCACTGTACGCATGCGAGACAATAGTTTAATGTCCAACAAAGTAAAGTTGGTCCAAAATTTGGTGATAACAGCACGAATTGTTGATTCACCAGGTCGATTATGACGACCATAATATAGTTGTAACAAACGATACACATTTTTCACAGAGCACGAATTTTGATAGTAAATTTCAACAATTTGTGATTGTTGCTCTTTTGGAAGTCTTTCCTTGATGAAATGTCAGAATATACCGAAAACTTTTCACTTTGACAGATGACGTTTGGATGCCATGACCAACCAGCGCCGCCAACCTAAAAAACTTTATTCTTAAAAAGTCACCCTATAATACCATCGATTCATTTATGTGAACGTATCGAGAGAAATTGAATATGTCTTCTAGATAGCTGAAGCAAGAAAAGCTCTCCTGGTCTGACGCTTATGATGAAATGTGTGTTCTTGGATGTGATGCTGAAATTAGCGATTTTTTCTAACACACTTCTCGCGTCAGATATAATGACAATATTGCTATCTTCAAGAGTGTGGCAATATTTAAGAGCTTCGCTTATAGAGAAAATGTTTTCGATGCGTTATACGAGTAGTGTTAAAATATTGTAACCGTTGAGTTGCATTACAATCCCCATAAATTTTATATCTTCTTCGAGCAGTTCATGGAAATATTTTCAGGAAAAATACCTTGACTTTGAATGTACTCTATGTAAGTAAATAACATAGGTTGTATCTTTTCAACAGTAAGTTTTGAAGTTATTAATACTGGTAGTACCTCTCAATGTTATCTCATCTGGTATTGAAAGGAGAGTTAATCAATGTTTCAATCAAGGAAGAACCTTCCCATATTTTGCAGACTTCCATACTTTGTGCAGAGGGGAAGAACCCTCTGCACATTTTCGAATTATTCTGACTTTTTGAAGACTTCATTTAATTTCCGGAAAGTATATAATATAATCCACTCAAAATGTATATTGAATACATTTATTTTACATTTATAGTGAAGATTTGATATATTGAATATTGTGTATTAGATATTCAAATATCGCAATTCTTGTGCAGCTTTAACCTGATTGAAGCATATTAATTTTTTTCAATTCGAAGAGTAAACGTCCCGTCAATGATAGTTCATTGACAAATTGCGGTAAATTATGATTTTGGGATATCTCAAGTATGGACTGAGTGAATTATCACATTTGGTATTACACGGATCTCACAACTTTATACGGTAGAAGAACCGAGTTGCGAGACTTGATTTTTTTACAAGTTTTGTTTTTGATGGTATTTTATTTACAGAAACTCACAATCTTAATGCCGTATGGACATGTGGTCGGTCACATTGATCGATAAGTTTCAATATGAAACTTATCAGCAAAACAAATTGTGAAATTTTGTTTGTAGATGTGGATGTCGCTTCAAGAATAATACTTGAATAAAATGAATCCAATCTGATTTGGTTCCCTGACTTCATTGTATTTCGTGTCATTTTCAGACGGGAGCATTCCCAGTGCAATCTGCTTCTTATGAGGCAAAAGGGTCAGAACTCATCCTAGTGCAGGCAATTTTAAGGCGAACTTTTTGAATAAAACGGAAATTAAATCGATAGATGCAAGCATTTTCTACAGAGTAAGCGCCCGTTTGTTTAGAATCGTGAAATAAACATTGTTAGTCTTATCTTTATTTTTCTGGCGCTACACCATATTCTCAGAAGAAATAACCTATACAATTAAGCGGATGTGATATTTTTAGCATCAGTTCCTTGAGCTCAACAGATGAACACAAAAAAACAATATGAAAAGGCAAATATAACGACGTGAAAACATTTCTCAGAATTGGAATCGATACGTTTTTCTCAATTTTAAAATACTCGTAATTCATCTGAAATCCTTTTTCAGTTTGAATCATGGAAATATTTCGAAGTTTCAGCTTGAAACAATGTTTTTCTTTATCGATTATGCTCACTGGAGTCTGAGAAAACAGGAAATTTGTTTCGTTCCTGAATTCTGAACAATATCGGTGAAATTTAATGTAAAAGTGATATATGGATTCAGAAAAGTAATGGCTGAATAACATCGCTCACGTGCAAAATAATGATTTGAATAAATTAGTCAAATTAATTTATCGCATAATTGAAAATAGTTCTTGGAAAAAAAGTTTTGAAGAGCTTAGAAGTAGTCACTTCTGTGAATGACTGTCTAAATGTTAGAGATTAACCTTTAACAATTTACGAGTTCATGAATCTTGCTTTATTTTTGGTTGACGCGACGGTATGAATTGGTGCTCTAGAAAAACATCTGATCGAGCTGCAATCTGCAGCTACACAAATTGTAGCTGTTTCTGGTAATGAGGAGTTTGGATTGATTGATTGGAAAACAATTTTTTTTCCAATTTTGTTGAAAATTATACATGTAAAAATTAATATATATATAAAATATATATATATATATATATATATATATATATATATATATATATATATATATATATATATATATATATATATATATATATATATATATATATATATATATATATATATATATATATATATATATATATATATATCTTGAAATTGATTTATTAAGCTGTTTAAGATCATTTTATTTCAAAACTTTTTAGACTGGGACAACTGTTATGTCTTTTGGCATCGTCAGACCGTCAATGTCTCTACGAGAGTTCAGTTCTTATTCTGGTATATCCGCACCATCTCCAGAAACAGTCTTCTCTTGGTATTATTCTCTTTATTTTTTTGATATGACAAAAAGCACAATTTTGCTTGCTTGTCCTTATTTTTGTTGACGTTTTGTTGTTATAAACATTGATAACAACGAAACGTCAACTGGATGTTAAATTATTGATATAGGGTAATGTAACGTAAAAAATAAACATGGTTTTTTCATATCAGAAAAATTTGCCTTTTGGAGGTGTTTATTGACTACATCTTAAATTGAACAGTTTCCTTTCCAAGTCCCATTCTGCAAAAAGTTTGTGGACGATATAATAACGTCAGTACCCAGAAACTGCATCAATGAAGCACTGCAAATATTGAATGCTGTTGATTCATCTGGTATGATCAAGTTTACAATGGAAGAGGAAACCGACTGTTCTGTCCCATTCATGGACATGAAAGTCATAAGAGAGGGCCAGACTGTATTCACTGATATTTATAGAAAACCCATGGCCTCTTCCAGATATATTCATTACTTGTCATACCACCCATTCAGGGTAAAAATCAACTTAATTTTAAATTTAAAAACAAGAATAAATAAACTTTCGGATATCAGATTCAGAGATGACAATATGAGGACATTATATAACATCTTGAAGGGAAACGGATACCCTGACCCTTTGCTAAAAAAGCTCCTCTTCAACACACCGGATCGTGATGTAGACACTAACCATGTAAGGGATGATGGACTTTCCACAGAAACAATAATTTAACATCCAGAATAACCTCAGTATTTTCTTGTGTATGTGGGCCAAACAACAACAACCCTATCACAGAGGATCACTTTACATAGGAGTAATATTAGGACAAGCAAGCAAAATTGTGCTCTGACTAAGCATTGTCTGGACAACGGACATCACCCTGATTACAATTCAGTGAAAATATTGGATAAAGAGAATAATACCAAGAGAAGACTGTTTCTGGAGATGGTGCGGATATACCAGAATAAGAACAGCATGAACTCTCGTAGAGACATTGACGGTCTGAGTTCGATATTTTCCTACTTAATTGACTACGATGCCAAAAGACATAACAGTTGTCCCAGTCTGAATACTGTCAGTGTCAGTAGTTAAACATGTCACTCGGTTTGATTTGTTGTGTTTGTGGATGTGTGTGTGGGTTGGAACTGGCGATGTGTAGTAGTTCTGTGAATGATGGAGACATCGCGTAATTCGCGATTTTTCTATGATGGAACGTTAACCTATAAGTGTCATTCTTTGTTTTCGGATTCAACTATAACCTTGTCTAGATCATTTTTGATACTCCATCCCTACATGTTATGCGTTTGTTTTCATTTTGAGTATCTTTTATATGAATTTTCAGTAAATTTCAGCATCTTTTTGATACAACCTCAATTAATTCGTAAGATTTTCTATTATATATATATATATATATATATATATATATATATATATATATATATATATATATATATATATATATATATATAAATATCTTGAAATTGATTTATTGCCTGTTTAAGATATTTTATTTAGAAAGTTTTCAGCAAGAACAGGCTTTTTTTGATATGAAAAAGTTCATTTTTGTTGACGTTTTGTTGTTATAAACATTGATAACAACGAAACGTCAACAAAAATAAATTTTTTCATATCAAAAAAAGCCTGTTATTGCTAAAAACTTTCGAGATAATATATATATATATATATATATATATATATATATATATATATATATATATATATATATATATATATATATATGCATACATTATTTATTATTATTACGATTGTTCCCCATGAGAAGAGCGATTGAACTTGAATTAGCAATTATTAGGACTTGCTTCATCTTTTTTGCCTCCCAAAACGCTTCATCCTCTCTGAATGCTCTTTCTTTCGTTCATCTGTCCATTTTATTCCAGGTTGACGATTTGATTTTTGCTCAAACTTCACATGTACGTTTTTTTAGCGACATTCAATGCGATCTTCGAGATTTTTTATATCGATCTGTTGTAGATCTTTTTGGACCTCTTTCAGTTACTCTGTTCCACATTTACTCTTTATGATTATATCGAGAAATTTCTTCGGTATTCTAGACTGTTTCATTCTGTAGACATGTGTATAGAACTCTCGTCGTTCTCTGATTTCTTCCGTTATCGTATTTGTCTTTTAATAAAGTTCATTATCAGGTCTTTTGATGACGGTTCTATTGATTGGCCCGTAAATCCTTCTAAGAATTTTTCGTTATTGTTTTTCTATCTCTCTAATTCTTGAATGGACCGTCAATAACCATCGTTTCGGATGCCTAGATAGCTTCTGGAATAATGGAAATGGCTTCTCGAAATGTACTCTTTGTCATAGTACGCCCATGTTAGTTTGTAGACCCTTTGGAGCTTGGTAATTCTCTGTTCATTAGCAATTCGGTTTGAACCTGAGGACTTCATAACTTCTCCGAGGTATTTATATATATATATATATATATATATATATATATATATATATATATATATATATATATATATATATATATATATATATATATATGTATATATATAAATATATATTTCTTGAAATTGATTTATTGCCTGTTTAAGATATTTTATTTTGAAAGTTTTTAGCAATAACAGGCTTTTTTTGATATGAAAAAGTTTATTTTTTTTAACGTTTCGTTGTTATATTACAACTTTGTCAAACCTAATGAATAATTGAATTTATGAGTTACTATAGATATCAAATGTCAAACTTATTTTTTAGGAAAATCAAATTAGTTTTTTTGTATTTTCACTTATTGATTTTCATTATCAGAGGAATATTTCTGGCTTAGCATTCGCTTCGGAAGTTTTAGTCTCCTTCACCATGAGGAAACCTCTGAAAAACTCATGGTAAGCCAAGTGATTCTAATAAGTGTGATTTATATTTACATATATATAATTACATATATGTAAATATAAATTTTAAAATGAGAATTTTAATAATATAAATAAAAAAATTTTACTTTTGATATCTATAGTAACTCATAAATTCAATTATTCATTAGTTTTGATAAAGTTGTAATATAACAACGAAACGTTAACAAAAATAAACTTTTCACATAAAAAAAGCCTGTTATTGCTAAAAACTTTCAAAATATATATATATATATATATATATATATATATATATATATATATATATATATATATATATATATATATATATATATAAATCATTCATTAGATGTGCATTACAGCAATCTGTAGTACAGAGTACTTTTCTCCAATTAGACCGTGTCTATTAAACTAATTATATTTAAGTTAATGAATAATTAATTTTTCAAACAATGATTGCTCAAATCTATTTGCATTCTGAATAATGTATCGGCAAGTTTGTGCAATTACTAACTAAGTATGTAGATTCCTTTTTCAAATTTCAATTTTGTAGGAAGTAGCTGTTTACAGAAGACAGTTTGTAACAATTCCCAATGAGTCATTTCAATTCAATGGAAATTAATGGTGATATACGTGCATCATTATATTCACATGTAACTTCTGAGAAAAACATTATTTCAAACTTATCGAATGCATAACCCTGAGTAAAATCCAAACCGGAAATGTGACTTTACCTTTCGAAATAATTGATAAGGTTGAAATCGGAGACGATGTCATTGAAGTCTCGAGAATCACTATCCAATTCTAGACGAGAACAGCTATATTCTCGCTCGAATTTTCGTTTTCAATTTCCTTATTGAAATTTTCACGAGTCTCAATGTCATCGTGACTTTCGTCACATCAGAAGGCAACCTAAATAATAGTATCCAAGCCTCGTGTAGAAGTTTATTCAATAATTTTCGTGACGTTCTAGTCAGACAGAGAAAGCACCTGACAATATTTATAATATATGAGCACAATTCTCCTGTATTTTATCTAACTGTCCTACATTTTGGGGATATCTCATATTCCTTACAGACATCCTTTAAAAATTAACGATATCAACAATCAGCGTTTTTGTTGAAAATGAAACTTCATTTCGTTCGATTATTCTATTTGAAACTGAACGTGATCTAGGATAATTTATGGAAAATTATACCAAAAAACAACGCCTAGATATTTAATCTTCAAAATTTTCATGAACAAACTACTTATATAACCTGCTTGGGAAAAATTTGACATTCAATTGAACTCAGTTGATATTTTTTCAGTTTAAATGGAATTTATACTAAAATACTAAAATAAAAATCCTCATCTATAATTTTGAAAAATTCATCAAGTTAGGGTAAAGACACCAATGCTTGACGCTATGAGAAAATAAAAATAAGTTTTTGAATTCAGAAATCGACTCGTTAATCAATAGTCACAGAATATATTTTGTGACAAAAACGACTTCAACGGATTATATCCAAATGAAGTAACCAAAAGATGTCACACGTTAACAGATATCTCCAATAGTTGACACCTTCCTATATCAGTAATCAATCATTTTCTTTGATCAATAAATATATGATATGATTAGTAATAAACATATTTTTCCTTTTTAAAACATTTAACGTTTTTTAAAATTTATTTGCTAATTCTACCGGCATTGTGATAACCTTTGGTAATTCAGGAACTTTCAATATTTGAGAGTTACTGATATATTTATCGTTCTCTTTGAAAGAGATTTCATACTAGTAAAAAGTTTTCATTTGCATAACTTCTATATCCTCTTCTGTAACATTGACGACTTTATGAAAGTAACGAGTGATTTTTTAAGAGTTAAGATTTTCAGGTTGGTGGCACTGGTTGGTAATGGCATCCAAACGTCATCTGTCAAAGCGAAAAGTTTTCAGTATACTCTGCCATTTCATCATGTGAAGACCTATAAACGAGCACCGATTCCAAATTGTTGAAATTTACTATCAAAATTCGTGCTCTGTGAAAAATGTTTATCGTTTGTTACGACTATATTATGGTCATCATAACCTGGTGAATCAACAATTCGTGTTGTTATCACCAAATTTCGCACTAAGTTTACTTTGTTGGGCATTAAACCATTCCACGCATACGCACAGTTCGTACTGAAGAGAATATTGCAACCATAGCGTACAGTCTTAACGAGGATCGTGAAATGTCAATTCGTCGCCGCTCTCAGCATTTGGGCAAGTGTTACTGAACCACATGGAAATTCAACAATTCTATAAAATTCAACTTCTGCAAGAATTGAAGCCGAATGACCTACCACAACGTCTTATTTTTGGTGAATGGGCCTTAGAACATCTCAATGAAAATCCGCTGTTTTATAGAAAAATTGTGTTCAGCGATGAGGCTCATTTATGTATTAACGGATATGTATATAAACAAAACTGTCGCATCTGGAGTGATGAACAGCCACATGCCATACAAGAATTACCGATGCATCCCGAAAAAACGACAGTTTGGTGTGCTTCATAGGATGGTGGCATCATCGGTACATTTTTCTTCAAAGACGACCGGGGAAAAAACGTTACCGTCAACGGCAAACGATATCAAGCCATGATACGCAACTTCTCTTTACCCCAGTTGGCCTGTTTGAACTTGGTTGACATGTGGTTTCATCAAGACGGTGCCATATGCCACACAGCAATGGGCATGTTGAAGGATGTATTTGGTGAGCACCTTATCTCTCGAAATGACCCTATGAATTGGCCGCCAAGGTCATGCGATTTGACGCCTCTAGATTATTTCTTGTGAGGTTATGTGAAGTCGTTAATGTATGTCGACAAGCCGAACACGATTGAAGCCTTACAGGATAACATGACACGCGTAATTCGTGGGATACAGGCCGAAATGCTCGAAAAAGTGACGCAAAATTGGGCCTTTCGAATGAACCATTTGATACGGAGCCACGGACAACATTTATATAAAGTTATCTTCAAAATGTAAATGGTGAAGGCCAAGTTATCAATTTCAACGAAAATTTTGAATATGTTGCAAATTGAGTGTTTTATTCGATTTAAAAAAAAATACGCTTGAAAAATCACCCATTATTTATGAAATCTTTTCTTTCGAGGAAACTCAAAAGTTACATAATCACACTGCCAAACAATACTTATACGATTGTGGTCTTGTAGCTGTTATACACTCATTTTTTTCAATCCTCGTTTTCTTCTCATTCACCTCAGCCTTCGTTAACCCATTCTCATTCAGTACTAGATCAATGAGTCTAAGATTTCTTCAGTCTTATATTCCTCTCTTCTTGTAGCACACCTCTTTTCTATTGTTGACTCAATAATTTTTCTCTCTTTGCTCTCGTGGTATTGTTGTCATGCCATAGAGGATACAACATATCATCTATGAGAGTGCATCGAAACATTTGCCCTTTCGAAGATAGAATTTTGACTAAATAACCTGAGGGTAAAAACATAAAAACAGTGTATCCGTTCAGGTCAACTATAAAGACGTTTATAGGTCAACTATAAAGAATTATGTATTCTGAAATTGTTAAGGTTTTGATGTCATTTTTTGATGTAAATAATATTTTCGAAACCAATAATTAGCAATAATTTTTTTTTCGAAAGCAAAAAGCTAGTCAAAAAAAAATTATTGAGATTGACAGAGAATATAATAATGTTTTGAAACAAAACAAGCCCGAAGCAAAACGGTTGTAAATAAAACTATTAAAACTCACATTTTTTTCTCCTGCCTCGTATTCATAATGTTCGATGATTTGATAAGTTATAAACGAGTAAATATAATAAACACTCAAATCGATCAATTGTTTTCGATTTCCTTTTTGTACTTGTACTATAAAAATCCCTAAGCACACTTACATTACTTTACTAGTACAGAATGTTATACTCATTTATGGAGGCGCCGTAGTTTAGATGGAAGTGGAATTAATGTAGAATACTCCATTCGCGAATAAAATGACAACACATCGTATAGTCCAGGGGTTCCCAACCTATTACCCTATACCCCACCCTAAAGCCTACGCTAAAATACTACGCCCCCTTTGTCAGAACCCAACGAGTATAGAAACAAAACAAACGATGAACACTTTGATGGACTTGAATGACAAGTCAATGGACAATAAATATCTAAACCATTCGTCGCGCCCCCTCTTAGACCACCCTACAGCCCGCTGGTTGGCAACCCCTTGTCTGGTCTCTAGTGAATCCAAATTGAATTTCACATCATTACTAGACAGCGATAAATATTTAGGGAGATCACGTTTCTACATTTTAACGATGTAATTCAGTATATCCAGTTAAAATCAATCCCAAATAATCCTAATGCTTCTTACTAGGATTGGTCGTTGGAAAGTAGATGGAAAATATCCATTAAATTGTCTGTTGTTCACACAAAAAAAGCTTCCAAACACTCTTTCTCATTTTCGGTTACTAAAATGGGAGAAGCGATTTGGTCTTAGAGATGAATATCCATACGGAAACTTATCTGATGGTGTTGCGTTTTCACATTTAATTTTTATTGAAGAAATTTTTCCTTTCTGTATCTTTAATTTCTTGAATACAAAAATATTTACTTATTCAGGAATATTTTGACTTTTCGTATTTAATAGCACTTCCATATTCAAATATATAATGAATGTTATATTATACTTAAGGATAATAATAATACATATGTTTCCAACAAATTTGCATCTGATCGTAAGGAATTATACACAAACCATCGAACCATTCACTCCAATGAAAATAAAGAAAGAATTCATGGGTGAACATAGACAATAAAAACAATTTAATGGAATAGCAATATATAACGAGCAAATTGAAAACGAAATTTAAAATAAAATAGCACCTATTACGCAATTCCATGTGACTCAAAAGAAGTGAATAAAAATATCAGGATACCTCATTGTGCTGTTCTGAAGGGTATCAAAATCACTGATTGTGGATCGAAATAGACAACACATCGACCACAACAACCATCATGATGAACATTACACGTAGAGTTGATAGAAGAGTGACATAACATTTGATCTGCTGTAATCAACATAAAATGTATCATTTCGTCCCAAACCAGGTCCTTAGTTCCACCCCTAAGTCCTTTTTCAATTCCAAGACTTTTGCTAAGTACGGCCTGTCTCAATATCAAAAATTGAATTATTGTAGAGAGGATATAATATAATAGAATTAAATTCTAATTTACTACTGGTAAAAGAATAGTAAAGTGTTCTCATCGTGCAAAGATAAACAATATACCATTTCATCAACGTAAAATCTATATGTGGAGCTTCATCATATTCGTATGTTTCTGTTTCAGACATCCCAATTCGATAAAGTTCTATTTTCTTGGTTTTTCAATCTACCAGAAAAAGATTGCTTTTCGGACAGGAAGGTAACCCATTATCGAATCGTATCATGTCTGATAATAGTAGCCCGACATATACGTTGATTGAATCGAAAGATTTTCATGGACTTGAATAAATTGTTTTGGTTTCTATTAAAATTTTCGATGATATTTGAATTTTTTCTATTTATCATTTAGAGCTCGTAATATGTCCCGTCAATAAATGCATTCAACACGAGTATATGGTAGATTCACACCAACGTTTTTTCCGTTGCGGTTCAGAATTGTTAAACACACAAAAGTAATATGAAATCGAAAAAAAAAGTTATTCGTGTACATTGAAGCATCTTCGATTCAAACAAACAATTATAATTTAATATTTATCAGTGTAAATAATTGACATACGTCGTTAAAATCTGTTAATATAAAAGGGGTTCTACTGAAATTAATTTTCGATATTTTGAATATCTCTTGATTCATATCTAGGCCAGTGACGTGTCCGATATGAATCATATCACACCTGCGGGATCATATGGCAAATGAAACTTTATTGGCGATATTCGAAGTTACAGATGTTTATGTTTGAACGATTTGATTAGAAATCATTAAACAAAATAATTAGGTATACAACTTTTATTTTGCATCATAGCACTCTCAAATGTTCTTATCGGTAGAGAAAGACAAAAGATCAAGAATGGAATCCTGGATGAAATAGTAATATTTCTAAATATTTGATAATTGACATGTATGAAAAACTTCGGTTATTTTACTGGTATAATTTATATACCAGTACAACGTGACATGCAACCGGTAATATTATATAGTGAGCATATAATATTAAAAAAATGAGGAATTTGTTCACTTTTTCACAAAATTGTATCACAATAGTGATGAGCTACATTCCGATGGAAACATTCAGCATTGCTTAGTCAACTCTTCGAAACAAAAAAATTTAAGTAATAATGGAAAAAAAATAATGTAAAAGTATTCATGGAAAAACGAAAAATAAAAGTAATTAAATGAGCATATTCAACAAAAATTGAACAAAATCAATATAAAAACCTTTGAAACAATATTTAGAATTTTCTCATAATTTAATACAAATACGCATGTCGACGTTTCGAAGTACTACTTCCTATCAAATGCTGAATTAATTTAGCATTTGATAAAGAAGTAGTACTTCGGAACGTCGACATGCGTATTTGTATTAAATCATGAGAAAATTCTAAATATTGTTTCATAATGGACATTAATTTTGTCCAAGTATCGGCCTCGTCAATCATCAATTTTAAAACCATAGTTTTAAATAATATTTAACGTGAAAACCGGAAGGAAAGGGGAAAAATAAATTTTGCAAAGTCTGTCGAAAAAAAATTATTCAGCTTACTGACCAGATATGAATTGGTATCTGACTTTTTTTATGAACATGGACAGAAAAAGGTTTTTCATGTAACAGTCGACTCTGTAGGGCAGTGAGAGGAGTGACGGACCCTCACCAGGGAGATCTGGGTTCTAATCCCGGGTAAGACATGGACGTTTGTGTATGTAAATGAGTTTCAGCGATTAAATGAATAAATTATATGAATGGGTAATGTCCAAAGATGGAGAACCCAAAAAAATTTGAGAAAAAATCTAGTGTAATGCCGGTCTCCCTAGCTTTTATGTCTCCGGTGGGGTAGAACTCGGGTTCGAGCCCCGGCGAAGGCATGGGTGTGTGTGTTTGTCTATGATTTCAGTAGTTTAAATACTAATGATATATGCTGGGTAATGTACATTGATTACAAGCCCAATGGCCGTTTAGAACCTACGTTTATGGTATCAACACATCTAATATTTAGATGAAGACTGCGATGTACAAATGAACTCACGTGGAAACAGAAACTTTGGTAAATTTTTGTACAAAAAAATTAAAGTATTCTAAAAATATAGGTTCACCAAAATGAAAAATTTCTAAAATTGCATTTTTACTTGGTATACTTATTTACATATTTAAATATTTAAATGTTTAATAATCATTAAAATATTTACTTATTTAAATATTTTAATGATTATTAAAATATTTTATTATGATTATTTCATTTGTTTATTTTTTGGCTACTTAGTTATGTTAATCGAAATAATCTCTAATTTTAGAATTTTTTCAGTTGAAGTGTTCAATAGAATCTCAATTTCATGTATTAGTTTTATAACAACTAATATCATACTAGGAATCACGTGGGACGAATAAATATAGCCATTTGTATGCCAAGAGTCCCATTTCATTCTTTCATTATGTTCCACCAAGAGTTTCGTGAATATTCCACAAAAAATGTAATAATAGTCACATTCCTTGAATTGTATCCCTTTTCCAGCATATAAATATATATTATAATAATGGTAACATCAAAAATTTTTGGTGTTGTGAGAATTTCAAGATGGAAAATACAACTCCGTCAGATGGATGCTCGAGGGAGATTAATCTTCTTTCATTTTATGAGTGGAATTGAAGTACTTATTGGATATCTGGAAATGAAGATACGCGGAGCAGAAGGGGCTATAGAAGCGCTATTTTTAGATTTCTGAGAAACTGAACAAACTTATTGCTGCTACTTTCATTTTTAGGAGAAGAGGAGTCAGTAATTGAAATACTTAGCACTCACATATCTCTTTTATGTTTCTATTAATTTCATCGTTTCATCAGAATTCTTTTAAGGACGAAAATGTCTGCTTCACGTGGAGCTTTATTGGACGGGCGCCTCTGTAATATGTTTCATAGTTGGGTTCATGTTGAAGGGCCGCACCTTCGTTAAGAATTACGAGTAGAATGGACAGACGCGCCTTTGTGATCTTCAGCCCGCAATTCTGTTGCGATCAACGTCAAATTTGAATAACAATAACCGGAAAGTTCCGAACAATGATAGCTTTAATATTTTGCATTAACATGTGGCTGAAGTTCCGTTTTCCTTGCAAATGTATCAATGTTTTATAATAATAATATAATATAATAATAATATTTATTTAGCAATAGCTATTACAAAATCATACATTTAGGTTCAAAATAAATTATTCGCAGTTATATGTTTAAAACGAACTTAGATAATTTACGCTTGAATGCCTTTAGGTCACTAGCAGTTTTTATGGAGCTAGGCAATTTATTAAATGCGTTGAATCCTTCATAAAATATTGTATTTCTAGATTTAGAAAGCTTAAAAACTTGCATGTAGAAATTGTCAGCATTTCTTGTATTATAACCGTGCATATCACTGACACATGTTACATTTTTCATTACCTTCTCTATATGGAAACAATTTGTTTCCAACTTTAAATATAAATATATATTTAATAGTGTTGGCGTTTACTTGATGTAAATCCATTATAATTGAATATAACTTAAATTCAAACACTTGAACTTATGATTTACACTTTATTGACTACATAGCATGACGCGTTTTTCAAAATTCTACACAATATAGAGAGAAGTAGTCAATTGAATTATTGGGAAGTAGTGGAAATAAATCGGCTTAAAAATTCTGGAAACTTGCTCAATGAACAGATAGAATTAAACAATTCACCCTTGTTAAACCTTTTCAGGTAATAGAAATTATTCTCAGAATGGAATATCTTAGGTAAAACCAAAACCATAGAACACCAAAATTCCCTGATATATATACCTGTATTTTTCAAAATGTTATTATTCTGTAAGCATCTGAAAAAGTCGTTTGTAACGACGAAACGCGTCATGCTATGTAGTCAATGAAGTGTAAATCATAAGTTCAAGTGTTTGCATTTAAGTTATATTCAACTATAAATATATATGTAGCAAAAAGTATTCACTGTTTAACTGACCTTTGCTCTAAACAATTAAGCATGCTTTGGATTGGAGTATATTACATTTCAAAATTGTCTTCTGTGTAACTTTTGTAGCTGCTGAGTTTTTTCTTTACTCAATCCGAATAACAGAATGGAACAACATTATTATTGACTTAAAGAGCAATAACTTCATATATGTCGTCGGATTTTTTGCAATTCTTTTGAGAAAGTTGATTTTCTTGGAGATTTTAGACGATATGAGGTCGACATGATCATTGAAACTCAATTTATCATCTAACATAACGCCTAAGTACTTAACAAGTTTTACCCTTTTAATGTTCTGGTTCTCAATTTTAATCCTTATATTTTCGTTACTACTTACCTAAAGAATTTTACTGGTACCAAGAAATATAAATTCAGACTTCGTTACATTCAGCGATAAACTGATATCGCTTAGCCATTCATTTATTGCTGCCAAGTATTTATTGATCCATTCTGTCATAGACTGGATATTTTTACCACTGACATAAATCATTGTAACATCTGCGAACAATCGAATGGAGCATTTGCAAGGAGAATAGCAGTGGACCTAAGACCGTACCCTGAGGTACGCCAAAATCAACTCCAATGCTGTCCAAAAGAACACCATTGAACTTAACTTTTTGAGATCTTAAATGTAAATTAGAATTGAACCATTTGTTTACTATGAACCATTTGTTTACTATGCTCACTCTGTGTAATCAAATTAATGATTCGTAATGATGATACTTGGATGGAATTATTATCCAGAATAAAACAATAATTTAAATGTTTTGATATATTCATACAACTTTTTCTTCAAAGACTAAATGAGTGCTTCTCAACCAGGGACTACCAGTGATAGCGAACACATACGAAATGGTACGAAAAATCATAACAAAATTGAAATACATTAAATATTTTCCAACGGTCTCGCAAAAAGGATTAAAAACCAATCCTTTGCTCAGTGCAACTCAACCCCCAAAAATTATGAGCGATTAAATTACAACATGCAAGTATAATTCGAAAATAAAAATTCTTGCTTTCGAATAATTACATAATGTGTTTTATTTATGGATAAAACATTAATAATAACTTGTAATTACCAGAAAAACTAGTGGTAACCAAGGCAAATAAAAGATTCAGTCAATTGGTTCCTCATTACTAAGACGTTAAGAACCACTGGGCTAAATCGCAGCTGGTACAATTTTACAAATGCAGAAGTTTATACTAATTCTATGAAGTTGGATAGAGATAAATTAAGGAGAGCAAAACTTCTACAAAACATAATGTTAGATGAGTACAGTGACATATTTCGAAAGACAATTGCAATATCAGCTTTAAATAAACCTGAAGTCGTAATTATATGACGAGCACAACAGCTACCATATGATAAAAATATCAAAATAAAGCATTTCCTCGAATTGAGGAAAGTGAGTAATGAAACTGAAAATGACCATATAAGTTCAGTGGAATATTTATATTATTTACTACAATTTTGTAACTTGCGCGGCTAAAGGTATATCAAACATACATCTAATGTAAATATTTATGAAATTTAAGAATATGACTCCATGACTCATCTGCTTGCTTATATAAATTTACCTTACATAGGTATAAATATGAATAATAAATGAATGAATCATGTCAACCTAATTTTACCCAAGAGTTCTTAACGTATGTTCGATGATGTACCTATCTGCAAATATTTTGTTCGTTCACTTGATAAGGAAAAGTTTATAGTTGTGACGAAAATCAACTTGTTACGAATCTACAACAGATGCATCTACAGGGTTATCCGTTAGCGGAAAGGTGGCTGTGTGGTGCACCTGATACCTCCGGAAGTGCACCTTCCAACTCAACACATGGTAGATGCAGGGGTAGATAACATGCAAGCGGTTGGAGAACGATTTCATTGTTAGAACTTTCAAATCTATGTGAAAGGGTATAATGCACACAATTCAGAATGTGTGAAGTATTTTAGGAACTGTAAGAAATAATACAACATATCTGTAGACGAATTTTGAAGTTGCCACTACAATATGAGTAATTTTAATTGCATAAAGGTTCACGAATATTTAACATAAATAATAGTTAAAATGTTCTGAAGAAAACTGAAGTTATTAATCGATTGGGCCGATACTTGATGAAAATCCAAATACATAATTTAAATAAAACTAAGTAGTTTTTCGATTTTCACTATAATTTATTCAAAACATGAAAATTCATTGTCATTGCCATAACTGTCATAAGTTGCAATAATTGTCATTGCAATTGTCATAACAATTGTCATGTTTTGAATTAATTATAGTGAAAATCGAGAAACTACTTAGTTTTATTTGAATTATTAAAACTGAAGTTTGCAAAAAAGAAACTAACAATATATATTTAAATCTTGAAAATTAAAATTTACTGGTATACTTACCAGCTTCATTCATTATATGTTTTGTTTTCAATTTTAGCGGATGCTAACATTTGAGTAATTTAGTAATGCAATTTACGAGCAGGGTAAATCTTTCAAAATATTACGGTGCACTTAGGGGCGAGAGGGGGTTCGAAGAATGCGTAAGGTAACATTATTTTTATTTGAATTAAAAACTAAAGAAGGATTATCTTTTAGGATGGCAATTCGTTTCGTTTATGTTTCATACAGTGAATTATGAATTTTTTATCAACAATACGAATTGTTCGTATACTTTTTCATTCGATTCAGGTAAGGGTAGGTTAGGTTAGATAGATATAATTTTTTTTTTTAGAATGAAATTTGGTCTGTTTTCATTTTTCTTCGGTTATCGATTCTATGAGCATTGATGAGCTATTATTCAAAAATAAAACTAAGTAGTGAAAATTCTTTTGTAAAGGGGGTTAATTCTTCAGTTCAAAAGTTTACTTTTGATGTGATTTCAGTTCATATCAAGCTGGAGCAAATGTTTATTACTTGAGATTAAATGAAAATAGGAATTCAATAAAACAAAGAATGAGAATATCCGGATGCATTCGATTTTATAGTTTTTCGTTGTTTCCATAAAACTAATAAAAAAAATCACTTTTAAAAATCAGTCAAGTGCAGCAATGCTGAAAAAACTACTCGCTTCATTCATAATCGCCATTTGCAATGATTATAAATGAAAAATATTCATTCCTATATCGTCTTATACAGGAAACTCTTATATACTCAGAATAAAATATCTTAATTCAAGAACTTTCTGGTGCTTTGATACCAGAACATAATATACATAAATAATTCGACTTTATATATCGTCTAAATAGTAACTTTAGGACTACAGTTACATGGAGGGTAGAAAATATCGAAAATCTTCAAGAAACGTAAGTACTTGAATGCCCCTAAAATCTTTCATTACAATATAAGTAAGTAGAGCCTACTTATTGCCAGAGCAATGATTTTTTTTGTATATTTTTCATATTTTGCGTAATTAAGACAACTATGTATTCACGCCATTATGGAAATATTCACACTCGTGATGTAAGTCTTATATTCAGTATATATTATGATATATAATAAATTGCTATTTTTAATATTGTATACTATTCATGAATAAAATTTCATATTTTTCCTGAAATTTGTGTTGGATCCATAATTTAATTTTTACCACTTGCAGTAATAAACAGGTTTTCTCAAAAAAGTAACAAATATTTGTGAACAATCGTTATCAGTTCAATTGTGAACATTTCTGAAAACTCACAAACATATTTTCACAAAATACATTTAAAAGTGTGTGATGGATCTGTCACAACCATAACGGTCATTCAGTATTATTCAGTTTTGTATTCGCCAAATGCATTTATGTTGTTGAGTTAATGTTTTGCAAATGTTATGAACAGTGGCGTAGCGATATTACCTCGAAGGGTATTCCATATTATTTGCTATTCATTAATATTCATTGAAATCGATTAAGTACAATTACGAGTTATCTAAACCTGTTTCATTATATTGATCGCATTTTCTCTGACTATCTTAATACGCAGAAATATTTAGAAGACTACTCGAACACAAATGAGTATAAATTAATTTTGCAATTAACTAGGTCCCTAAGAAACAATCCTTTATTCGTTGCAATCGTAGAGGAAATAATTCCACTAATATTTATATGAGTATTATGAACTATTACTTACTGACATTCACAAAAATGTCTTCTGAGTGAATTTATACCCAGTATATACTACATTTTAAATGTAAATATTGCTATTGTCATGATTTTTATTCACTTTTTGTGGCAGTGTATGAAGTGTTAAAGAATTATTAATTAGCCGATTAAGTTTCATGGTTAGGTATTCAAGTACCTACCTCTATTTATTATGCTAATAAGTTCGTATTCACAAAATAATTTAGAAGAGACAATTTCTAGTTCATTTTTAATACCAAGAAGAATAAATTTGCCAATTTACAAGAAGTTATCATATTCTTGATACAAATGACCAGTAATAACAATGTTCTATAATGACAGATCGTAAGATCACGTGAGCCGTTATTCTAATTTCGGTAGAAAGTCTCTGAAATATGCATGTTTACATTATTATTCAAATTACATACTTCTAGGATTCCTTAAAGGTCATTAATCCACAAATTGGAAGAACTTGAACAGTCGGGAAAATAGCTAGAGATTTTGGCAACTGTTTGAAACGAAAGTTTATAAACTGTAAAATTATAAATTAACATTCTTGACTAAAGTTTCACTGAATATATTAAAAACTCTACATATGTTTCGGGTGGTTAACCCATTACCAAGAGTATACAATATTACATGTAATACATAGGAATAATGGTTAACCACCCAAAACATATGTAGAGTTTTCAATATATTCAGTGAAACTCAAGTCGAGTGTGTTAATTTATAATTTCAACATAATGTTTCACCAAGAGATAAGCGAAACTTCCGTGTCATTTATTGAAAGTCTATAAATTGAAATATTACAACTATTTCAATGAAATAGGCTTTCCAATTTCAATATTGACGTTTTATCGAACGCTTTGAGTTAGCAAATAGAGCAGATAAATAGAAAGCTACTTGATGTAAATGACTTTTATGACCTTGGCTTCAGCATCACCTCTAAGTCTGTAAAGTCGAATGCAAGAGTGCTTAGAAATCTGAAGGGTCGACCTAATTCGTCCGATAGCTGCTATAGCTCCAAATGAACCTTCACTTCCAGTCGTAGCTTACTCGTATCATTAGTCTACACAGCTTTGAACCTATTACCGTTATCGCCACACTATTGAACGTTAGCATTTAAAAACTCAAGCGACCATGAGAAAGTCCCGCCATCCAACGGAAAAAGACAAGAAAAGACCCCAACTTACCGTTAGCTGTGTCAAAATATCCCCAAATCGGAATGAAAAGAGCAGTAGCGCCAACGATGAGGCAAACAAATCCCAAGACAGCTACGCATGTCGAATACAGTGGCTTAGGCTCCGCCATATCACAAAAATAACATTTTAGAACTTGAACAGAACATCACAGAAATTACAACAGCTCACAAAGAAAGGCACACGAAGTTAGGCGCATGACGGCAGAACTATACGCGGTAAATAAAGACCGCTCGAAATCAATATCGTTGTTTTTCGAATAATTTATCCACCTGTGACTGACATGTTGCACTCTTACGTTGTTAAAATTTAACACGATTCGGCGTTATCGCTGCGGCTACGACGCGTAGGCGTTTGTAAGGTCGCGATTTTTAACTACCGCAGGTTGTTATTATAATAGATCTAAAGAGTTACTAAAGTCAAATATAGCATGTCTGTTTCACCTAGTGAAGGTGTGTCGGTCATAGGTAGGGTAGGGGGGCCCCGGCAACTCGCTTCCAAGTTGAAGCATCGCGAGTACGCGCTGTTGTTCGTGCATACCTTCTATTCGCTTGGAAGTCCGCGTAGGGGGCACTGGAGTATTCCAACCTGCTGGACCGGTCGGTGGTTAGGTGAGCAAGGATTCACCGGTCGCGGTTTTCACGAGTTGAATAATTATTATTCATATAGCGTAAAGCAGTGGCGATGCGGGGATTGGGAAGATGGGCACAAATTTTACACAATAAGTGTCTTATTGAAGTGAAACATTTCCATTTGTTTTTCAACTTGAACCTAAAATAGTATGCGGATAGCGGTATTACAATTTCAGTATTCTCTTAAAAAAACTGATGATTGAATTTTTTGTACAATCCTTCCAAATTTTCAGTAACATAAATAATTTACCTCCTGTGGAACACTTGAAGGATGACTATTCAGAAGTATAATTTTCAAATTGATGATTGATGAGGCCGATACTTGGAGAAAATTAATATTCATAATGAAACAATATTTAGAATTTTCTCATAATTTGATAAATACGCATGAAGCGTTTCGAAGTGTTACTTCTTCATAAAATGCTGAATTAACTCTGAATTAGCTATATGTTAATTCGATGATTAACGCTCGAAATGCGTCAGTACCTACTTCGAAAGTACTGACGAAACGCGTCATGCGTATTTACTAAGGTTTGAGAAAATTCTAAATATTGTTTCATTAAATATGAATTTTCAATTCGGACAGAATCCCAATGCACGTAATTCGGTTATTCGATGAAATTCTGCCATTTATTGTCGACCTGAGATCAATTGCGTCAGTATAACCAGGAATAACAATGAAAGCAGGTATTCATTCGATCAAGTAATGAAATTACAAACTGTGGGATTCCCTGATTGATCGCGACGAATAGATTATTGTTACCTGTCTTGAAAATGAGTTTGAAGTCTGAAATATTTAATAGTTTTTCGGTGAACCTTCGAATTTTACAGATTTATGTGTGAAATAATTCATTATATTCGAGTTCTTACGGATTTATCTTCAATTTTTCTATTCTCTTTTCATTTTAATCAAAATGTTTTGTCTTAGCTGGTTATTTCTTCTTTGGCAGTATAATTATGAACAATCTAATTTATCACAAACTGGAAACTCAGATATCAAACAGCATTGCTCAAAAAATAATATTGAAGCTAGATGGCGTTAATACATAAAATTACACGTAATTGTCCTAATAGCTGCTGGAACTGTAGTTCCAACAGCTATCAAGTAGCTGTAGAAGGAACACCTTAGTAGTAATGGACGTGTGTACCCATTCAGCGTTCATGTTTTTCTATTGATTCCAATATAGGGGGTGTATATTGAAGGCATGTGTAAGTAGTGCTGGTAATATCACCCGAGTATCAATCTCTGGTGTGATGCTACTTCACGCATTACGCGAGAAATCTAAACATCACAGAATCACCCCAGAAGAATATTACTCCCAATAGTGTACTGTATTGCTGTTCTGTGCGTTAAGTCATATAACGCATAATTCTCACGAATAAGTATGATTTCAATTACGAATACTATCTTGCCTAGATATAGAAAATTCGGAGACTCTTATTCGAAATTTCAAATAAAACTCTCGGGGAACAAACCTATCACTTTCGAAAGTGAATATTAAGCGAGCTTCGAAAAATCATCGAACTTGTTGAATGATAATAATATACAATTCTATCATCATTATTACGAATCATCAGTCTTATTTAATCATCAATCAAGAATCTGTCACTTTCAAAACGCTCCTAGCGTGTAAGAATGGTCTCATGCCTAATCGCTCCAGATCACGCCCAGGTGGGCAAAAGATATTTTCAAGAATCACAAAACATTCATACTAGTAAATACCGAGAATGTCAATCGAAATATCGAAATATTTCAAAAAAAAATTCTCAGGGACCTGTCTACACAAAAGTCAACGTCTGGAAAGTGATAGGGTCGTTCTCGTTGACAAGATTTGTGTAGACAGCTCCCTGAGTGTTTTATTTGAAATATTTCGGTATTTCGATTAAGACTATCATTATTTATTAGTATAGACAATTTGTTAATCTTGACACTATATATATATATATATATATATATATATATATATATATATATATATATATATATATATATATATATATATATAATATATATATATATATATATATATATATATATATATATATATATATATATATATATATATACTATAAACAATATATAAGTCTCACAGGATATCTCATTGAACTATGATGAAACGTGTTACGTAAATATCATTGAAATCATTGTAGGATAATTTATATTTGCACATTTAATAGTGTTGGCGTTTACTTGATGTAAATCCATTATAATTGAATATAACTTAAATTCAAACACTTGAACTTATGATTTACACTTTATTGACTACATAGCATGACGCGTTTCGTTGTTACAAACGACTTCTTCAGATGCTTACGTAATATATATATATATATATATATATATATATATATATATATATATATATATATATATATATATATACGACTATAAACAACTATATAAGTCTCACAGGATATCTCATTGAACTATGATGAAACGTGTTACGTAAATATCATTGAAATCATTGTAGGATAATTTATATTTGCACATTTAATAGTGTTGGCGTTTACTTGATGTAAATCCATTATAATTGAATATAACTTAAATTCAAACACTTGAACTTATGATTTACACTTTATTGACTACATAGCATGACGCGTTTCGTTGTTACAAACGACTTCTTCAGATGCTTACAGAATAATAACAACATTTTGAAAAATACAGGTATATATATCAGGGAATTTTGGTGTTCTATGGTTTTGGTTTTACCTAAGATATTCCATTCTGAGAATAATTTCTAATACCTGAAAAGGTTTAACAAGGGTGAATTGTTTAATTCTATCTGTTCATTGAGCAAGTTTCCAGAATTTTTAAGCCGATTTATTTCCACTACTTCCCAATAATCTAATCTAATATAGAGAGAAGTAGTTGATTAGATTATTGGGAAGTAGTGGAAATAAATCGGCTTAAAAATTCTGGAAACTTGCTCAATGAACAGATAGAATTAAACAATTCACCCTTGTTAAACCTTTTCAGGTAATAGAAATTATTCTCAGAATGGAATATCTTAGGTAAAACCAAAACCATAGAACACCAAAATTCCCTGATATATATACCTGTATTCTTCAAAATGTTGTTATTATTCTGTAAGCATCTGAAGAAGTCGTTTGTAACGACGAAACGCGTCATGCTATGTAGTCAATAAAGTGTAAATCATAAGTTCAAGTGTTTGAATTTAAGTTATATTCAAATTTATATTTGCAGTAATCCAATTATAAACACAAGTGGATCAAATGTTCAGAAAAACAACAATGAATTCATTCTCGAACAGAAAGACATTCAATGCTTCACCTTTTCATACAAAAATGTTCGTCGACTTAGATTTCATAGTGTTTCCTTCATCCCATCGCCCTTCATTTCAACGTGAGGTGATGTTCATTTCGCTCTGAAAGACGAATTGTGAACCTTGATTGGGGACAACTATTCAGGAAAACAAAATAACTGTGCTCGCTTAATGTAATAGAGATTAATCCGATTAACTATAAAGGTTGCTCGAAACTAATTAAAATCATGACGTTAACAATATATAATCTAGATTAGGTAATATTATGTTGGCGTCTTAGTCAACAAGCACCTCATTATTTGATGCTTTTACTGTGCAGGCATTAGGGACCGTCTTAAGTTGCCTCTAGTTTGACGTATCCTCCTGTGGTCTTGAATCAAGGGATAAAATATCAGCTCAGAAACTTCCGATGTGACGGCTAATTCTACAAACTTGGAAATGTATTAGCGTTAAGAAAGGCTGGTCTATTAAAGGAAAGGCTCTGTAACGTACTCAGCGGAATATTCCTGGGATTTTCATGTTATCTTAATAGAAAGAGATTATATTCGACCACCTCATGTAGTGTGTAGGAATGGTCCCTTTAGTGAACACAAACTATCAACTTTTGAGAGTGAATTTTATTACCAATAATAACATATTGAGAATATTTAAAAACAAATGTCAATCAGCCAAATTTTACCATTCATTGGAACACATTCTGAATGCAAAGTGTCTATATTATTATGTTCTAAATATATATATATATATATATATATATATATATATATATATATATATACTGACAAGAATACCTCCGTATTATTACTATATAGTGTAAGGGATTGTAAACGGATGGAAGAAGAGGCCACTTAGTGTACTACATGAATAGTATGAGAAGTCTTTTCAAGAAAGAAGAAGCATTGACATTTTGGTTCTTTGACACTCACAGGAAGCAAACAATTTCAAAGCTAACCTTACTTTTTTCGCCTTTGACAGACATAATTGTTTCGACAATACGAATGTTTAGAGTTAAGATTTGGTATAAAGTTTAATTGTTGATGCTTTGTTGCTGTATGTAATTGAGAGTTTTTTTAGAAGTATATTCAGTAATGGTTGTATCCATTTTTAGTTATTGATAACATAGAAATAATTCAGTTTTTTTGTTCCTTGCCATGTGGCTTATTTTATAATCTCAACTATTTGGTAAGTCTTGATCTTCAGTAATGATTTTTACAACATCGGCTCATATTGCAGAGTCCTGATAATGGTTACGATTGTTTAACCGAAACGTTGACGAAAATAAAGGTAGTACACTAAGTGGCCTCTTCTTCCATCCATTTACAATCCTTACTTACACTATATATATATATATATATATATATATATATATATATATATATATATATATATATATTTATATTTATATATAGTTGAATGTTTCACGACTGTAGATATGTATATTCAATGTTTAATTGGGATTGCAATGAGGAGGCTGTCATGGCTAAGTAACATAAGGCAATGGACGGGCTTGCGAACAGTGGAAAGCCTAATACATACAGCCAGAGACAGGACAGAAATGAAGCATGTGGTCGCAAACATTCATTAGTGAATATGCATTAGAAGAAGAAGAAGAATTGGGACTGCAGTCTAGGACAGGAAAATCAGTTACCTCTTTAGTATTTTCCAAGCTTTCGAAAATGTTTATTTTCTTCTCCAGGGCTAAAATGGTACAATGTTAACAGTTTATATAACAAGCACTATCGAAAATTTAACTTACAATTTCTACGAACTTAGTTCGAAAGTACATTTGTTTTTTGAATTTTGAAAATAAGTACAAGTGTTCCCAAATGCATTTTGGGTTCGAATATTATTGCATTCTACGTGTTAGATAGCTGAAAGAAGCAACGTCACTGACTGTATTTCTCAATTCCACTTTTCAAGTGGAATGTTCCCAAAAGTTTCCTGAGATGTTTCTTAAGAAATGCCCTTGGAATCATATGGGAACATTTCACTAGAAAAGCGGAATTGAGAAATACAGAAGCAACAACTATTGTTGTTATAAAACGACAATTGAAGTCTATTCTTCCACCAATTATTCTTATTTATCTATTTTAATTAACAAATCTATCACAATAAATCTCTTTTACAATGCTATTTTTTTATAACCTCTCAACTCACCATAGACCTCAGACCAAGGATGCCACAGACTCTAACGCTTGTCAGTTGTCAATGTCATTGGTAATGTAGTAATTCGCGGCAAAATTCAAAATTAAAGAAATATTATTTCTTACATATATATATATATATATATATATATATATATATATATATATATATATATATATATATATATATATATATATATATATATATATATATATATATATATATTTATATATTTATATATACGAGGGTGGTGTGAAAAGTTTCCGGCCTGACTAGGAGATGGTGCCACCAGTTCTACTTCTGGAGCGGCGACCTACAGTACAATTCCTACTGAGCTTGTGTGTAAAGTTTCAGCCCAATCGCTAAGTAAGATTGCGTTTGAGACCACGTTGTGCGAGACGCTTACGTTGATTTCGTGAAAATGAAAAATTGAAGAAATGTGCTGTATTCAAATACTTCTATTTGAAAGGTTTTACACCAAAAATTATATGGATTGAACACTATGAGACTCCTCCCCATCATTTTCAACTATTAAGCAGTGGGTTTCTGAATTCAAAATGGATCCTGTGAGCACTTCTGACAAGACGCGCTCAGGACGCCCCGTTGAGTTCACAACTTCAGAAATGAATGAGAAAATCCATAAAATAGTATTGGAAGACCGCAAATTGGAAGTGCCTTAGGTGCTGAGACCTGTAGGATGTCAGCTGTACGTGTGCGAAATATTTTGCACAACAATTTGAGTATTTAATAGCTGTGTGCTAGATGAGCCGCGTTTCCTAACATTCAACCAAAAACAGTTTCACCGAAAATTTGTCACTCTATAGGAGTAATCCAAACGAATTATTGCGTCGAATCATAACTGTTTAGGCGTTCACCACTAAACTCCTGAAAATAAGGTTAAAACAGTGGGTTGAAAAGGGGAACCAACTCCAAAGAAGGCAAAAACAATTTTATCGGCAAACATGGTTATGGCTACTGTTTTGAGTTTGTGTTTGTTATCAAATGCGCGTTATCATGTTTGTTATATGATAATAATAATAATAATCTTTATTTAAGGTTATCGTAATACAATTATATAGGTAAAACAATAGAAACTATTCTAATTTTGAGATCTATCTTTTCAATTATCTGTCCTAAACGAATATAATAATTTTCTCACAAAGACCGTAGCCTATGGTGAGTAAACGCACCATTATCATGCACCAGCGCATTCGTCGATTGTTGCCATTTCCAAAATCCACGAGTTGAAGTTTGAATTGATGCCGCATCGTCCCTACTCTCCAAATTCAGCTTCCAGCGACCATCACCCGTTTCCTAACATCAAAAAATTGCGTGGCGGTAATAGATTTGAAAGCAAAGAAGAAGTAATCGAAACTATAAATCAGTATTTGAAGGAGCTCGACGAATCTACGTTTAAAACTGGTATAACTAAATTAGAACACTGTTATGAGAAATGTATCAGTGTTGATGGAAATTATGTTGAAAAATAAAGCAAAAACAGAATTTGTAGATATCGTTTTTATGAGTCAGGCCGGAAACTTTTCACCCCACCCTCGTATATATATTTCTGACATGAAATTGTGAATATAAACACCATACATTCAGAATAGCTTTAAAATCGAATGAGCCTATAGCATAGTGAAATACAGATCGTGAAATTTGGCTGTAACCGAAAGTTGTGTCCAAATATTTTAAAAATGTTCGGCTTGCTCTTGTTGATTAAATGACACCCTCAGACTGAAGCCTCCGGAGAAAACAATTTTTCTCTTTTTTATGGATCGAATATATTCTATCAGTAATTTCCTGACACGTCAGCGATAAGCCTCCCCTAATAAGAAATCTCGAATTGGCCATTCGTGAGGAAAATATATTAAAGGTATCATTCCCCTGTAAAATCCGACCTGAATAAGAGAGTGGGTATGTGTTAGAAAAAAACGACGAAAATGAATTAACTGAATTGAAACACAACAAAAGAATTTGAAATGAAACAAAATTGGTTTTCATCTGAAAAACAAATGAAACTTTGATTTTTCCAACATTGACTTTTAGATTCTTGTAGAATAAAAATCAATCGAAAAGATCTCACACTGAAATATGATATTTTCAGCACAAGAAGAAGAAAATCATTCTCAGAATTTTTTCAATATCAAATCGAAAATCTGTCTGTGAATCAGCTTTTCTGAACACAAAAATTTCAAACTTACGAATACTCGTATTTGTTGAAAAATTTCTTCAGATTCAGACAGAAAAATGTTTGTGAATAAAAATAACACATAAAAGGAGACGGGTCTTTTCAGATGGAATTTATATGTGACAGGTGCTGGTTGACATAAATAATAAACAACTGTTTGAGTTGACATTTAGAGAGATCCCCCTACGGGTAGGGTGGAGGGCTGAAAGCAGTATATAGCCCTGAAAAATCTCGTAAACCATTTTACTTGCTCAATTCCATTATTGAAATTGCAGGAAAGAACTGAATATTGGATTTAAGATAATTATACAATTTTTATGAGTAATATTTTGAATAAAACTAGGTAGTCTTCTGATTTTCACTATGATTCAATTAAAATATAACAATATTGTTTCGCCAACACAGTGGCTTCATCAGATGTTGATGATGAACTGATAAATTTCATCATGAGTTTATCATCAACATTTCTAACATAATACTAATTTAATGATAAGTTCTTTATTCTCAACAGGTATAATACCCAGTAATAATTCTGTAAGCATCTGAAAAAGTCGATTGTAACGACGAAACGCGTCATGGTATGTAGTGAATGAAGTGTAAATCATAAGTGTTTGAATTTAAGTTTATATTAAATTATAATGGATTTACATCAAGTAAACGCCAACACTATTAAATATTCGAAATAAAAGAGATATAACAAAGAGCTCAATTTAATCTGAAAAAACTAAAATAGTAACTAATAATAAAATAATCTCATTTAATGACATATTGAAAAAAATTCCTTCTCAATCAATTAATTTTAGTCAATTCTCTTTGTTCACGTAACTCCTAATAATAACTTCTATTGAAGTCAAAGTGAATGTCACAATTATTGGCAACTGTATTGAATGTAGACTCCATAAACCAAATGGGGATTGTATTAGGAAGTTGGTCCTCGGAGTCTCTAGGTGGAATAATTCTGTATTACGAGAATTTTGCCTAGGAACTCGAAATTTCAAAGCGGACAAGAGAGGAGGACAGTCAATACTATTGTGCACTAATTTGTACAAAAATTTGAGTGATAAAGTTTCCCTTCTACTCTGAAATGGGATTAAACTAAATCGACTCAATAATTCGTTATGATTGACTCCTCTCTGTGGATAAACATTATCCTCCATTCAAACCTAGAATTTCAAGAACCTTTTCTGAATAGTCTCAAAATGTCGTTGATGGCAAGTGTAAATAGGGGGCCAGATCGTGCTACCATACTCCAACTTGCTACGGATAAGGGGAACATCTGATGAAGCCACTGTGTTGGCGAAACAATATTACTATATTTTAAATTCATTATAGCTAAAATCAGAAAAATACCTAGTTTTATTTCAATTATGTATTTAGATTCTAATCAAGAATGGGCATAATCGATCAATAATTTTTATGAATGTTAAAACATGTAGCAAGAAAGGTGAATATATGTTGATGCATTGACATTTGCATGCAAGGTTTCTCACTCAATTGAGCCAGAACTCATTCAGGTGAAATCAAGCAAGAGGCATATTTTATAATCTGAAAAAATCACTTTTTACAGATTTACTCACTCTTTTCGCAAAATTTCTTTAGAGGACTTTTTTTTCAACTGAAATTGATTTCCAGGTATTACTTGGTGAATCAGCATGTACAATAAGGTTTGAACTTAAAACAAAAAAGCATTTGACTTATAGTTTCACTGTGATCTGTGAAATATTGTGGAACTTTCAGCTAAGTGCCCCTTCATTATAAACTTGAATCTTATTTTGTTTCTTGTTTTTATACTCTTCTAGTGGGTATGATTCTATTTAATATCTTTTTACGAAATTGTAGTTAAGAGTTGGACAATTACATACTTCTACAACATATACGTTTCCTGTAAGAGAATTCGTTATTCATTTCTTAGAACAAACAAGGGAGTTGGCATTGTTTCGCACTTCTTTTTGATAGAGATAGTTTAAGAGTCAAAGAATTACACGAATAGCCTTTTATCTCGGTATATCTCCATATGATTACCATGGGATATCATAATACCACATTATAAGAACCGTGTTGTTGAAGGAAGCTTCGGAATAGTTTGTGAAAGCTTAGTTTTACCAGTGCATTTTCTTCAGAGTTGATGTAGTCGGAATCGGACTACTGAGATTCTTTTTCGAAGATGTTCTGAGCAAATTTTGTAGGAATCGATATGTGGGTATTTGAATGAATGGTAGCATGTTTCCTGAAAAAGCGACTGTCTGGATCTCAATGAAATTTGGGAAATAGGGTATCGCCTGATAACTGAAGATATAATAATCAGTCGAGATTGAAAAACATATCTTTACTGAGGTAAAGTGAAACAAATTCTCACTATCATCAGGTTGAAGGAATTTTATTCATTCCATAAATGATATTTTGTTGGTGGTTACAACGATGATAATGACAGTTTAATGACGATGATAAATCGGAAGGGAATTCATATTTTATGCACAATTCATCAGTAACCATATGTTATTATGATATTAAAGACAGCATATTATATATTGTAAAGCGTTGAAAACATATTTTCATATTGAATAATTTAATTGACAGTTTTGAATGCCCTTGCAAATATAAGAGTTGAATGTCATAAAATTATAGAAAAAAAAAACTTGAATGCTGACCAAACTCATACATACATATAAACATATTACTGAAGAGTTTTGTCTTCTTTCTGACCTTTTTGATTTATAATATTTCTTTACTGGGTTGAGGTCAATTTTAACATTTCTTCTAGATTTACTTCACAGGACTTTATTACGCGTTTCGGTTCTAAGAACCATTTTCCAATAATATTGTCCAAAATTGTCAACAACTACAAAAATTCGGTTTTAAAAATAAATAAACAAAGGTTGAAAATCTTAAATAACTTACTCTTTCAATATAACAAAAAACATTGAGGACTTTAGTTTTCACAAACAATTTTGGGAGAATCACTTTCCCTATGTGCATGATTGAAGGAATATATATATATATATATATATATATATATATATATATATATATATATATATAAATATAAACATTCACATATTAACATATATATACACATCACAAGTATATGCTTGAAAATACATGCATGTGAATCATGTACGTGAATACACATATATGTTCTTGCAGAGATTATGCAGATCAAGGAAACTTGCCTTAATATCAGTAACAGAACAGTTGAATTTATCCACCTTCTAGTTCTAAATGAATGCGTTTCTGGAAGAAACTCTTGGAGCAATAAGGTTAAGCTTATGCAATAATTCCTGACATTTCACTTTATTCTTAATTATTTTATGCAAGGAAATTATTGTTTGGCATTTCCTTCGCGCACTTAGTGTGTCCACATTTTGTCGACTTGTAAGTGTTCAATGTTGTAGGACTATAGGTGGATATATTCCATCAATTCTAAAGCTCAAAAATTTCAGGAACTATCGCTGAATAGACTCCAGTTGATCAATATGTAATCGATAACTAGGATTCCAAACTGTGGATCCGTATTCAAATTTAGATCTTACGAAAACACACTACAATGTTTACAGAGTACGGCCAATTCCTTACCAATGCGAATAATGAAACTATATACTCTAGATGCATATTTGCGATTTTTATGCATATTTGCTCGTATATAACAGCGTTCCTTAATGCATTAAAGCTGGTCTCTAATAATCAACTATAAAATGAATTCGAACACAACCCGAAGTGTGAGGTTATTGATTAAACTGGAGTATAAATCGAAAGCTCATATGATTGAATTCATTTATAGCTTGATTTACCTATGATCGAGATTTTCTGTATCTATAGAAATAAAGTATATTGAAAAAAAATTCAATTTAAATCAAACTCTTAACGTTTCACAAATATATTGAATAATAAAATAATATCCCAACGTAGGGTCAAATAAATAATCTATAATATAAAAATGAATGGCAAAATGTGTTGGTGAGCGCATAACTCAACAACGCCTGGACCAATTTTGCCAATTATTCTTCAAAAATCTTCGTTGAAGTCCAAGGATAGTTTTCACAGCGAGACAAAATCGAATAATTGCCGGGAAGAATCTCAAAACAGCCGATCCTTTTTTCTCATACAAACGTTTTCTAACTAAAATGTTCTTGTCATGGACAAAATTTTAAAAATTGCGTAAATATTTAGAAAATTCAAGATTACTTAATTAATCATAAAAGTAAGAAATAATTATTAATTCTCAAAAAGAGGATGTAAGAAACTGAATATCTTATCACACATTTCGATTAGTTTAGAGCTATCACGACTTATATCAAAACATTTTTATAAATTTGAATAGACTAACATACACGTTACTAACAGCGCGTGGTATATTTGATTATAAAGAAGAATACATCGTTTTTTTTAATTTATAGTTGAATTTCCTTTTAAAAAACGCTAGCTATCAGATATATAAACTTAGTTGCAGAACTCGCAAAGCAGCATGTCAAATATATAAAAGACCAAGTCAAACTGACGAGCAACGCGAAGTTCGGAATGAAGTTGAATGGAATCGATGGAATTGAAATTAACAATATGGATATGTTGCGTTCAACTCCTATCGACCTGCATTCAATTATAACGTTGAAATAGATTACAGTTCAGAGCAGATCGTTGCTATTGGACCAAAGATCGTTGTGTGTCAATATTGCATGGCAAAGTTCAATTGTTATCGATAAGAAAATACTACCAATGATGCGACAAAATATTGCGCGAAGAGTCAATTCAAATAGACGCTATTGTTACAGCCACCAGAGCCACTATATTCATTGGTGTCCCGGATTGGAATAAATTCTGCACATTTTTTTACTTACATCCAGCAAATATCTCATATAATCAATGATCAGATATATGGGACAAGTACAGCTACGAAATTAGGAACATGTCGTTCAACTACAGAACTGACAAGTTAATTACTTTCACAACAACGTGTTAATATAGAAATTTTTTGATAATTGGACTGATTTGAAATAACAGGGAGTATTGCAGTACCTTCTAAGTAAATGAGTTCCTGACTCCATACGGGATAAATATTGAAAAGAAGATAGTCTAGCACATATAGCAGAACATGTCTTTCCGAATTTTGAAAAATTTTCATTTGATCATGTTTAACCAAGAAGTAAGCGAGAATTCAATCTCAGTTGATAAAATATATTAAATTCAGAATATTCCAGTGGCTGTGAGCCTTTTCAAATAACAAACGATAGTGAAAAATATTAATCGATGATAAATTTTGTATGCTAATTATGAAAAAAGGTTCTTCACGAAATCAAATTAATCAAGCACGTTCATAAATTTATGATAAATTATGGTAATTTGATATTCAATTCACAAAGTAAAGGTGCTAAGGACAAAAAATTTTTTCAAGTTATGGATACACCACAGACGTATATCTGAATACCCATCGTTTTTATATTTTTCAATTTATACAAAATAACGTTCATAAACAGAAGAATGATTTTTCGAGTCGTTTTACAGTACCGCAAAATATTCATTATTCCTCGCGAAACGCAATTGGTTTTTCACGCATTTATCAGCCGTCAATATCCCTGAATAAATTGTTTCCGAATCGTGATTAGCTCCTGCTTCTATGCAAAGAGGGAACTCATTTCAATTTTCCCCTTGCTGCTCTGAAAATTGATGTCTTTTCATCAGTCCGCGCTACAGTTGTTAATGGATTATACTACTTGCTCTTTTCTAATTGGATTGGATGAAATATATCTAGCATACGAACGTTAGCATACGTAATAAGCTTTTTGTGATTTTTTGTCATGAAACTGAAAAATGATACAAATAATCTGAAATTTATTGATATTGCCATTTCCACGTTTGCTGGTGCTATTGTGGAATCTGAAATGAAGCTTAAATTGATGTAAAGTGGTCTTTTTGGAGCACCGAATCACATAATATTATAAAATCTAACTAACTGATGTGGTATAAATGCGTTGAAACTCAACCCAGGCCAATTAAACGTTATTCTTATTCATAGTGAAACATATGCTTCTATCACTGACATGGCAATCTTGCAGTTATCAGTTGGGGGTGAGAGGATACCATGGATTTACGAAGCTAAGAATCTAAATTGTGTTATTCGATAATAAGTTCAGCTTCAGGAGTCATACTTCAGAAGTGAGACTTAGCTGTTTTGTGAGATTGAGAGGTTTGCAAAGTCACAAATACGAACTCGATGCAATTAAGCTACAGATAACAAAATCCCTTATTTATCCAATTTTTAACTACTGTAGTGTTAATATAACTTGTATATGACAATTTTCAACTGAAATGGATAAAAAACATTACATAATATTCCTAATGTTTCAGATTTCTTTGTTGTTGCCCATGTAGGGAGGGATTCTATCACGCCCTTCAAAATAAAACTCATAAAGCTCAGTTTTGGAGAAAGAGCGGAATACCTATATGTGGATTCTTTGTATCAACTTTTACGATACTTTCAACAATCTGAAGTATCTTTAATAATAATTATTATAATGAGTTCATTGTCAACACCTTACACAATAAATAAAAATAAAATGAATAAGGCTTTATCTTTTTTTCTCTTAAATGCCTTACATACAAGGTTACAAATAGCAGGAGTTTATCCAGGCTAATCTTTTACTCCTCTAATATGAACAAGAAGACAGAAAAACTCAACACTATAGAAATTAATCCAAAAATTAACAGGTTATTTCTTAATGAGAGGACCTTAACAATAAACCCGAAACTAAAATTGAATAAATATCAATTAGAATTTAGATATATTTCAAATAACATTGAAATAAAGCTCAAACAAACAAAAAAAATCCAAAGTATCTCGAACTTAACCGAAACTCTCCTCTCTTAGCCGATTGTACAGTTTCTTCTTTTCACAGTAGAATTGAATCACGAAGTACAGCACATGATGTCTAGCACATGATCTAGGAATCAGTTTAGTATTCCGAAGCATAGGACTGTGAAATACGAGGGTTGTCCTGATTATATGTTGCAAACATTACTGAACAATTTCTTTTGTTGAGAATAGTAGTTCTGTCGGAACATTCAAAAGGAAATTTGATTTTTGGATGTTCAAATTCTCTTTGATTAAAAATACACATATATATATATATATATATATATATATATATATATATATATATATATATATATAAAATTTTCTTTCATTCTTATAGAAACCTTTATGTTCAATTTTTTATATATTAGCTATTTATATATTGAGCTTGAATAATTTGTATTGTATCAGGAATTTTATATGTGTAATACAGTATGTTGCCAATAATTATTTGGAGGAGTTGAAGAAGCAATTTCTTCCAAAGTATTTCTTTATACCTCTCATTTAAATATTATTATTGTTATATGTACTTGCTTCAGCAAAACTTGTTATTATTAACAATGACTCATATTAATAAAAAAGATATTTATACCTTCCCAAGTTTTCATCACATATAATAGTTAAAATTTTCAAAAACTTTAATGGGTCCTCAAGTGTCAGAAACAATATGAAAATTGAAATTTGGCTGATTAGCGTTGTTATATAGATAAGGACTGATCATTATTCTCTCTGAGACGCTTCCTTTGATAATTTAGAAAACTCAATCAAAACTCAACTTTCAGGAAAACTCATGATAATCCAGATAATTGAAATCAAGTAGATTTTTTACACATGAGTATGATGTGCTAATGTGCTTATCCAGAAAATATATTCAATATACTTCGAAGTTTTCTATTCGTTCAATATTACATTATATGGAAGATTAATTTGAGTAGAGTTGCAATTATCTAATGAGCTTAATTGTTTTATATATTTCGGAAAAACTTATAAATTTCATCAGTTCCGAAGATTTTTATCTTGAGATATACAGCAAATACTACACAAATGTTAAATTTGAGGTTTCACCGATTCACTTCTTCATCGGTTTCTGAAAGTTGTGTTCAAATTTACTGTGACTTGAGAATATTTTGGTTCGAGAATGGTGAAAAAATGCAACATCAATTTTCGATTGGATACAAAAGAAACACAATGACAGTAATGAATAGGTACAGAGTGAGGTTAACAGTTCACAATGCATGAATGCACACTGTGTAGAAAGGAGATTTCTTCTCTGATGATACTCCGTGGTTTATTGAGAATTATCTGATTCAAGAGTAGAATTAAGTATTAAGGTATATATATATATATATATATATATATATATATATATATATATATATATATATATATATATATATATATATATTAATATATTTAAATATTTGTTTCACTTACAGTGACTCGAACTGCTGAGTACACAAAGTACTGGACATCACAGCAAAGGCTGAAAAATAGTGATCAAGATTCACAAATCGTTCAATACTACTAAATACTGAGACTCTCAATCGAAATATCAAAATATTTCAAATAAAACTTTCAGAGAGCTGTCTACACAAATGTTGTCAACGAGAACCAACCGATCACTTTTGAGAGTGAATATTGAGAGCGTTTCGAAAAATTCATCGAACTTTTCGAATGATAATAGGATACAATTGTTTCATCATTATTATGAATCATCAGTCCATATTTTTCAATCTATCAATCAAGAATCGATGACTTTCAAAACGAACATACTGTTTGAAGCGCGACTGTTTGGTGCGCTTTATGGGCTGGTGGAATCATTGGTCCGTACTTCTTCAAAAACGATGATGCCCAGAACGTTACAGTCAATGGTGATCGGTATAGAGCCATGATTACTAACTTTTTCATTTCTGAATTGAACAACCATGATGTCCAGGAGTTGTGGTTTCAACAAGACGGAGCAACATGTCACACAGCTCGTGCCACAATCGATTTATTGGAAGACACGTTTGGTGACCGCCTAATTTCACGTTTTGGACCTGTGAATTGGCCTTCAAGATCTTGTGATTTAACACCGCTAGACTACTTTCTGTGGGGCTATGTAAAGTCATAGGTCTATGATTTCAGATTGGAAGGTCCAGATTGGACTATATCCGAGCCAGCCGTGGTGCTCATATGCCAGAAATCATATTTAAAATGTAATGCCACAAGATTCTCTTTCGAATAAAAACCAATTCTTGTCAATCGAATGAGATCCATCGTTGTCTTATCGCAATTCAAAGTTCTATACTCCTAAGAAAAACACCCTATATCATTTGCATTTGCTCAAGATGAATTATAACTCCTCATACTATTTAGGCATTTAATCTAATCCTTCAATAAAAAACTATGAATTTTTATTCAAATACTTTAATTTTTTTCTGAAAATCAGCTTAATTCCATATCGTTCAAAAACACCACTGTTCGTTTGATGGATTTTTTGTGCTTTCAATATCCTTCGCTTTTCTTTTCCCTCGAGTTCAATATATTTGTAAGAAACACTACTCAAACTGATGAAGCCAAAGTTCACTTTCAGTCTGTGTGGGAGCTACTTAGACGTCAAATCGATATCCAATTTCAGGGTGGGTATTATTGAACATTTTTCTTCATTTCACTTCATGTATTTATGCAGAATATTTACAACAGATAGGAATGCTTTAAACAATATGGTGAAAGAAAACTTTTCTCTTTCTTTGCATTACAATGTCAATATCGAATGTTTCTTGAAGAAATATATGCTAAAATATTTTATATGAAATAGAACTAGTGAGGGTTCCGATCAATAGATATGTAGATTAATGGATCAGTTGATCAATAGATCAGTAAATCAATAAACCAGTTGATCAATAGATAAGTAGATTCATAAATCAGTTGATCAATAAAAATATAGATCCACCTAACCGGTCAAATCGGCTATGTAGCCAGATCACTGAAAATATAGATCCACAGAAATAATCCAGATCGTCGATGTAGCACCATCAATAGTGAAAATAATCTGTGGTTCAATTTGAAGTTTAAACTGTAAAAAACCAAAATCATTCGAATTTTTTTATCACACCGTGACCAACGCTTTTATACTGCATTGCAGTATTACATTTACGATAAGCATTTTATAGGGATTTATATATATATATATATATATATATATATATATATATATATATATATATATATATATATATATATATATATATATATATATATATATATATATATATATATATATATATATATATATATATATATATATATATATATATATCACAATAAATAATATATAATATTAATTCCATTGTGTATTATTAGTAAATGAACATGATTCAAATAGTATATATGAAATTACAAATATTCAACAAAATCTTTGATATAGTTTGATGTACATTTCATTCAGAGAATTCAAGTTGAAAAATGTTATGCATGTTACAATATGTTTGAATTTTCTTAGCAATTATAGGAGAAATCACTATGATAATTTTTTTTCCATTGATGTAGATGCTCAAGCAAGATAATGTTTCTCCAAAATTTCCAAATTTTATAATATTATGGATCTTACATTTTCTTCATAGTGTTCAATAGTAGTTTATATATTGGGCAATTTAGGAAGTACCTTCAGGTATAAACAAAGCTATCATTTTGTATATGCAAGTAAACATTATGGAATCTTTTGAATTGAAAAATCCATATTCTTGTGCAGGTTCAAAATTTTTAATGGTCCCATTTAGTTTTGTACCAAAATGGTTATAGTCATCTTAGAAATGTAATTGAAAATACACCATATCTGAAAAAAAATTTAAGAAAATGTGAGCGATTTTTTAAATCAGAAAAAGTTACCAATAATTGTTTTGAATTCTCTCTGCATACAGTTGTTTGAATGATTTTACTGGGGTAGACTCTGGAGAAAGCAAAATGAAGATATTTTGATGGAGAATAGTCTTTTTATTATCAATATTTGTTAAAAGAGGTTTATAAAAAGTGGAGTTATTTCATCATTCTTTCCAAATTCGAATGAATCTTTAATGAAGAGTACTCGAAATCACACAGGTTCAATTTTACCTCAAATAGTACAGCAATTTCTACGTTGAATACTTTCTGCTATGAATTTACTTTTCTGAGCTTCAAAAATTACATTGGATTCATCATCATTGAACAATTATGAAATGGTTTATGAGTTTTAAGAAATTAATTATCTTGAAACTCATAATTAAGTATTATTATTATTAAGTATCTTCATTATTGATCCTATTGAGTTTCGGTCAAATGGTAGTAGCACTCCAAAAAATGTAATTGAAAATCCTCTACCAGATCTGAAAAAATGAAAAGCATATGTGAGCATTCTTACAGAATCAGAAACATTTGCCAATAATACTTTTGAATAATCTGCATAAAGTTATTTTGAATAATTTTTCTGGGGTAGACTCCAGAGAAAACCAAATTGAGATATTTTTATGGATAACGCTCTTTTGATTCATAATTGTTTGAAGATCTCCATAAAAACTACAGTTATTGCTCAATTCTTTCAAAATTCAAGTGAGTATTTGATGAAAGTTACTTGAAACCACAGTGGGTTAAATTTACCTCAAATACTACATCAATTTCTATTTTGAATACTTTTTACTCTGAATTTACTTTTTTGAGGTTGAAAAATTACATTGAATTAATCATTATTGAATAATAATGAAACGGTTTATGATTTTTAAATTCTAAGCCTGAAATATTACACTGGATTTAATCTTTTAAAAATTATGGAAGTTTTTATAGGTTTTAAGAAATTGTGGGCAACTAATTAAACTGAAATTGTACAAACCTTGATATAGTAATCCCCACACACACACATACAAATCATCAAGTATAGAGCATTTAGATGTAATAATTTCATAGCATTAACTATTCGAACTGCTTCAGCATATTCATTGTTAATTTAACTGAATTTTAACTATATCTGCTACTTCATCTCCCTGAAACCCTGAATCTGGAAAGAGTGACAAAATATTTTGGCCTAGCCTTTGTAAAACATTCATTGGAAATCTTAAACCATTCCTTTCTGAAACAGAACATAAATTTGTGTGAATAGAATAGAAAAAGAGACATTTGGAGAACATATTTTTAAAAAAATATATTATAGATCATGATTACTGGGGGCCCTATGAGAGAAGTTGTTTGTTTTCAAAAAATGAATAATTTGTTGTGGAAGGCATTGTGGAATAAAAATCATTTTAATGCATTTTTGAAAAACATTCTGTGAGAACTGCAATAATTTCACTTTTCTGTCTAACTTCAGATGAATTTTAGGTAAATCCTTATAATTAAAATTACAATGAGTATAAATTTACCTCACACCAAAACATAATTTCCAATTTTACTCATTTTGTCATTAAATTAATTTTTCTTTCCTGTATACAGTATGATTGTACAATAAATTAAAATTCTACGTACCTTCATTCAGTAATCACCACAAATGCTAATCATAATATATGCCTTTGAATCTCTATAGCATTCAAAAATTCAACTAATTTAATATAATGAATTCTTAATCTACAAATTATTCTATTTACTTTTATTCAACAATCCTTTGCCAATTGCAATTAGCAGTACATGGATCCAACGTAGCCAAAATTGCTCATTCTTGTCCACCAGAGCAGCTCCAAATTGTCATCTATTGTGTAAAAACCAATCAATAGTTGTGAACCCTATTTCTTAATTGCACCTTGGAGTAGTGGGAAAGATAGCACAGTTGAATAACCCAAGGAAAACCATGAAAACTTGCAGAATGGTCCTCAGGAAATGTTAAGCTATTCCTTCCTATAACAAAATAAAAATATACATTATAATGGCTATTTCAACTTGTAAATCATATTATTTACATATAGATATATTCATATAGATAACCATGCATTCAGAATTGAGAAGAAATATGTGAAATATTACAAATTTTGTAAATTAAAGTTGAATTCTACAGTAATTACTGATTTTATACCTAAGATCTAATTATACTAACAGCTCAAATATGGGTCGTGAAAAATAATGAGAACCTGTAGATTATTCACTGAAAAGGTTTAGCTGCTGCTACCTGCAATAAAATAGAAATGTACATTATAATGGCTGTATTATCATTCTACATGTGAATATATTGATATATTTTTCATGCATTTATAATTGAGATGGAATATGTTAAATATTACACATTTTGTAAATTATCGTTGAATTCTACCTAACTACTAATTGTGTTCATGAGCTTTAATCATTGTTTGTATCAATTATTAAGCTTTATTTAACTGTACTCAATAATTTAAGCTCAGAACCACTATGACATTGTGCAAATATTTATGAAAATAGAAAACGTGAAATTTTTAATACATTGAACTTGTTAGTCCAAATTATTGTACATACTTTGCTTCAGTAATCCTTTTCCAATTGAAAATAGATATATATGGATCCAACAATATCAAATATCACTCATTCTTGTCCACCAGAACAGCTCAAAACCATCTAATATTACATTTACTTCAGAAAAACTTCTTTTCATGCTCAATCTTGAAATAGCGAGAACTTGGTATGGACCCTGGTGGTTACGTTTATCCTCAGATCCTCATTGAATGTATAATAATTCTTGAGAATCCTGAAATACAACAGAAATGTTGTTTTAATACATGAAATATGCAAAACACAATGTCTGTGACAATGGTATTTATGAATATTCAAAAATTTAGAAAATTTAATACATTGATTTCATAATCTCAAAATTATTCTACATACTTTGATTCAGTAATCCTTTTCCCATTGCAATTAGCTATATATGTATCCAACCAAATCACAAATTGTTCATTCTTGTCCACCAGAGCAGCTTAAAATCGTTTAATACATATTATGTTTACTGCATAAGAACTTCTTTCCATGCTCAATATTGGAATAGCGAGAACTTGGTATGGACCCTGGTGGTTACGGTTATCCTCAGAATCTCATTGAATGTATAATAATTCTTGAAAATACTGGAATACAACAGAAATGTCGTTGTTTAGCACAGTTTTTCTACATTAAATATGCAAAACACGTAGAGCATGATTACCACCGTTTCTATTTAACGAATTTAGGTGTACCTACCTTTTTTAATATTGCCCAAAGCTGCTTAAGATGTTATTACTTGGCCCCATTATAACTTGTACATTGTAAGGTGTCTCACTATACTGCTGAATTATATCCTGTGATTTTCAATATTATTGATTGAAACTGGGGTAATATGTTTGGTTATAACATAGAGATGGGTTCAACGTGTATGTATTCTTCATATTTGTGAGAATTCATTCCATCCAAATTGTCCTAGGTAGCATTTTCTGTTCTTCCATCGAGAGCATTGAATTAAATTGAAATTCATTTCACAGTGAATTTGAATCGAAAGAATTAATCCTGAAATCAATATTATTGATTAAAGGTTATTTTTACGTATTTTTCCAAACCTACCTGTAAAGGTTATGACCTCTGAACGCGATCTATTCAAACACATGTAATTACGCTAATCCAACGAAAATACTTGTTTATCTCCGTCGTAATCTTGATATATAGCTATTTTGATATACATTCTGAAATAATTTCAGTTGAAAATTGTGCAAATATACGATTTTTCATTCCATTCAATTCGGAGTTTAAGTTGGAAATGCAGCGGCTACCGCCGTGAACGAAAATTAATTATTTCAAAAGAAAAATGACATTATCGATAAACAAAAGTATTTATACACACATTTTAAAAGAATAAAACTTACCTGTAGAGCCTCAAATGTATTATTTCATCCATAAATTGCACGAAATTAATTGAGAATTGAAAATTTCAAAATGTCCGTCAAAATGTCAAATTATTTTCCCGTCGAAATTTGTTCGAACGCGGTTCGAGGAACGGTCGTCGGTCGGGACCTACATCGCTCGTGACCATGCAGCGGCGTCCGCCGTGTACACTAACGCAATAAAAAGTAATTATCTGAAAAGAAAAAAGACATTATCGATGAACGGAAGTATTTGTCCACACATTTTAAATGAATAAAACTTACCTGTAGAGCCGCAAATGTATTTTTCCATCCATAAATTTCAGGAAATTAATTGCGAATTGAAAATTTCAAAATGTCCGTCGAATTGTCAAACTATGTTCGAACATAGTCTACGCCTATGGAGGTTTTGATCACGGTCACGTGACAAATTTAGCCAATAAGGTAAGATAGGGGAATACGGCAATACGTAAAATCCAAAAAGTAGTGGTACACAGCACTCTTTCCCAGCTATTCGAATCGGGCCTTTTTCGTAATTTTCAACATTTCGAAAACATTTGGAAATTTTGAAAATCGGTATCTCCGGAACGGCAGCACCGATCGAAATGAAAATGCGACGGTGTACGTTCTCGAACCCTAGACTTTCGTAAAAAGATAATTCCGAAGCGATTCGGCAAAATTTGCAGGAGTAGACCCCCCGAGTTCGAGGGTACCTTTTTTGTTCGAAAAATGAGTGTTTTTATTTAAAAAATTTTTTTCGGCCCCTTTTCGTCCGATTTCGATCCGGTAAAAAGTGTCGACCTCGTTCCGAACGTTTATACTATCGAAATCCGAAGGAATTGGCCGCGCAAGTGGCCCCGTTTAGGCTGGGCGCACTTTTTGAAGAAAATTTTGAGGGGCCCTAGCCCCCAAACGGGGCCCCCTACCCCCGATTGCCGTACACCGTTGGAAAGCCCCGACCCCAATCTATCACCGAAAATTATCGCGGACCCAAAAAACCCCTCGCCCCCAAGTTATTCCGCTTCAAAGTCCCCATACAATAGTCACTTGTTTTTGTTACCCCTCACAACTCTTACGCGTTTAGTTATATAGACTAGTGAATCAGTTGATTAGTAGATAAGTAGATAAATCAGTTGATAAATCAGTTGATCAATGAATCAGTTGATCAATAAATCAGTTGATCAATAAAAATATAGATCCACCTAACCGGCCAAATCGGCAATGTAGCCAGATCACTGAAAATATAGATCCACAGAAATAATCCAGATCGTCTATGAAGCACCATAAAAAGTGACAATAATCTGTGGTTCAATTTGAAGTTCAAACTGTAAAAAACCAAAATCATTCGAATGTTTTTATCACACCGTGACCAACGCTTTTGTACTGCATTACAGTATTACACCTACGATAGAGATTATAGGGTTTATATATATATATATATATATATATATATATATATATATATATATATATATATATATATATATATATATATATATATATATATATATATATATATATATATATATATATATATATATATATATATATATATATATATATATATATATATATATATATATATATATATATATAATGCAATAAATAATATATAATAATTTCATTCTGAATTATTAGTAAATGAACATGTTGCAAATCGTACATATGAAAATACAAATATTCAGCAAAATCTTTTATATAGTTCAATGTACACTTCATTTGGAGAATAGATATTGAAAAATGTTATGCATTTTATAACTATGTTTAAATTTTTCAAGTAACAAATGAATTTTTACTAAAAGTATTTTTGGAAAAGTTTCCGAATAAATTATTCAAGTAACAAATACAACAAATGAATTCTGCATACACTTTCCTTTGTATTGATATTGATGATCCAATACAGAAGAAAATGTAACATATACTGCATATGTATCAAATTTTTGAGCAGTAATTCATAGATCTTTAGAAATTTGTATCATTCTTAAATTCACAAATTAAATAAGCAAAATAATGTTTCTTAAAAATTTTACAATAGCATGAATCTTACATTTTCTTCATTGTAGTAGTTAATATATTGGGCAATTTAGGAAATACCTTCAGTTATAAACAAAAAGCTATTATTTTGTAAATGCAAGTAAATAGATATAAAAAATTTTGAATTGAAAAATCCATATTCTTGTGTAGGTTCAGCATGTTTCTTGGTCCATTGAATTTTGTACCAAAATTGTTGATTGTAATTGGTAATCATAAAAATGCAATTGAAAATCTTCTACCATATCTGAAAAAAAAAATATGAGCATTTTTTCAAAATCAGAAACAGTTACCAATAATTGTTTTGCATATAAAGTTTAATTTACTACATATAAAGTTTAATTACTACTACATATAAAGTTTAATTACTAATAAATGAAATGGTATCTGCATGTAATCTAACTTTGAACTATTCTTTCCTAATACAGAAGAGAAATATACATTATTATGGCAATTTCAATTTGTACATATATGGTATGTTTGTATGGTATGTTTGCTATAACATGTTAGATTACATGCAGATACCATTTCAGTTCATAAAGAAATATGCATAATATTTTAATTATTAAAACGACATAAAATTTTACAGGGACTTATTGCTCCTGCTCTTGAGAAACTTTTTTTTTGATTAATCTATTTTTCTGGGAACAACATACTAAACAAAAAAAGCTGAATGGTGTCCAGAATCATTGAATTTATTAGTTGTATATGAATATGAAGAAACTGAGGATTCTTCTAAGGTTTACTAAAGTTCATTCATTGGATTTGTTACCTCAAGTTATGATATTTATTTTGATTTAGTTATTATGTCACACATGCAAATCTACCCATATAGAGAGTCAGAAAAATTTAAAAATCCATAATTATATTTGGTGCTGCTTAATATGACTACTGCAATTCACACTGCATATCAGCAATAGGAGTTACTTCCACTAATTATATGTTTGAAAAGAGGATAGATTCTGGAGAAATTGTATACTAAATACTAATCCTGCTCATGAAAGCTAATTCATTTTCATTTAATTGACTAAAAAAATTTATTTGATTACACAAAAATTTGAAGGATTTACTTTATTCTAAATACAAAATTTGTGGTTTCAAATTATTATACCTACTTTGATATAGTAATCCTTCCTCCTTTCTTAAATAGAGGCAGTAAAAGCAAAAATAACATATTTTAGTCCATCGGAAAAGCTTCAAATTGAGTACTGTCAAATTTGCTTAACCTATGTTATAAACCTCCTTTCTTAATTACACCTTGGGGTTGTGGGAAAGATAGCACAGTTAAATGGCCTGAGGAAACCTTGATAATCAGTAGAAATGTCCACAGCAAACGTTAAGCTATTCCTTTCTGTAACAAAATGAAAATATACATTTTTTTTTCTGATATAAAACATAAATTTAGATTATTGCTATGATATTTTGGATATACATGCAAATACCACTCAATTTATGAAAAAACATGTAGTAAATTTAAGTTGTTAAAATACAGAGGGTAGGTCTGTGAGTTTAATGGCTTGATTATCCTAAAATATTAATTACAAATATATAGTCATTTCATAAAAGGCAACAAAATAAAATTTCCAATTATTTACGGTATTCTAATTTGGATATATATTCAGCTATAACTTTGCTTTTTCAATAAACCTACTTTAAATTACAAATGATGTAAATTTAAACAAAATTCTACCCTAAATATTAATATTTGTAATAAATATCAATACAGTTCATGAAAGCTCATTTCATTTTTATGAAATTGACTCTTCAGGGCATTTATTTCATTATAGAAAAATTTTAAGGAACTCATTTTCTTTTAAATACACAATTTGAGGCTTCCTAATATTATACATACTTTATTGTTCTCCTTCCTAAGATAAATCAAGGAAGTAAATGCAGAAATTAACAATTTGTGTCCACCAGAAAAGCATCAAATTGATCATTGTCATATTTGCTCAAACCCAATAGCTTGAACCTTTTTTCTTCATTACAGCTTGGGGTAGTGGGAAAGATAGCACAGTTAAATGGCCCAAGGAAAACCATAAAAACTTGTAGAATGTCCAAAGAAAATGTTAAACTATTCCTTCCTATAACAAAATAAAAATACACATTATATTGGCTATTTCAACCTGTAAATCATATTATTTACATATAGATATATCCATTTAGATAACCATGCACTGAGAATTGTAAAGGAGTATGTCAAATATTACAAATTTTGTGAATTGAAGTCAAATTCTACAGTAATTACTGATTTTCCTAAGATCTAATTATTCTTTATACCAAATAGGCTTTACAAAACAGTACTCAATCATTTGAGCCCAGAATCTCTGTAGCATAGTCTAGATATTCATGAAAATAGCAATCTTCAACTAATTTAATGCATTGAATTCATAATGTACTTGTTTAACAATCCTTTACCAATTGCAATTAGCAGTATATGGATCCAATGTAGCCAAAATTGCTCATTCTTATCCACCAGAGCAGCTGCAAATTGTCATCTGCAAATTGTCATCTATTGTCCTATTTAGTTAAAACCAATTAATCTCATTTCTTCATTGCACCTTGGGGTAGTGGGAAAGATAGCACAGTTGAAAGGCCCAAGGAAAACCATGAAAAACTTGAGCATATCCTAAAGAAAAATAGAAATATACATTATTATGGGTATTTCATTTTGTAAGTACTTTTGTATTTCATTATTTATAAATTACATAAATTTACATGCACTAAATAATTTTTGTGTACATGAGCTTTAATTATTGTTTCTATTAATTATTGAGCTTCAATAAACAGTATTCAATAATTTGAGCCCAGAATGTCTGTAGCATTGTACAGGTATTTATGAAAATATAAAAATTCAAGTAATTTTAAGCATTGAATTTGTTACTCTAAATTATAGTACATACTTAGATTGAGTTATATGAAAATATACATTAATAATGGCTATTTCAACTTGTAAATCATATTATTTACATGAAGACATATTCACATAAATAACCATGCATTTAGAATTGAAAAGGAATATGTTAAATATTTCAAATTTTGTCAATTGAAGTCAAATTCTACAGTAATTACAGCAATTAGATTTTATACCTAAGATCTAATTATTATTTCTACCAAATAGGCTTTACAAAACAGTACTCAATAATTTGAGCCCAGAATCTCTGTAGCATTGTCTAGATATTCATGAAAATAGCAATCTTCAACTAATTGAATGCATTGAATTCATAATGTACAAATTATTCTATTTACTTTTGTTCAACAATCCTTTACCAATTGCAATTAGCAGTATATGGATCCAATGTAACCAAAATTGCTCATTCTTATCCAACAGAGCAGCTGCAAATTGTCATCTATTGTCCTATTTAGTTAAAACCAATTAATCTCATTTCTTCATTGCACCTTGGGGTAGTGGGAAAGATAGCACAGTTGAAAGGTCCAAGGAGAACCATGAAAAACTTAAGTGTATCCTAAAGAAAAATAGAAATATACATTATTATGGGTATTTAATTTTGTAAGTAATTTTGTATTTCATTATTTATAAATTACATAAAATTACATGCACTAAATACTTATTGTGTACATGGGCTTTAATTATTGTTTCTATTAATTATTAAGCTTTAATAAGCAGTATTCGATAATTTGAGCATTGTCTGCAATGTCTGTAGCATTGTACAGGTATTTATGAAAATATAAAAATTCAAGTAATTTCAAGAATTTGTTACTCTAAATTATAGTACATACTTAGATTCAGTTATCCTTTGCCAATTGCAATAATCAATATATGAATCCAATTTAATCAAAAATTGGTCATTCTCGTCCACCAGAACAGCTCCAAATTGTCACACAAAGCCGTTGAATTACTTGAATGGCTCGTGAAAAATCATGAAAACTTGTAGATCGATCACTGAAAAGGTGTAGCTACTTCTACCTGCAATAAAATATAAATGTACATTATTATGGCTGTATTATCATTCTACATGTGAATATATTGATATATTCTTCATGCATTTATAATTGAGAGGGAATATGTTGAACATTACACATTTTGTAAATTATCGTTGAATTCTACACTAACTACTAATTGTTACCATGGGCTTTAATTATTGTTTGTATCAAGTATTAAGCTTTAGTTAACTGTACTCAATAATTTAAGCTCAGAACCACTGTGACATTTTGCAAATATTTATGAAAATAGAAAACGTGAAATTTTTAATACATTGAACTTGTTAGTCCAAATTATTGTACATACTTTGCTTCAGTAATTCTTTTCCAATTGAAAATAGATATATATGGATCCAACAATATCAAATATCACTCATTCTTGTCCACCAGAACAGCTCAAAACCATCTAATATTACATTTACTTCAGAAAAACTTCTTTTCATGCTCAATCTTGAAATAGCGAGAACTTGGTATGGACCCTGGTGGTTACGTTTATCCTCAGATCCTCATTGAATGTATAATAATTCTTGAGAATCCTGAAATACAACAGAAATGTTGTTTAGCATACTTTTAATACATGTAATATGCAAAACACAATGTCTGTTACAATGGTATTTATGAATATTCAAAAATTTAGAAAATTTAATACATTGATTTCATAATCTCAAAATTATTCTACATACTTTGATTCAGTAATCCTTTTCCCATTGCAATTAGCTATATATGTATCCAACCAAATCACAAATTGTTCATTCTTGTCCACCAGAGCAGCTTAAAATCGTTTAATATTATGTTTACTGCATAAGAACTTCTTTCCATGCTCAATATTGGAATAGCGAGAACTTGGTATGGACCCTGGTGGTTACGGTTATCCTCAGAATCTCATTGAATGTATAGTAATTCTTGAAAATACTGGAATACAACAGAAATGTCGTTGTTTAGCACAGTTTTTCTACATTAAATACGCAAAACACGTAGAGCATGATTACCACCGTTTCTATTAAACGAATTTAGGTGTACCTACCTTTTTTAATATTGCCCAAAGCTGCTTAAGATGTTATTACTTGGCCCCATTATAACTTGTACATTGTAAGGTGTCTCACTATACTGCTGAATTATATCCTGTGATTTCTCAATATTATTGATTGAAATTGGGGTAATATGTTTGGTTATAACATAGAGATGGGTTCAACGTGTATGTATTCTTCATATTTGTGAGAATTCATTCCATCCAAATTGTCCTAGGTAGCATTTTCTGTTCTTCCATCGAGAGCATTGAATTAAATTGAAATTCATTTCACAGTGAATTTGAATCAAAAGAATTAATCCTGAAATCAATATTATTGATTAAAGGTTATTTTTACGTATTTTTCCAAACCTACCTGTAAAGGTTATGACCTCTGAACGCGATCTATTCAAACACATGTAATTACGCTAATCCAACGAAAATACTTGTTTATCTCCGTCGTAATCTTGATAAATAGCTATTTTGATATACATTCTGAAATAATTTCAGTAGAAAAGTGTGCAAATATACGATTTTTCATTCCATTCAATTCGGAGTTGAAAATTGGAAATGCAGCGGCTACCGCCGTGAATGAAAATTAATTATTTCAAAAGAAAAATGACATTATCGATAAACAAAAGTATTTATACACACATTTTAAAAGAATAAAACTTACCTGTAGTGCCGCAAATGTATTATTTCATCCATAAATTGCACGAAATTAATTGAGAATTGAAAATTTCAAAATGTCCGTCGAAATGTCAAATTATTTTCCCGTCGAAATTTGTTCGAACGCGGTTCGAAGAACGGTCGTCGGTCGGGACCTACATCGCTCGTGACCATGCAGCGGCGTCCGCCGTGTACACTATCGCAATAAAAAGTAATTATCTGAAAAGAAAAAAGACATTATCGATGAACGGAAGTATTTGTCCACACATTTTAAATGAATAAAACTTACCTGTAGAGCCGCAAATGTATTTTTCCATCCATAAATTTCAGGAAATTAATTGCGAATTGAAAATTTCAAAATGTCCGTCGAATTGTCAAACTATGTTCGAACATAGTCTACGCCTATGGGGGTTTTGATCACGGTCACGTGACAAATTTAGCCAATAAGGTAAGATAGGGGAATACGGCAATACGTAAAATCCAAAAAGTAGTGGTACACAGCACTCTTTCCTGAGCTATTCGAATCGGGCCTTTTTCGTAATTTTCAACATTTCGAAAACATTTGGAAATTTTGAAAATCGGTATCTCCGGAACGGCAGCACCGATCGAAATGAAAATGCGACGGTGTACGTTCTCGAACCCTAGACTTTCGTAAAAAGATAATTCCGAAGCGATTCGGCAAAATTTGCAGGAGTAGACCCCCGAGTTCGAGGGTACCTTTTTTGTTCGAAAAATGAGTGTTTTTTTCAAAAATTTTTTCGGCCCCTTTTCGTCCGATTTCGATCCGGTAAAAAGTGTCCACCTCGTTCCGAACGTTTATACTGCCGAAATCCGAAGGAATTGGCCCGCAAGTGGCCCCGTTTAGGCTGGGCGCACTTTTTGAAAAAATTTTGAGGGGCCCTAGCCCCCAAACGGGGCCCCCTACCCCCGATTGCCGTACACCGTTGGAAAGCCCCGACCCCAATCTATCACCGAAAATTATCGCGGACCCAAAAAACCCCCTCGCCCCCAAGTTATTCCGCTTCAAAGTCCCCATACAATAGTCACTTGTTTTTGTTACCCCTCACAACTCTTACGCGTTTAGTTATATAGACTAGTGAATCGGTTGATCAATAGATCAGTTGATCAATAGATCAGTTGATCAATAGATAAGTAGATTCATAAATCAGTTGATCAATAAAAATATAGATCCACCTAACCGGCCATATCGGTTATGTAGCCAGATCACTGAAAATATAGATCCACAGAAATAATCCAGATCGTCTATGTAGCACCATCAATAGTGACAATAATCTGTGGTTCAATTTGAAGTTCAAACTTTAAAAAACCAAAATCATTCGAATGTTTTTATCACACCGTGACCAACGCTTTTGTACTGCATTACAGTATTACACCTACGATAAACAATATATATATATATATATATATATATATATATATATACACAATATATTACAATAAATAACATATAATATGAATTCCATTGTGTATTAATTAGTAAATGAACCTGATGCAAATCGTATATATGAAATTACAAATATTCAATAAAATCTTTGATATGTGTGCATTGAACTACAATGCACACATATTGAATCTTTTGAATAGAAAAATCCATGTTCTTGGGTAGGTTCGGCATGTTTATTGGTCTCATTGCATTTTGTACCCAAATTGTTGTAGTAATCATAAAAATGTAATTGAAAATCTTCTGCCATATCTGAAAAAATATAAAAAAATATGATAACTTTTTAAAAATCAGAAACAATTATCAATGATTGTTTTGAATATTCTGCATATAAAGTTGTTATGAATGATTTTTCTGGGGTAGGTTACAGAGAAAACAAAATTAAGATATTTTGATGGAGAATGCTCTCTTTTGATTTTTATTTGTTAAAAGAGCTTTATAAATATTGCAGTAATTCCACCATTCTTTCAAAATTTAATTGTCCTGAATGAAAAATAATTGAAATTAAAAAGTGTTAAGTTTACCTCAAATCCTATAGCAAATTTTATTTAGAATACTTTCTACTCTTAACTTACATTTCTGAGCCTCAAAAGTTAAATTGGATTTATCATCACTCAATATGATCATCAATATTTCTGCATAATTCTGCTACTTATAATTTTAAAAATGAAATTCAATACCTCAAATGTTTCTATGTACTTTGATTGTGAACCTCATCATTTTGTATATGCAAGTAAACATATATTGAATATTTGAAAAAAAAATCCATATTAATGTGCTGCTTCAGCATCTTTATTATTGGTCCTATTGATTTTTGGTCATAGGATCTGAATATTCGTATTGATTATTGGGGTATGTACTAAAATGGTTGTAATAATAATCCTAAAAATGTAATTGCAAATCCTCTATCAGATCTGAAAATATTAAAAGAAAATGTGAGCTTTTTTACAGAATCAAAAACAGTTACCAATAATTCTTTTGAATACCGTGCATAAAGTTCTTTTAACTGATTTTTCTAGGGTAGACTCCACATAAAACCAAATTAAGATATTTTTATGGATAATTCTCTTTTTTGATGGAAAAATTCAAGTGAGTCTTAAATGAAAATTACTTAAAACCACAGAGGGTTAAATTTACATGAAATACTACAGCAATTTATATTTTGAACACTTTGTTCTCTGAATTTACTTTTCTGAGCTTCAAAAATTACATTGGATAATCATGAATGCATAAATATTCATCATATCATAAATATATATCATACATATATCATTCATCATTCATAAATAAACTGACATTGAACAAACCTTGATAGTAATCCTCACACATACAAATCATCAAATATGGATCCTTAAAATGTAATAATTTCATAGCATTCATCATGCGTAGTAGTACTTCAGCACTTTATTGTTGATTCAACTGGATTCTACAAATATCTGCTACTTTATTTTCCTGAAAGCCTCAATCTTGAAAAAGGGAGACATACTATGGCCTAGATGGATCTTACTGAAACATTCATTGGGATTATATATCCATTTCTTCTTGAAATAGAACATAAATTTTGATTATTGTTGCTATAACATGTTAGATTACATGTAGATACCATTTCATTTTATAAAGAAATATGCATAATATTTTAATTATTAAAACCACATAAAATTTTTTAGGGACTTATTGCTCCTGCTCTTGAGAAACTTTTTTTCTGATGTATCTATTTTTCTGGGAACAATATATTAAACAAAAAAAGCTGAATGGTGTCCAGAATCATTGAATTTATTAGTTGTATATGAATATGAAGAAACTGAGGTATCTTCTAAGGTTTAATAAAATTCATTCATTGGATTTGTTACCTCAAGTAATATTTATTTTGATTTAGTTATTATATCACACATGCAAATCTACCCATATAGAGGGTCAGAAAAATTTAAAAAGCCATAATTATATTTGGTGCTGCTTAATATGATTACTGCAGTTCACACTGCATATCAGCAATAGGAGTTACTTCCACTAATTATATGTTTGAAAAGAGGATAGATTCTGGAGAAATTGTATACTAAATACTAATCCTGCTCATGAAAGCTCATTTCATTTAATTGACTATAAAAAAATTTATTTGATTACACAAAAATTTGAAGGATTTACTTTATTCTAAATACAAAATTTGTGGTTCAAAATTATTATACATACTTTATATAGTAATCCTTCCTCCTTTCTTAGATAAATAGAGACAGTAAAAGCAGAAATAACATATTTTAGTCCATCAGAAAAGCTTCAAATTGATTACTGTCAAATTTGCTTAACCTATGTTATGAACACCTTTCTTAATTACACCTTGGGGTAGTGGAAAAGATAGCACAGTTGAATGGCCTGAGGAAACCATGATAATCAGTAGAAATGTCCACAGCAAATGTTAAGCTATTCCTTTCTGTAACAAAATGAAAATATACATTATTTTCTTTCCAATATAAAACATAAATTTAGATTATTGCTATGATATTTTGGATATACATGCAAATACCACTCAGTTTATGAAAAAACATGTAGTAAATTTGAGTTGTTAAAATACAGAGGGTAGGTCCTGTGGGTTTAATGGCTTGATTATCCTAAAATATTAATTACAAATATATAGATATATCATAAAAGGCAACAGAATAAATTTTCCTATTATTCAGGAAATCTAATTTGAATATATATTCAGCTGTAACTTTGCTTTTTGAATAAACCTACTTCAACTTACACATGATGTAAATTTAAACAAAATTCTACCCTAAATATTAATACTTGTAATAAATATTAATACAGTTCATGAAAGCTCATTTCATTTTTAAGAAATTGACTGTTCAGGGCATTTATTTGATTATGGAAAAATTTTAAGGAATTCATTTTATTCTAAATACAAAATTTAAGGCTTCCTAATATTATACATACTTTATTGTAGTAACCCCTTCTCCTTCCTTAGATAAATCAAAGCAGTAAATGCAGAAATTAACAATTTGTGTCCACCAGAAAAGCATCAAATTGATTATTGCCATATTTGCTCAAACTCAATAGTTATGAGCCTCCTTTCTTCACTTCACCTTGGAGTAGTGGGAAAGATAGCACAGTTAAATCACCCAAGGAAAACCATAAAAACTTGTAGAATGTCCAAAGAGAATGCTAAATTATTCCTTCCTATAACAAAATGAAAATATACATTATAATGGCTATATCAACTTGTAAATCATATTATTTACATATAGATATATTCATATAGATAACCATGCATTTAGAATTGAAAAGGAATATGACAAATATTACAAATTTTGTAAATTAAAGTTGAATTCTATAGTAATTATTGATTTTATACCAAAGATCTAATTATTTTGTCTACCAAATAGACTTTACAAAACACTACTCAATAATTTGAGCACAGAATCTCTGTAGCATTGTCTAGATATTTATGGAAATAGAAAAATTCAACTAATTTAATACATTGAATTCATAATCTACAAATTATTCTACATACTTGGATGCAGTAATCCTTTGCCAATTGTAATTAAAAATATATGAACCCAATCTAACCAAAATTGCTCATCCTTGTCCACCAGAGCAGCTCCATAATGTCATCTATTGTCCTATTTAGTTAAAACTAATCAATAGTTATGAACCTCCTTTCTTCATTGCACCTTGGAGTAGTGGGAAAGATAGCACAATTAAATCACCCAAGGAAAACCATTAAAACTTGCAGAATGGTCCACAGGAAATGTTAAGCTATTACTTCCTATAACGAAATGAAAATATACATTATAAATGATATTTCAACTTGTAAATCCTATTATTTACATACAGATATATTCATATAAATAACCATGCATTTATAATTGAAAAGGAATATGTCAAATATTACAAATTTTGTAAATTAAAGTTAAAATCTACAGTAATTAGTGATTTTATACCTAAGATCTAATTATTTTCTCTACCAAATAGGCTTTACAAAACAGTACTCAGTAATTTGAGCCCAGAATCTCTGTAGCATTGTCTAGATATTCATGGAAATAGAAAAATTCAACTAATTTAATACATTGCATTCATAATCTACAAATTATTGTACATACTTTGATTCAGTAATCCTTTGCCAATTCCAATTAGCAATATATGGATCTAAATTTTATAGATTTACATGTATTTATAATTGAGAAGAAATCTGTTGAATATTACACATATTGTAAGTTACCGTAGAGTTCTACACTAAATAATAATTGTGTGCATGGGCTTTGATTATGTTTTCTATTATTAAGCTTTACTTAATTGCTTTCATTATTGTTTCTACTAATTTTTAAGCTTTACTAAATTGTACTCAATAATTTGAGCTCAGAATCTCTGTGACATTGTGCAGGTATTTATGAAAATATAAAAAGTGAAATAATTTTATACATTGCACTTGTTAGTACAAATTATTGTGCATACTTTGATTCAGTAATTCCTTGCCAATTGTAATTAGCAATATATGGATGCTATATAATCAAAAATTGCTCATTCTTGTCCACCAGAACAGCTCAAAATTGCCATACAAAACAGCTCCATTACTTGAATGGCTCGTGAAAAATCATGAAAACCTAGTAGATGGCTCACTGAAGAGGTTTAGCTACTTCTTCCTGAAACAAAATAGAAATGTACATTATTATGGCTGTATTATCATTCTATATGTGAATATATTTATACTATATGTGAATATATTCATATAATTTACATGCATTTATAATTGCGAAGGAATATGTTGAATATTAAGCATTTTGCAAATTACCGTTGAATGCTACACTAACTACTAATTATATTAATGGGTTCTAATTATTGTTTCTATTAATTTTTAAGCTTTACTAAACTGTACTCAATAATTTGAGCTCAGAATCTCTGTGACATTGTGCAGTTGTTTATGAAAATAGAAATATTTAAATTATTTTATACATTAAAGTTATTAGTACAAATTATTGTACATACTTTAATTCAGTGATCCTTTTACAATTAAAATAGCTATATATGGATCCACCAAAATCGAAAATTGCTCATTCTTGTTCACCAGAACAGCTCAAAATCGTCTAATATTATGTGTACTGCATAGGAACTTCTTTCCATGCTCAATGCTGGAATAGCGAGAACATGGTATGGACCATGGTGGTTACGGTTATCCTCAGAACCTCATTGAATGTATAATAATTCTTGAGAATCCTGAAATACAACAGAAATGTTGTTTAGCACACTTTTAATACATGAAATATGCAAAACACAATGTCTGTGACACTGGTATTTATGAATATTCAAAACTTTAGACAGTTTAATACATTGATTTCATAATGTCAAAATTATTCTACATACTTTGATTCAGTAATCCTTTTCCAATTGAAAATAGCTATATATGGATCCAATCAAATCAAAAATTGTTCATTCTTGTCCACCAGAACAGCTCAAAATTGTGTAATATTATGTTTAGTGCATAAGAACTTCTTTCGATGCTCAATATTGGAGTAGCTAGAACTTGGTATGGACCCTGGAGGTTACGCTTAACCTCAGAATCTCATTGCATCTAAAATAATTCTTGAAAATCCTGAAAAACATTAAAAATGTTGTTGAGAACACTTGTTATACATGAAATATGCAAAACACAATGTCTGTGACAGTGGTATTTATGAATATCGAAAATTTTTGACAATTTAATACATTGATTTCATAATCTCAAAATTATTCTACATACTTTGATGCAGTAATCCTTTTGCCATTGCATTTAGCTATATATGTATCCAACCAAATCACAAATTGTTCATTCTTGTCCACCAGAGCAGCTCCAAATCATCTAATATTATGTTTACTGCATAGGAACTTCTTTCCATGCTCAATGTTGAAATAGCGAGAACTTGGTATGGACCCTGGTGGTTACGGCTATACTCTGAATCTCATTGAATGTATAATAATTCTTGAAAATACTGAAATACAACAGAAATGTCGTTGTTTAGCACAGTTTGTCTACATTAAATATGCAAAACACGTAGAGCATGATTACCACCGTATCTATTAAATTAATATAGGTGTACCTACCTTTTTTAATATTGTCCAAAGCTGCTTAAGGTGTTATTACTTGGTCCCATAATAATTTGTACATTGTAAGGTGTCTCATTATATAGGTGAATTATAACCTGAGATTTATCAATGTTATTGATTGAAATTGGGGTAATATGTTTGGTTATAACATAGAGATGGGTTCAACGTGTATGTATTCTTCATATTTGTGAGAATTCATTCCATCCAAATTGTCCTACGTAGCATTTTCTGTTCTTCCTTCGAGAGCATTGAATTAAATTGAAATTCATTTCACCGCGAGTTTGAATTTTGAGAAGAATTAATCCTGAAATCAATATTATTGATTAAAGGTTATTTTTACGTATTTTTCCAAACCTAACTGTAAAGGTTATGACCTCTGAACGCGATCTATTCAAACACATGTAATTACGCTAATCCAACGAAAATACTTATTTATCTCCGTCGTAATCTTGATAAATAGCTATTTTGATATACATTCTGAAATAATTTCATTAGAAAAGTGTGCAAATATACGATTTTTCATTCCATTCAATTCGGAGTTGAAAATTGAAAATGCAGGGGCTACCGCCGTGAATGAAAATTAATTATTTCAATAGAAAAATGACATTATCGATAAACAAAAGTATTTATACACACATTTTAAAAGAATAAAACTTACCTGTAGTGCCGCAAATGTATTATTTCATCCATAAATTGCACGAAATTAATTGAGAATTGAAAATTTCAAAATGTCCGTCGAAATGTCAAATTATTTTCCCGTCGAAATTTGTTCGAACGCGGTTCGAAGAACGGTCGTCGGTCGGGACCTACATCGCTCGTGACCATGCAGCGGCGTCCGCCGTGTACACTATCGCAATAAAAAGTAATTATCTGAAAAGAAAAAAGACATTATCGATGAACGGAAGTATTTGTCCACACATTTTAAATGAATAAAACTTACCTGTAGAGCCGCAAATGTATTTTTCCATCCATAAATTTCAGGAAATTAATTGCGAATTGAAAATTTCGAAATGTCCGTCGAATTGTCAAACTATGTTCGAACATAGTCTACGCCTATGGGGGTTTTGATCACGGTCACGTGACAAATTTAGCCAATAAGGTAAGATAGGGGAATACGGCAATACGTAAAATCCAAAAAGTAGTGGTACACAGCACTCTTTCCGAGCTATTCGAATCGGGCCTTTTTCGTAATTTTCAACATTTCGAAAACATTTGGAAATTTTGAAAATCGGTATCTCCGGAACGGCAGCACCGATCGAAATGAAAATGCGACGGTGTACGTTCTCGAACCCTAGACTTTCGTAAAAAGATAATTCCGAAGCGATTCGGCAAAATTTGCAGGAGTAGACCCCCCGAGTTCGAGGGTACCTTTTTTCGACGAAAAATGGGTGTTTTTTTTTCAAAAATTTTTTTCGGTCCCTTTTCGTCCGATTTCGATCCGGTAAAAAGTGTCGACCTCGTTCCGAACGTTTATACTGCCGAAATTGCAAGGAATTGGCCGCGCAAGTGGCCCCGTTTAGGCTGGGCGCACTTTTTGAAGAAAATTTTGAGGGGCCCTAGCCCCCAAACGGGGCCCCCTACCCCCGATTGCGGTACACCGTTGGAAAGCCCCGACCCCAATCTATTAAGGAAAATTATCGAGGACCCAAAAAACCCCCTCGCCCCCAAGTTATTCCACTTCAAAGTCCCCATACAACAGTCACTTGTTTTTGTTACCCCTCTTCTCTTACGCGTTTAGTTATATAGATTATTCAATATAGAAAAAAGACTTTACTTTCATATTAGGAATTAAACTAACTCTATTTTTTGACTTTCACTTATGCTATGCTATACATGGAAAGTCAATAAAAAATGTTTCTTGAAGAAATATATGCTAAAATATTTCATATCAAATTCAATTATTCAATATTCAAAAAAAAATTTACATGTATATTAGGAATTAAACTAACTCTATTTTCTGACTTTCACTTATGCTTTGAGTTATACATATAGAAAAAATATATAAAACTTTTCTTGAAGAATTATGAAAATTTTCATATGATATTCAATTATTGAATATACAAAAAGGCTTTACTTTCATATTAGGAATTAAACTAACTATTTTTTGATTTTCACTTATGCAATGCTATACATGGAAAGTCTATAAAAAATGTTTTTTGAAGAAATGTATGCTAAAACATTTCATATCAAATTCAATTATTCAATATTCGAATATTACTTGTGTATTAGGAATTAAACTAACTCTATTTTCTGACTTTCACTCATGCTTTGAGTTATACATATAGAAATATATGAAACGTTTCTTGAAGAATTATGAAAATTTTCACATGATATTCAATTATTGAATATACAAAAAAGGCCTTACTTTCATATAATGAATAGAAATAACTCTATTTTTTGACTTTCACTTATGCTATGCTACACATAAAAAATAATATAAAACGTTTTTTGAAGAAATATATTATAGAATATTTCATATGAAATTCAATTATGTGATATACATAAAAAAAGTAACTATATAATGAATCAAACTAACTATACTTTTTGATTTTCACTAGGTCTAAAGGTTACGAACAGCCAATGGAGCAGTAATTTATGTACATTACCTAAAAATTAATCATATATAATATTTCATGTCAAAGACAAACGAAATATTTTATGCCATATGCAGGACTCGAACCCGAATTCTATTACAACTCAACTCATCACAAGAAATATTTATTTACAAATTAAACATACAAAGTATTTACAAACATACATAATAATACTTGAAATTAATACTATTACACATGTTTTTATAAATTGATCTATCTTAGTTACAGTTCCTGCTTCATACAAAAGCTAACACTGTGACTTATGGCTCGATAAGGCCTTACGATAATTAGTCTATTCTTTCAATGAATGATTCAGTTACAATTTATTTACATATAATATCTACAGGAAAACAATCGTTGAAAACCTGCTTGAGGCAACTGGAATATAATGTTATTAGTTCATTATCAGGTTTTTAAGTTTATTCTAATGGTTTTTTAAATATTGGTAGCTGTTGATAGGGCAAAGTATGTGTGTGATCATTATTAAAATTGTTGAATCTTATTCGGGTTATATTTTTTGTTATAACATTGGCTTTTAACTGATTTTCGTAAAAGTTGTTTGACATACGATTTATGTGGTCCCTAATGGTGGCTATTTTTGCTAGGTTGTGGAGTTCATCTCACCATAGTCAGAAAACCCGACTAAGCCACGGAAGTGACCAGTAGGTAACTAAAGTTTGTTAACACAAATCGAATGATCTGCTGACACATCCGATGTGTATGACAGCCTTCATCAGATGTTTATGACACAATGAGATAGAACAAGCGAATATGTAAACACATACCATAGAATTTATACTACAGGAAATGGAGAGTCTATATAACATATTGACTCCCTATTGTATATCCAAATACAATTGTGGTTTCATGAACAACTGGTCACTCTAGTTCCCACGTTATCGGTAGGAATATGGTTGCTTCATAAATCGTTCGAACCACTGAGATTTAACTTAACTAATGTAATGAATTGAATGAAAGTGAATTTTTTTATACAATTAGTGATTAACATAACATAATAAGTTATTGAGCTTTTTTCATTATTGATTTCCAAGGCTCCAAGTTAGCTCATTTGCCCTTCTGCATCCAATAAACCTGCCTCAGTAAAAACTATCTATTTGTACTAGTTGAATAAAGTAACACAACTTGAACCTCTACTCCTACAATGTATAGCACGTTCTATGCCAAGAAAAAAAACGCTGTTTCCTATCCAGGCAGTGTCGGTCAGTGATGGTTGACATATAGACTTTCAGTTCAAGCCGGATCAGTCAGTGATGACCGCATTTTACGAGGGTTTTCGTTCCGTTCTTATAGGACGTTGTGAGGTGATGTCAAACTAAATCTTTTACATGTCAAGTGGATTTTTGAAAAATCTAGGAACTTTAAGAAACACAAAAAAATTAAAATTTTTTTTCTAAAAATTAAAGTCAATGAAAAGTAAAACTTTCTTTATCATTTTGGTAGATAACAACGATACCACATAGTCATATAAAAAGAAACAGTTATGAAAAATACCTATAAAATTATATATGAACGTTAGCAAAACATTCAACACAGAGAAATGTTTTGTCTGGGCGAGCATTACTGAAAGTAGGTACTTTTTGGTCTTGTTTCTGGCTATTAGACGTCCAAATGTAGACACATTTTTTTTGAACATTCTGCACAAGTTCGACGCACCTTCAAAGAAGGTCTTGCTTTTTTCTGAAGAACGAGATTTCTCCTTGTCGTTCGGCCCGAAATTGCTCTGGGTATTGGAGGTTTTGACATAACGAACTCGGGGGAGCGCGAAGAACTACCCGACACCGCGACCCACGCAGCCCCCTGTAACGGAAAACCGATTTTTCTCTCTGTAGACAGCGTCACTCAATGCTGCCTGACGTTAATTATTTCCATAAATAATGGCTCAAATTGACTTTTGTTATAACCAAGGGACATTTGAGTAAAAGATGAAACCATATAAGCAAAAAAACAATTAAGTAAATTTTGAACAGATTTATGATTTTCAATAGGCCTCAAGGGAAACTTCACTGAGGGTCAGCACTGACCGCCTTAGCAGAGAACGTAATCAGTAACGTGACCATTTATTCTTTTTACTGAAGATTGACATCTTCGGAAGCTCCAGTAGTGGCATTCGACTTTAGACACAGCTTCATGAAAGATGGCTACTTGTGTGTGTACAAAATGTAACCACAATTTTGAGCTGCAATTTTCGCTAAATATCTTTGAAATATTTAGGCTTTTGTCGAGACTCACAAAACAGTTTATTACTCGAACGCTGTAAATGTCAAAAAGTAAGTATGTTTTCACTATGATGCATCCGAAGTGGACAGGAAGACGATTAGTAGCAGTTTAAATCTCGTTATCTACTATATGGGCTGCCCTTCCTTTCCAATTAGCTGTTAAAAATGTCAAGCAAGCATGTTTTGCATTTGCACGGTAGACATACGAATCCGAGGTAGCTTCATAATATTGTTTTTAATACCAAATATTGCCTTAATATTTTTACTACACATTTGAAAATTTTGTGTTTTCTTTCGGCATCGTTTAGCGAATTGATTCAAATGGATGAATTTACGAATTGAAAATTCATTTTTTTGTCGCAAAAGTTCTTTTTTTTTCAATTCAACATAATTCAGAAATTTCATAATTTCAAATATTCCTTCTACTTGAATTGATTAGATAAGTTCTTAGGATATCGCAGTTATTACTCTTTCAAACAAAGAGTTCCCAATAATGCCCTGTCATTTATCAAGCTTCACAGCTCAACAATTTCTGTCGTTTTAGTTCATAAAAAAATTATTCTGAAAGATATAATTTTCATAGTTCAGTTAACTTCAAAGGCGAGCTAGGGCTCAAAACGATGAAGGATTTTTGGTAGATGAAAACGCAAATTAATTTCAATAAAAAAGTGCTTGACGCGAAAAGGGACTCAAAACTAATTGTACATCGCCTTTGTATCTTAACCTTGTCTCTGAGGCATCATTGACGTAGAATTTCTCAAATACCAGAAAGTGAAGAACAAAATTTGAAATAAAAGGTAATGTAAAGCATGTAATTGTTTTACGTGTTTTTGTACAGTTATTCTCCAACAAGCTGGTTATGTTATACCATGGTCTCTTTTATTCATATCCTGGTGTTTTTCTATTTATATGGCCTGTTTGATTCATATCTTGAAAGAGTGACGAAGTAGGTATTAGTTTTTTCTTCATACTGTTTTTATGTTCTTGCACCATACAAGAGATTCTTTTGTTCGTATGACCAATATATTCTTTACAACAATTTGAAAAAGGGATCGTGTAAACACCTTAGTTTTCCAAAGGATCATTAGGACTTTCTATGAGAGATCTTATTGTCTCATAGGGTTCATAAACACATTTGATGCTCTTTCGGAGCAAAATACAAATTCTATACGTATTATCGTTGATATAAAATTCGTCTCATAAAGAATTGAAAGATCGAATTCAAACTCCTGTGAAGAGCAATGTAGTACAGATATCCCAGTGGTTGAAAGAAGATTTTGATAAATTTGAAAGTTTGTGATAATGGAATGCTATAATAATTACTGTTCTAAAAAATAAGGAGCTTTGATACTTCTTTATCTCATTAATCGATTAGGCCGATACTTGATGAAAATCTGAATACATAACTCAATTAAAATTAAGTAGTTTCTTGATTTGCACTATAATTAAGTTAAAAATAATTATTTTGTTTTGCTAACACAGGCGAAACAAAATGGTTACTGTAAATTCTCAGTTTATCATCTACATCTGATGAAGCCACTGTGTGGGCGAAACAATATTATTATGTTTAACTTAATTATGATGAGAATCAAAAAACTACTTTGTTTCATTTAAATTACTTTAGAATTATTACAAATTTATTTACACTTGCCATCAACCCCATCTTGAGAAAATTCTTATTGCAGACCAGGAGAGAAACTTTATCACTCAAATTTTTGTACAAATTACTGCACAATTGTATTGATTGTCCTCCTCTCTTGTACGCTTTGAACTTTCGTGTTCCTAGGCAAAATTCTCGTAATACGAAATTATTCCACCTAGAGACTCCGAGGACCAACTCCCTAATACAATTCTCCATTTAACTGAGAGGTAATAATAAAAACTTGTCTAAAAATCACTGACTGAACAATTATTTATTCGACTAGTTTCGCCTTTTACAGCATTATCAAGAATGATCAAGAATTCTTGATAATGCTGTAAAAGGCGAAACTAGTCGAATAAATAATTGTAGTTTTTATTATTACCTCTCAGTTAAATATGAACTATCACAGAGTAGATTCATCGTCCATTGAATTTATTAATTCTCCATTTGGTTTTTGCAGTCTACATTCGATAGAATTGGCAATAATTGTGACATTCTCTTTGACTCCATAGAAATTATTATAAGGAGTTATGTGAACAAAGGGAATTGACTAAAATGAATTGATTTAATTGAATATAAACTTAAATTCAAGCACTTGAACTTATGATTTACACTTTATTGACTACATAGTATGACGCGTTTCGTCGTTACAAACGACTTCTTCAGATGCTTACAGAATAATCATTCTGTAAGCATTATTCTGTAAGCATCTGAAGAAGTCGTTTGTAACGACGAAACGCGTCATGCTATGCAGTCAATAAAGTGTAAATCATAAGTTAAAGTGCTTGAATTTAAGTTTATATTCAATCATAATGGATTTACATCAAGTAAACGCCAACACTATTAAATAAAAAAAAATAAATTTATTTAAATTGAGTTCTTTGTAATATTTCATAAAATGCTATTATTTAGTTCTTAGTTTACTATTTTAGTTTTTTTAGATTAGATTGAGCTCTGTTATATCTCTTTCATTTTAATTATTTAGTATTCAACATTATGTAATTATTTTGTGTAAATGGGTATTATACTTGTTGAGAATAAAGAACTTACTATTATTGTTATTACTACTTCTTTATCCATAAAGATTCTGGAGAAACTAACATGAGGAGAATTGAAGTAATAATGTTTTTCAATAATTTAATTTTCATAGAAGAAAAAGTTCAATACTGCTAGTTTGCCTGGCTTATAACCCACATAAATTTGTTAATAAACACCATCAAAATATAACTGCAATAAAGAGCAATCAGACAGAAATACATTAAAAATGGAATTTTTCGAAAGATTACATTCCAATAATATTGAAAATGCAATTGAAGTGCGCTGTTACAATAAATTGCTCAGAGATTTTATAGCTGTTAAAATTGATTGATAAGATTTTACAAGGTTAATGTTTCTGAATGAGCCATAACATGAGTTATTTTATGATAATATATTGAATGTTTTATTGATCCATAGGAAGAATACCTTCTACTGAGTATTAGTTATCAAATTCGACAATGAATTTAAAGAAATTCATCATTATATGGTACTAAATGAGCATAATTTCGGGATTATTAGCATCTGATTTATCGAAGGGTGAAATCAGATGATTCAAGCATGAAATGAGCCATAATATGGTTCGTTCAGGTAGACGGATCGAACTAGTAAATTGCCAATTCGTATTTTCAGGGTTGCATGTAATTAGAGGCGAATAATTATGTCAGCTTTGATTACACGTGCGCTTCTAAACTCTCGAAATTATTCGATACATATTGTGGACTATGTGCGTAATCATATTATGATGCACTTAAGTGATGATAGAATTACTCGAAAGTCTTAACAACACCAAATCACAGTCCTTTTAGTTTTTTTTCATTCGAGAAATGCAGGAACATGTACACTTTGAATAATATATAAAAAAATAGTTGGAAAAAGGAATTTCCCTGCAGAAGCCTTGAAGGTGGTAACTTCCTTTACATAGGAGTGCTTTTGTTCTTTCCTCATCAAGGTTATTCAAGGTTAGATTTTGAACTCGGATACGTTGTTCTGATGAGAGCCAATAAACTCGAACACATGTCAACGCTTACTCACAATTGCTGGTAATACCAATAACTTTCACTCAATTTATTTTTTTGCCAGGTAAGACCTTTTCTTCGTAAAAGTTCGCGCTCTGAATGTTCCGTAAAAGATAAATAGTCGCCTTGAGTATGAAGTAGTTGATGCAGTCTTCCAATCCGAAGAGTTTCAATGCAAGAGACTGAAATATGGTGCGTGTCAAGAGATGTTTCTAATTTCAGAATATTTACATAATTTTCATATATAAATAATTTATTCGTATATTTCTATGATGATATATTCCTTTATATTCGTATAAACATACTTAATGAAAAAAAAATTTCAATAAAAAAAAATTAAATAAGAAAAAAATTATAATTTATGCAAGAGTATTCTTTTGTTTTATCTATCTCCAGGTTTGTATACCGTGAACTTGGCTACGCCGTTCTCGAGAAAGTCCACAATTTTTGAACATGTGTCAACGGCTGCTTCCAATTATGGGCTATACCGATAACCTCTCCCTTTATATATATATATATATATATATATATATATCTATATATATATTTATATATATATATATATATATATATATATATATATATATATATATATATATATATATATATATATATATATATATATATATATATATATATATATATATATATATATATATATATATATATGTATATATATTATTTTGAAAGTTTTTAGGAATAAAAGGCTTTTTTTATAATAAACTTTTTTTGATATGAAAAAGTTTATTTTTGTTGAGTTTCGTTGTTATATTACAACTTTATCGAAACTAATGTAATATAACAACGAAACGTCAACAAAAATAAACTTTTGCATATCAAAAAAAGCCTGTTATTGCTAAAAACTTTCAAAATAAAATATCTTAAACAGGCAATAAATCAATTTCAAGATATATATATATATATATATATATATATATATATATATATATATATATATATATATATATATATCTCAATTTCGAGAATAACATTACACTCAAGAGAATAAAAACCTAACGTATGGCAGAGGTACGTACCACTGATGGCCACTTCGAGAACTTTTCAATTATTCTTTTAATATAAAAATGCAGGATTAGAAGTAGTCATTTGTGCTGATTATCATTCATATTGGAAACCTAGTGGTAATACAGATTTCATATTAAATGAAATTCTTACAGTACTTTTTTTTACGAACTTCAGAATTCGTCAATTTCGGCCATTTTATACCAATTTTATGCATTCTTCTCAGTTTTCGGTCAATCAAATAATGATAGCATAACGAAATATTGATACTCATTATTCATTTTAATTGAAATACAGAACTGAGACTTACTCATTGTTTCATAAATTAGAATAGAGTGGCCATAGGTGGTACCCATGCTTCACATGAATTTTTCACTAGAGAAGAACATCAACACAGCTTCGCGAATGTGAATGCTAAGACAGAAACATTCCTCTGAATATTAAGAGGTATGCCTTGTCAAAACCCACTTCAAACAGTGGTATTAGTTTATCGAGAAGAATATTTGGATTCATGAAACGTATATCAAATGAATCAAATGACAATATCATCTCATTTTACTATCTTTATCATGTCTTTATGCTTGAAATGATTTTCCTCTAGAAATCAGCATTCACTTGTTGATATTTCAGACGATAAATCATTCGAAAACTTCTTTGCGGTGTATTATTATTTAGCTAAAATCAGGGAGTTCATGAAAATTGTTCATCTTGACCACAACTTCGAATTGATATTACGTGATTTTCACTTACAATTTCACTCACTGCTCAGTGAGTGAAAATGACTCTAAAATGTCAAACTGACAACCTCTAAACTGTCTTTTTCGACGATCGTTGTTTCAGTGTCTCGCACTGATCGAACTCTTCACAATTGATGAAGTAGTCAAACTATATCGACCATATTTCGTTTCAATTTTTTTGATCTTTCATCATTTTTGAAATATTGTCCAATAAAAAAAAATACTGTATCGCATTATTTTCCATTTTTAGTGATCGTGAACTATCGGTTGTCATAGTGAACTATTTTGAGAATTTATAGCAGTTCACTACACAAATGGCGACAAATTTAAATATAGATTAAAATTCCTCAATATGTTACATAAATTTAAAGCCAGAAATATTTTGAACTGACAAAATGCCAGTGATTTTATCTTATGAAATGATTCATTGTGAAATAATTGAATTCTTGAAGGAATATCATTGAAAATTGGGGACAACACATTCGGCCTGAAACGTATTGTCCTGAATTTTCATCGCATAACGTGAAAAGAAATCTATTATTTCAGTTTTTTTCGTCTTGTGACAACGTTAAGCTCAGTGAAATGGAAACCGCGATAACGTGAAATCTAACCACCACAACACAAAGGATTTCCAATTGCCTGCAACTCATGAATGGGACTACATTATCAGACAAGAAAAAATAAACAACCTCAAGAGTTAACTTTTATATTCTCCAGTAAAAAAGATGTAACCGTTATCATCACCTATGTTTCACACAGAATGACTGTATTCTACAGATCTACATTAATATTATTAAGAAGCAAAATTTAAGACTTTGTGAGTTTGTGACGTAGTAAGGGGAACTTTTGGATCGACTTAATCGATTTTGAAAATTCTTTCACAAATAGAAAGATCGCTAATAGAATAGGAAGCCAAGGCATTTGTGAATGTCATCGGCTATATATTTTGCTATCAAAAATACTGATCCTTACCGAAACTTCAATAATGTATGGAAATCAGTTATGAAAAAACTTGCCATAATATGTTTTTCATCACATGCGCTGCGGAAAGTATGAATGGTAGAACAAAACATGTTTTGCAATATTGAAGAACACTTCAATATTCATAAAAATATTCACGATATCATATATTTAACTATTGTTGTATGTCATTATAAATATTTTGTTGAAAAAATGTCATCTAGCAGAAAAATTATTCAGAATATGAAAAGAATCCTATACTTTTCAGTTATTAATTGAACGTCAAAATGAGAATCTATATCTTCATATAGTCGAAATGTTGCGAAACTCTGAGGGGAATTTTATGGGATTTGAAGAAAACTTTCCATTCAGCCTCGATGATGAGGACATGACCAACTTTAGTGACCAATGTATCCTCCTTCCTACGCAATTGGATGTGAACTGACAAATCCCATGAGAATACTGAATCTGAAATAGCTTCATTACGACTCTTCGTGAAAAAAATTTGATACTGCCTCATTGACGTAGATTCCTTAACAAGAATTCCCCTAAGCAAGGGGAATTCTTTATGAAACAGTTTCACAAAATTACTTCATTTCCGTTATGTCTTTCCACAATCAATTGTACATATATATAATATATATATATATATATATATATATATATATATATATATATATATATATATATATATATATATATATATATATATGTATATATGATAAGGGTTCTAGAGATGGTTTATACGTGTTTTCTTCGATAGAGGGAGCTCATGTGATTAGTTCACAAACTAATATTCCACTAATTCGGGTATAGGGGGCGTTTTAAAATTAATCTATTCTTGATTGATTGAATAAGACTGATGATTCCTAATAAGGATGAAAGTATTGTATCTTATTATCATTCAACAAGCTCGATGATCATTCCAAACAAACTTAATACTCACTTTCGCCAGTGATAGTTTCGTTCTCGTTGACAACATTTGTGTAGATAGATAGATTGTAAGATTTTCGAAAAAAACGCATTATATATAGAATGCGTACTCCTTCAGTTTAATAATTGTTTTATTATCTCCTTCAGTTTATTGGTCAATTTCATGAAATCTAATTTATGTTTTGATTCACTTATCTGTTGAGAACAAGCACGTAAATAAATGAATGCACCTACATATTAACTCTCTAATAGGTTCAACTGTGTGAAATAGATCAGTTATAATGGATTCAAACGGTAACGAACTTTATGCAATTGTTGATAATATTCTCGAATATTTGTTGAAGTTGGAGGCTAGTCTTTACAAACTGCTATCAAGAAAACACAGTCAGAAAAAACACACTATTAGAAAACCTTGAGAGAAATTCAAAACTAAAATATAATATACAATGAATTTAGCACCCAAACGAATTGATAAGTCAAACTAACTCATTTCATTTCAGATAAACACGTTGTCGATAGTGTTAATTGTTAATTCATCGAAGGGTTCTGGTATTTTTACATTATCATCAAAAACACCCAAAGCTGTTTCACAACAAAACTGACCATATTTCTTAACAATCTGCTTCCATTTTGGTTTTTTTTTAAACTAATTGACACTTTCTTGTTGGTTCTCATATTACAACATACTTTTTAGTTTTACAAGTTATCCTGTTCATAAGCTCAATCACCAGATATATCAAATAACAAATCATATTTAATGTGGAAATCAATAAACAGAGAATTCGACTCATTTATAATGAATAATTCACAGTGCGGAATGGACTTTCGTTGATCTTACAAATGATAGTCCTCCAAAATAGTTGTTTATTCTAAAAAGCTTAAATCAGAATAATGGAGTGTATGTAAGAAATTACAGATATATTATGTCATCAATTGAAATCATTTGATATAAGCATAATGCTGATTCACTTGTTCTTTCAAAACTAGGTCATTTCATTGAATTAATATCGAAAAACATAGCGGTATATTATGATTGGTTGACACAGGAAAATTACCCTTTGAAATTCAACTAACATGCAAGGTCTGATAATACTTTTATGAATATTATGAATTTTGGTATGTAGTAAAATCGGCATTATCAATTTTCAGAATTATTGTTCATATTAATAGATTATTTTCGGAAAATGATAATGTTTCAGTCTCTTTGGAGTAAAAGTTATCTGAATTGGAATTATGGTTTCATTATATTCTAGTGTTATAGACTGTGTGGATTGTTATTTTTCTATTCCACGGAAATCGTACATTTTTCTGTTTGAAAGTAGTCTGTATTTTCTTCAACCTCACACTACCAGTTTTTCAGTGGAAGTGGAAGACAATAAACTCGACAAATAGCTTAGTGAAAAACTAATACGAAATGTCTTTCTCACGAGAACCGTTCAACTCTCTGGAATAGAAATGCATTCATAAGTTTTTACGATTTCAATTTATAATTTTCTCTGTGTTGAATTCTTTCACACGTGTTCAACCATCCTTGACATACATCATGTGCTTATATAACTTCCGAAATCATCGAACTCATTCGATTTTTTCAGTATTTATCAACCAACAATTGGAAAACAAACTAATATTTGATGGTTGTTTATAGACTTATTTCGATTCATTAATCGATTGGGACGATACTTGATGAAAATATAAATACATAATTTGAATTAAAGTGAGTAGTGTTTCGATTTCAACTATAATTAATTCAAAACATGACAATATCGTTTCGCCAACACAGTGGCTTCATCAGATGTTGATGATAAAGTGACCTATTATATTGTGGATGGCTTATATTCATCCTGAAGTGCGTGGGGTGGGAATGACCATAGAACACTATTCTTTTATTACAGGGGGATGACTATAGAACAATTCAGAAGAAATATGTTCTATAGTCATCCCCATGTGAAAGACGAACAGTGTTCTATGGTCATTCCCACCCCACGCACTTCAGGATAAATATAAGCAGTCCACAATGTAATAGCTCAGTTTATCATCAACATCTGTTGAAGTGTTGGCGAAACGATATTGTCATGTTTTGAATTAATTCAAAACCGAAAACCGAAAACCGAAAAACTACTTAGTTTTATTTGAATTATTTATTTCGATATAAATTATACGAGGAGTTGAAGAACAGAAGAAGAACAAGTTAGATGATATAGGTAATCAGAGTAGTCTATCAGAAAACTTTCTGTAAAACAATGAATAACATTTTGCATCATAATATTCTTTAATACTGAACATATTGATAGATAGGGAAAGGATTTTTTGAGACAAAACATTCTAAAATTTTCAACACCAGTAATTCAGGGCATTGTGGGAACTTCTCCATAAGATGAAATTCAATATAATATTAATCCCAGTTTAGCCTTTTTGAAATTATTATGCCCCCGAAAATGATGGAAAAGTTTGAATTGTTAAGTGCAAAAGGGTCAAACTACTGTGAAGTCCATTTCCGAATTGCCCTCTTAACATTCGAAGTGGGGCAAGGGCCCCACTAGATCTAAAGTCTCTGGTTTCGTGAGTGAATAAAAAAAATCAAAAAATGTTTGAAACTGGGTAGGACAAAGTGTGTAATCGTTTGTCATCATCTTCACAACATGCTGTATAATCCGTACACAATATAATTTTTATAGCCTTTCTCTGTTGTCTAAATATGGTCTTCCCAGCTTCCCACAGCAATGACATCACACCTTCAAGCTATATCGAGCACGGATTAGAACAAGGAGAAATAGGACAACTCATCACTCCATCCGACACAGATCCGACCAAACTACGAAGCAAAAATATGAATTACTCAGCCTAGCAGCAATGATCTAAATCTGTGGCCCCCATTTAAGGCGAGAGTGAAAACGTATACCAAGGAACTTGGTGTCATCAGTTGCATAACTATAGTTTAAGCTGAAAACCGCTTTGTTTTTCGTTCCTACACAGAGCGTTACTAGTAAATCGAAGTTCAGTCCTGATGCACTCCTCTTCACAAGCAATACGAATATTTTTTGGATCGAATCTCTCAACAAAAACTTTGTTGTCAACTGCAAATAGAACCTTTCATGAGCTGAAATTATCTGTAAGGTTATTCATATATACTGAAATTAGTTTGAAGTTGAAGTTTGAAACACTCACTGGTATGTGAGTGTTTCAAACAAAACAAAGAAATCAACGCAACGCATTCACAAAAAATTTTTTTCACAAAACATGCATGTTGATCTAACATCCTACATATATTTTCAAATATGTTTGTTTGAAATTTTTCCTCAACTGATGAATCTTTTTATCGTTCATGAAAAAAGAAGTGTTACTATGTACGAATGAGTCAAGAACAAGAACCGATGATGACTATTGGGTCAGGGCCGAAAAGGGTCTGAGATTTCCCATGTAATTGATCCAAAAATATGAGAATATAAATTATTACCCACCACATTCCGTTCAATTATATTAACTTTTGCCAGATTTTGGATTAGCAGAACCAAACATATATCTTCGTATTTCAGTTCAGTATTTCTCATTTTTACAGCTCCAATAGTGTTGTGGTGAAATTAAATTGACATCATTTTAAACTTTTCATAGGAATGTAGATAAACTCAGTTTCTCAGGGTAGTCGACTGAGTGTTTACTGACCTCTTGGTGAAACTTTGTGTAATATGTTGAATGAAACACACGAAATATATTCACAAAATTTCTTGAAACAAAGCCAAGTGATTTTTATTCAATATATTAAACTCAGTTTCATTAATTCATTCCATTTAGCCGTTTCATATTTCAGTTTCTCAAATTATTGAGAACAATATCTCAGATTATTGACTTCAGGGTACAAAAAGTGTGTGTAAGAGGAGTGTAATTGACTGTTCCTTTGATCAGCTCTTTCGTTCACGAAATATTCGTTCGACGTGAAGGAAATATGCCTTTATGTCGCTTTCTATTCACATCCTCATGAAATTGAATTTCACGTAGGAATATTGTGAAAATCACGGAAAAGCGGGGATCTTGGATATTTCAGCAAAACACTTTATTTTCACCCCTGATTACAGGCATATAATGGGGGCAGTTTTCACGCTGTTCTAAAATTGGAAAATTTCTCATTAATAGCTTCAGTGGATTTGCTTGGCCCTTCCAAATACCTCAGGACAACACGAATTTAATATTGATTTATGGAAGGAGATGTTATGAAATTGTTGGAATTAAATGAAATGTTCTGTGATGGGTGAATATTCTTACAAAATTGACATATTGGGGAACGCAGAATATTGAAAACGCATTGAATATTGTCTCTTATCTCACATAAAATATTATCGGAGTTCAGTTGTAATTGACAACATTTTTATATTGAAAACAACTTTTGGATGACTTTTTGTCGTTCCTGTCGGTTCATTGACTTCTGTCAGATTATTCCTGAAGAAGAACCGAAGTGCGTTTGAAATATAGAATTGCTGAATATTGAATAAGGTTTTGTCCACCTTTTGTCGAAAACCTAAAAAAATATTTGTGGAAGTCTTATTATTACGGCAACACTCCCTTATATATATATATATATATATATATATATATATATATATATATATATATATATATATATATATATATATATATATATATATATATATATATTAATAGAATACATCGAGTACTCGATTGGTTTGTTTATTATTACTCATAATCACGTGGGTATTACCTCACATGTAGAGACGCTTCAATAACCACATACGATAATTAGCATATTGAAATTAATTGCATGGGAATCGATGATATCCGCCAGTGTAGATATAAGCTGACATTGATATAGAATAATAATATAAACTCATTAAAAAAATCCAATAAAACTAACATTAAAGGAAAAATATTTGTCTTGATGCAAAATATGTATATATTCGAATGCACATATAGTGTGTTATATTTAAGACAGAGCTAGGTCTCCTATATATTAGTACTTGGAAGAAAGGGAAAATTGAATTTTCACCCAGTCATAAACAGTGTTAGGTCATATTTTGTAAGATGCCTATAAACTTACTCTATTAAAATTAGGAGAATTCCAATATTTTGTTTAGCCTTAGGACATCGAGGGAATTATGAGAGAAAGTTTTCCAGATAATTGTTTCAGTATCATATACCAATTTCCATTACACTGAATTAATCATTTTACATCGAAGGAAATCACTGATCAAAGAATTGAATAGATATTATCACAAAAAATTTTCATTCCTTCGTATCATTCATCAGTTATCTTCTTCGGTAGCGCAATACTCACGAAATATAAAAAATGCACTTAATGATTTTGAAATCAGACCAAAATGTTCAGAATATTCCGAGTTCTAATTTTGTCATGAAAATTGGTATATGAGTTAAAAAAATACTTCAAAAAATTCAATGCGAAAAGAAAAATTGACTGTTGATTTTTGTCAATTCGTACCTGGCTGAGTTAAAATTCGAATTTCAGTTAGGTGTCTTGAGAAATAAAGCCTTCCACTATATATGACTATGCAGGAGTAGAAATAAGAGTAAATTGAAATCTGTTTTCCTTCAATGGAGTGAAGTATAGTTGATTGAATGTTCGCTGATCGCTTGGTGAAACATTTTTCAATATATTTAATAAAAACACTTGTCTTGGTTTCACAAAATTTTTAATAAATAGTTGACAATTGTTTCAGGTTTCATTTTGAAAAACTTAACTCAGAGAGTTTATCAGAGCAATCTTCAGTTGAGAAGGTAGAAAATTAATGTTGAATTACCTCACTATTCTAATACGTGAGATAAATTATTATTTTTTTTTGAAATGCATCATTATTTGAACAAAAATTTCAGTAGACGTGATAGAGTGAATGATTTCGAAATTCTGATGTAGAACACAAACGTTCATCAAATTTAGCCCTTCCATGCAGTTCGCTTCTCATTCCAATGATCAAAATCTGTTATAATTTCTGTTATCAGTTATTCTGAAGAATGATAACAGATATTGTTGGAAAATTTGGAATATCATTGAAACTGTTGATGAAATTCAAACACAACTATTGGTGTATATCAATAATGATATACACCAATAGTTGATATAGTATAATATTAGATATAAATCTAATTTCAAAATTTGTTTAAACTTGTTGGTTTTTTCAATGAAGGAACAGATTTATTGAGAAAATCATTCAAAATCGGATTATTTTATTTTCTGCTAGATGAGCATAAGTAAATACTGGGCATAAATTGAAGAATATTATGAATTCCGTCGATTTCTCTTCTTCGATACTGCTTCGGTTTGTAGCAGAATGAACTTTTCAGATTTCTGTCCGGAAAATATTTCGAGAGTTAAAAGCATTTCAATTAATTCTTTATTGAAACATCAATCCATGTTTTTTCGATTGCTATGTCGATTTATCGCGAATTTTCGCCAAATCAGTTTTTATTCCATGATATATCACAGCATCATTTTCTCGACTTGAATGTGGAAACGTGAAAGACACATATACATATATTTGAAATTTCATTTCAGAACTTACAAAGGCAACAATAATTGCTCACGAACTTCGAACGATGGGTATCTAAAGTCAAACATATTGGAAACTATACTACTCTGAAGTTTTGACCGCAGAAATGCTTAAAGCGGGAGCTGTTGAATCACTTTTATTGAGTTAGCTGAACTCGAAGTGGTGGCCAATAACTGAATGGTGAATGCCTCTCAAATGATCCTTTCTTTCCTACCCTTGTTTTTACGATTTTATTTTTGAGAAATGTATGGTCTTAGCACGAGGATGTAAATTTTTAGTATTTGATTCATAGAAATATAACCCACAAACATATATGTATATTTGTGGGTCATTTGAATATATAAATTCAATCGTCGATTAATCATTTCTGTGATAGTTCATATTCGAACGAGAAGTAATGAGAAATATTTGTCTAAAAATCACTGACTGAACAATGCTTTATTCGACTAGTTTCGCCTTTCACGGCATTATCATGAATGCTCTTGATGCTCATTCTTGATAATGACGTAAAAAGCGAAACTAGTCGAATAAGGAATTATTCAGTCAGTGATTTTTAGACAAGTATTTCTTATAACCTCTCATTATGTATATATATATATATATATATATATATATATATATATATATATATATATATATATATACACAGAACAATTCTTTTTTCAACTAGTTTCGCCTTTTACAGCCTTATCAAGAATGAATACATATTACAAAGACAACCTATAAATATTTTGCAGATCTGTTCAGACCACAGAATACACCTTAAATTCCGTCATAGAGGTGAGCGTTTCCAAATTATCAGAGATTTAACAGCGGGGAGTGGTTTAGGTCTAACTGGTCATTGAGAAGATTTTATTTATCGGATTTTTGAAGTGTATTTATTTCCATGGCTTCCAGGTAGTTCATTTTAATTCCTTTTTCACAGTAATGAAGAATATTAGTGAGTTCTTATGTAATGTCGACACTAGATGTTCCCGAAAAGCAGATTGTCCGTTTTTTGCGTGTTCTTTTAGCCTAGTTTCAAAACATTTTCCGGTCTGGCCAACATATTACGACTTACATTCCTCACAGTCCAATCTATAAATTCCAGACTTCTTCATTGGCTCGGATTTGGACAATTTGTTATTAAAGATCGTTCTATTCAATCTGCTGTGACTTGAAAATGCTATATTTAAATTATTATTTTTTTTTTTAATTTAATGATTTTTGAAGAGGGAACGTGTGTATAAGGGATGCTCACATATCTTAAATCATTTTTGTCATTATTACTATTGATGTAGTGTGGCCTATATAAAAGTCTATTGATGAAGCGTCTCTCTTTCTTTATAATTAGTGTTATGATTATTTTCAGTGGAAACTGACGCTGATCTCTAATAACAAATTGTCCAAATCCGAGCCAATGAAGAAGTATGGAATTTATAGATTGGACTGTGAGGAATGTAAGTCGTCATAGGTTGGCCAGACCGTAAGTTGTTTTGAAACTAGGCTAAAAGAACACGTGAAAAACGGACAATCTGCTTTTCGTGGACATCGTGAACATCAGTCGACAGGACATAAGAACTCACTAATATTCTTCATTACTGTGAAAAAGGAATTAAAATGAACTACCTGGAAGCCATGGAAATAAATTTACTTCAAAAATCCGATAAATACAATCTTCTCAATGACCATTTAGACCTAAACAGCTCCCCGCTGTCAAATCTCTGATAATTTGGAAAGCCCCACCTCTATGACGGAATTTGAGGTGTATTCTGTGTGAAAAGATCTGCAAAATATTTATAGGTTGTCTTTGTAATATGTATTCATTCTTGATAATGCTGTGAAAGGCGAAACTAGTCGAATAATGAATTGTTCAGTCAGTGATTTTTAGTTTTTATTATTACCTCTCATTTAATTAAGAACTATCACAGAGTAGATTCATCGTCCATTGAATTATATATATATATATATATATATATATATATATATATATATATATATATATATATATATATATATATATATATATATATGTCACACTCATACTGAGATTTTCAATCAGAATATTTCAAATGAAACTCTCAGGCAGTTTTCTCAACTCCCTTTGGATTTCTTTCCAAGAAAGCGAACAGGCTCTCTCTGTCTTCAATGTATGGAAAACATCTAGTGCACTACTCAGTTGAGCTCCCTCTATCAAAGAAACAAGATAAACAATGACAGAATATGTCGGTGACAAGACTATCGAACCTATCGATACTGTGTGAGTCTCTGCATGGAATAATTTCAATAATCTGGATAACGCCAATGTTGAGGAAAAATAATCTCGTACTTACCTTAGAGCTACTATATCTGTTTTTGAATTAAAGGCTGATAGTCATACAAGACCAGAAGTCTCAACCAGGTCCCAACACAAAAAGTTCAATTAAAAAAATTAAATTCATTTGATATTTACATTTCGCTACAAATTATGGATAGCTATGTCGAAAGTTTCAAATGAACAAATTTCATATATATCAAATATATATTTTATTAGAAATTTCTCCATATGGTATAATTTCTAGGGAAACATGAACAAGAAATAAATTATTTTAATTTCAGTCTAATTTCAACATTTTTCAGTTTTTATATACAACAAGCTGACCCGGCGAACTTTGTACGCCCTTTTATTTTTCTCTGAATATTTTTCAAGTAAGTATTTGTCCCATATACCTCATCATCAATTATATGATATATTTGCTGGATATAAGTCAAAAAATGTTCAGAATTTAGTTCATTCCCTGAAACCAATGAATATAGCGGCTCTTGTGGCTGTACCATTAACGTCTATTTGAATTGACTATTTGCACAATATTTTGTCGCATCATTGGTGGTATTTTCTCATTAATAACAATTAAAGTTTGCCTTACAATATTGACACACAAAGTTCCTTGGGCCAATAGCAACGATTTGCTGTGAATTGTGATCTATTTCAACGTTATAATTTAATGCAGGTCGATAGGAATTGAACGCAACCTTTTCGTAATGTTAATTTCGAGTCCATCGATTCCCTTCAATTTCATTTCGTCAGTTTCTTGCTCGTCAGTTTGACTTGCTTTTTATATCTTTGACTTGCTGCATTGCGACTCAAGTTTGTATAATAGTCTAATATAATAGTATTATAGCTGTCATTTTTAAAAACGAAATTTCCACTGTAAATTAAAGACAACTATGTATTCTTCTTAATAATCAGATATAGTTCTTGCTATGTTAGTAACGTTTATGCTAGTCTATTCAAACTTACCAAAATTTTATATTAAATTGAAGTATTTGATAGTGTTGGCGTTTACTTGATGTAAATCCATTATAATTGAATATAAACTTAAATTCAAACACTTGAACTTATGATTTACACTTTATTAACTACATAGCATGACGCGTTTCGTCGTTACAAACGACTTCTTCAGATGCTTACTGAATAATAACAACATTTTGAAAAACACAGGTATGAATATCAGGGAATTTTGGGATTCTTAGGTAAAACCAAAACCGAAGAACACCAAAATTCCCTGATATTTATACCTGTGTTTTTCGAAATGTTGTTATTATTCTGTAAGCATCTGAAGAAATCGTTTTTAACGACGAAACGCGTCATGCTATGTAGTTAATGAAGTGTGAATCATAAGTTCAAGTGTTTTAATTTAAGTTAATATTCAATTAAATTGAAGTTTTAATATTAGTCGTGATAGCTCTGAACTAACCGAGATGTATTAAAAGATATTCAGTTTTTTCACATCCTCTCATACATCAAATAGTGAAAATTGGTCCAGCCGTTGACTCCACATTTTAGTTAGAAAACGTTTGCATGGAAAAAAATGGGAGGTGCTTAGGGTTTTCCTGGCAATTATTCGAATTTTTCTCGCCGTTAAAACCATCCTTGGAATTCAACGAACATTTCAAAAAAGGAATTGGCAAAATTGGTCCAAGGGTTGTTCAGTTATGCGTTTGCCAAAACATTTCGCGATTCAGTTTTATATTATAGATATAATATTAATAATAGTGCATAATGAATTCAAGTTGTTCTCTCAAAAGCTATGCTTGTCTCAAAATTGGACCTACAGTTTAACACCGAATCCGAACGGCTCAAGAACAGCGTGGAAATTAAATTCACCAACTACCCAGCCTTATATAATTCATATATATCTATATATGAATTTCTTAGGTTTCAGTTGTCTTATCTTGAATGTTCATTTCATAAATAAAATTCATTTATAGGCCAATTGATATATTATTTATTATTGACAGAGTAATTCAAATGTTGTACCCTTTAACATACAGAAATATTTTCAGAGGACTTAATAGTAATTAATAATATTTATGGCACAATTCAGACACAGTCTTCTCAATGTTGCTGACTGTGTTTCTGCCTCTTAATACATAACACTTATACACATCAGTTATAATAAATATGTACTTCAACTATGATTGAAAAATAAGAAACTTCAAAGAGCAGACATGCAATTTCACTGAGGATGTGGCTGGAAAAGATCCCCAATGCTAGTGCAGCTGATCAGAAAATACTTCATCATCAAGCTTGAGAAAAAATTCTTATGTCTTCTTACAAGAAGAACAAAGAACTGATTCGCCTTCTCTAATTTTAAGGTACTGACATAAATGTTCCTACTTAGCCATGATTCTTTAAAGTATGTAGGAAAGTAATTCTTTACTCTAGAGAAGAAATTGAAAACATTGATCCCAGTTTGATGATGAAGATTTTCAGTACATAAATATTTCATAGAATAAAACAATTACCCATTCGTTATCGACAAAAGTCATCGCCAAAAATAATCCGATGCAAGAGATCTATCAAAAATAATTATCGATTTCCATGTTCTTCTCATTTCTGATATCAGTACATTAGAACCAATTGCAAAGAAAGAACTCAGTCTAAGTATAATAAAGAGAGGAACTTATATATGTCGTTTACTAAGAATCATAGCCTAGAAGGAAAGCCAGAGGTCGTGTTTTGGAAACTATTTCCTGAGATAATGTAGAAGGATAGGATATCGAGAAATCGATAAAATATGTAGGTGTTGAAATTTTGCTTGGGACAAATATTGTAATTAATTGCTACCAAAGAATCGAAGAACTTGAAATGATTCCTATGAGCATTCAGGGTGTCTACTACAAGAAGTGTTTTGGGATGAAAAAATTTCGAATATTGACCAAATTAATCAGTCTGCATTATCTCAGGAAATTCTATTTGAAATTATGTCGCTGTGAGGAGCCATTCATTTCGTTTTCTATTTTCCCCATTTCTGGAAAAGACCCATTCGCTGACATCGACAGTTGGAACCCCACAAATTGCACCGACAGGAACTGTTGTAGCAGCAGTCATTGGGTCTGTGGTCGCAGTTTCCTCCTCTGCGGATACAGGCCCGTCTGAAAAGGTAAATTAAGGAAGAACGTCTGGAAACAAATTAGAAATAGATTGTAAACCACATCTACATCGAAAGTTTCTCCTATTCTAACACGTAACACAGAAATTCTACGTGTAGGAATTCGAGCAGTGTTACATGTGGTTTTCTAGAATTTAGGAGATAGCTTCGAACACTAACTACTAACTAACACCAATATTTGACAAAATTTTTCGAAATTCAAAAATTTCGAAATCGTGTTTCGGCAGTGATTTTTTTGTTGATAGCTTCGATATTTCATCCGAAATTTCGCAAATTCATCATTTTATTTTAATCAGATAACACATAACATCAAAGAATTCCGCTTCAATCGCCTATAAACAAGACTCAATGTGAATTCTCCATCTTTTTTCTAAAGAAATGTTGTAGATAATTCCTGAGTTCTATTTCTTAGAATTATAGTGAATTCTTAGTGTTTTAATGAGGTTATTTCTGTAGAATTGAGGAAACTTCATTTGAACAAAATCAGAATCAAAACACTCATACATATTTTCAGTTTTTTGAGCGGTTGTTTCTTTTTTGAAGACAATTCGATTGTAGTAATGTTTGAATATGATTTTGGTATCTTTGTTTCAGGTCTATATTGAAATGTAATTTTATGCGACAATTTTTGCGTGAAATTAATTGAGAAATATGTTCATTTCCCAGTTTCATTTTAAATATTTATTTAATTTATTTATTGAATTAAATTAAACTCTTGGCTTAATGTTTCACGATTATTATTCGTGATTATAATCGTGAAATATTAAGTCAAGTGTTTAACTTAATTTAATATTTAATTATGTTTCATCAAGAGTTGAGCGAGAATTTAATCTCAGAATATTCATTTCATAAGAGACGATTGTCAATCATTAACAAAACAGTGAATTTAAAATTCACTAAGTTGATTCCGGAGATTTTTACAACGCGATAGTCCATGGAACGTTTTTTGATTTATATTTTATATCCACCTAGAGTAATTTGTGTCCTGAAATATGAAGATAATTTCTATAAGTCACTGACGTTTATGATCCTCGAATGTACTATATTCATCATTGCTATCCTCAACTGTTATCTCTTTAGGCTGCTCTGGAACTTGGAAATTAACATTATTATTAGAATTTACTTTAGTATACCAAATAATTCCTCGTAGCTATAAATTAGAGTTTCGAATTTTTTGAATGAATTTGATATATTTATTCATACTCGGTTAATTCAGCATGATCATTAGAGTAATTCATATATGAAACGGTGTTGTTTCAAGCTGAGTAACAGATATATTATTCGGTTAATGCCAACGTCTTGTTACTAATGATTCAATAAAAATAAATCGACAATTTGAAAAATAAGAAAGGATGTTTACAACTCGAACAGAGTTATGAACGTACAGTATGGCAGAACATACAGTATGACAATACGTACGTACAGTACGATATAAGTAATCAAAACTTCTTATACTCAAATTTCGTTATGAATTTTCATGAATTATTTTTTGCCCAAAATGATTCAAGATATTTCGAACGAAATGTGAACTTTCAAATTTTTCCTGTCGTTATCGATATTTGATGCTTCAACATCTCAACAAGATGATATTCTGCAACACATAGAAAATAAAATATACCGAAAAAACGAGAATATACAACCAACCATTCACGTAATGTTATTCTCCACAAGCTGCAAATTGATTGGGAAGTTATTTCACAAAGTGGAATAGCTATTTTATGAAACTGGGGTAAATTCGACCCTTCAATACTTTCTTTCCGAAATCAAATTGAACGTAGGTAGGTCAGGACATGAATAAGGAACTTTTCAGTGAATTGAAAGAAAGCTGAACCATTTATTTGAAGACATTCAAAGTATTACTCTTCTGAAAGACGGGCCAAACCAGAACTGAAGAATTGTTTTCGGAGAATTGTTTAGTGTCTTAAACTTCTGTTTATTTAACAGAAAGTGGGATTGGACATTGATAGAACCTAAAAACTCGAAAAGGGAATATTTTCTGGTTTTGGATATAGAAGTAGAAAAATCTTCGTGTTTTGTAACAAATGTAAGATTATGGAGACAAAAACAATAAATTTCTTCAACCTAACTTATTATTGTTACGAGATATCGTATAAATTGAAAAACGTGGATGAACTTCGCAATATTTAACTATTGCACTAGATATTTCTTTCCGGTTAAGTATCCATCAACAAAAGCTCAGTAAAATAGATTTGACACAGTCGTACTGTAAATTCGTAATTTACCTAAACTTTTTTATATACTTCTATTACTTCTATAGTTATATATTATAATTATAAATAACATATTATAATCCAACGAATATCCAACAAATAACGATCGAGAGTTTACCAAAATAATTCATTTCCGAAAAAAAAAACACTATCCATACAGTTCAACAAATCCAGAACCTTGAGCGATGTTACTTATATCTTATTCATTGAAAATCATATGGCCTCATCACTATTTCGATTACAGATATCATCAGCTTGGAAGAAATAGATAAAATTAGGATTATTCACGAAACTATCCCCTTTATGTGGTTACAATATATTTCTGTTTTTTTTTCAGTCTGTTGGGCGAGAGGATGAAATGAATTAATCGAAATGAATTGAAAACATTCATGGCTTAAATATAGCAGAACGAAGCAAAAAGCATAAGCGATAGTTTTTCAATGTAGGAAAAGCTGAAATGTATCTCGAAAACTATCACATATCGTTTGGAAAGTTCTTGTATAATTTATAATTAACAATATATCTTCTGTTACAGAATTTTAGGAGTTGGTCAATTCAAAAGCTTATTAACGAATGGCAAAATATTGGCTAAGTAATCAATAATTAGGTTTCGATTAATTGGAAAAAAAATTCTTTTTTTGAAAAAAAGATTTTTGTTTGAGATTTCCGAATTAATCAGACTGAAAATCAATAAAATCAGAATATTAATCATTTTCATTCAGACAACTGAAAAACGTTTGATCAATGAAACTAAAGGTTTTTGGCGAGGTGAAGATTTGTTGATAATTTGAATAAATAATTACAGACAACCAAATCTGAGTGTACCGAAATGACCAAATCTTATCCTGAATTCAATATTCTAGAAATCCTGTGAAAAACCTGCATGAATCTAACACAAAAGGGTCACGTTTCGTTCGTACGATTTTTTGCTATTCATTCATTCTACGAGTGTCTTCGTACAAAGGATATTATGTGAATTGCAGAAAACACTGGAGAAGATCTTTTTGCAAGGAAATCAAAGAATTCGGAGTGAATGTGTGAAGTTCCTTTTTTCCTTAATGAAGCTTTGGAAATACAACTCCCAATTCAGAAAATAAAATTGCAATGCTACATATATTAGCTTATTATTTCGCTTTTCTAGTTTAAAATCACAGAATGTCGAACCAAAAGCGCAGAAGAGGAAGTATTCATATTTTTTGGTTTTTATGTATTCATTTTCTTTGAGAACTCACATATTTTTCTCCAGACTCTATTTAACAATGAAAGTATTCAGATTTTGTGAAAGTGTTTCTTTTTCGTTATAAATCAGATATTTTCGTCAATATATCTAATCATCAGGAGTGGAAGTCGTTGAAGGACACAAGTCTATGTACTACTATGTCTACTATGACTGCTCCAGTTAATACTCTCCGAGAGTTGAGGATTCTGAATGTATTTGTTCTTGGCCTTCAGGTGTTTTTCTCCCTAAAATCTTGAATTTTGAATAGATTTTCAATAGTACAAATCGAACAAATTATATCAAAAATCTTGGTATGGTGTTCAAATTTCAGAAGATTATATTGTAATGTAAAATTGACAAACTGGATTGCCATTTAAACAAATGTTTCAATTGATATTTCTATCTACCGTTCATCAATGTTGGTAATTAAATATGTGTGAATATTTTTACTTATGATTTCTTTATTATCAATACAAAACTGTCACGATTTTAGTTACATTTAGTGACTACTATAGACTTGGTTCCTTTTTTATTGTAGGCAACTTCGTACTCAAAGAAAATCTCAAGAAAATGTTTCATGAGTTTCTCTAATAAATATTGAATTTCGACTAGTTTCTATCAATTTACATTTCCTATGTCATTATATATTTTCCTAATTGCTTGTAAACATGAAGATATAAAGCCTAAATACATCAAGTTATAATTCATAATGAGATTTTTATACCTATGCGAGTATTTAATTAGAATTCGTGTCAACTGTGATGTTCCACAAACATACCGCGGTTTAGTAGAAAAGGTTTAGTTTGAAATAAATCTCTACATGTCTAAAGCCACTCAGATAAAAGCTCGTATTTCATGCATCAACAAACTAGCTGACGACAAAGGCCAAACAGAAAATGGCAATATAATACATCAAACCCTGTGTTTTCCAAGGGAAGATAAACAAGTGTGTGGGGGATGAATACATCATTAAAAGCTACCGCAATCCTCAAAGTCAGACTCTGTATTCCATGAAGCTTCAATTCATCTACATGTCATTTCACAGTGAATAATGGCGAATATGAAAATGAATTAGTTGAGGAAATTTTTCATTTTTATAGATTTGTTTTATTTGTCTTGAAATCCTGAAATGAACTCAACTGGAAAACTAAATCGCCTAATGTCAGGCTTTGTAATCTTTGCCTAATGAAATTCGAGTAGAAAAAAAAAGCCTGAGATGTTCAACATAATAAAGGAAATGTGAAAAACTAAAATCGTTCGTTCCTCGAATTTCTGTTGGTTATATATATATATATATATATATATATATATATATATATATATATATATATATTATGGTGGTTTTTTAAAAGTTTTTTCATTCATTCACAAATATATTCAGTAGTTTCGTAGGTTCATTTTATTAAGTACCACCTATAATGTCAACTAGAATACTGAATTATGAGTTATAGAATCTTGTTGACATCCTCAACAGAATAACACTTTCTGAATTTTCTAGGCAATACAGAATCATCTTTTTTACATATAAATAGAAGAAAAGAAGTAATGAATGTGATAGCTCATGCCACTCACTTCTGCGCTGGTTGGAGGAGACGGTCGATTGCATTTTCCGAATATTCATCTTCAGGTAGATAATTTTCATCTGGAAAAATCGATTATTAAACAGGCAAATAAACAAAACTTCAACAGAAAGCAATACTTCAGTTAAAATTTTAATTTTTCAGATTATAGAGTGACCTGAAATAAATGAAAAATTTTGAAATTTGTTATTTCTCTATTTCTATTGTTTGATGAGAGAAACAATCCAACAAATTTAAACTTTCTGTAATTTATTTGTAGGCAAAGCATTTTAATATAAGAAATAGTCGAAATCCTGCATTCAACAGAGAAAAATTCAAACAATATATTTTCAAAAATTCATTTGATATTCTCAACTAAAATATCCTTTCAAATATCTATCATTATATCTCTTTGGCTAAATATTTCACTCATTTCAAAATTCATCTATTATATTGACTACATCCTGTGAATCAGTTCCAATGACTTTTCAATATGAGATATGGGGAACTATAATATTAACACACTTTTACTAAATTTATTCAGTGAAAAAGTTAAGTGTATTAATTTTTAATTTATAGTTTTCAACATAATGTTTCTTCAAGAGATAAGCGATACCTCCGTGTCATTTATGAAATATGGGGGTCGATTATAGCAAACCTATGTTTGCGATTTATACAAAAAAAGAGCGAATGAAAGCATATTTGAAAACAATAAATTAAAATTAACAAATTTGACTAATATTGAAATTCTACATATGTAGAGTATTCATATATTTATTTAAACTTCAACCAAGTGTGTTAATTTTTATTTATTGATTTTACATAATGTTTTACCCAGAGATAAGCGAAACCTCCGTTTCATTTATTGAAAATATATTTGTATGAAGTATTAATCTGAATATTTGTTAATCATAATATGAGTGAAGAAATAAGACACAAAGAAATAATTATGTAAAGTTTACTAATGTCGTTACATACTGTTCTATGCTTAGCGGCTCTAGAGCTTTCATTGATGCTGGAATGCGTCACAGATTTTATTAGATCTGTCCACCTTGTTGGAAAGCGCCCACGCGATCTTTTGCCCTCGACTTTCCCTTAGACCACCAATCGTTCGATAGAGTCTTCGTTTCGGGTTATATGTCCAAGGAATTTAGCACAGTCGACGATAACCTCTCTTTGATATTCAGCTTCTGCAGAATCGAAACGTTGGTTCGATGTGCAGTCCACGGGATTCTGAGCCAAGCGTCTCCAGCACCACATTTCTAACGCATCAATTTTGCGATGATCTTGCATCCTCCATGTCCATGTCTCACTTATATACGTATCAATTAATATGATAATTTTAAGCTCTAAATTTTAGAGCTAGCCGGTGCAATCACCAACAATTTACCTGGGAGTTCGTTGTAAGGTATTCTTGCAAGATATGTATCCATATCTGGACTATTGATATATGTATTGACCTCTACATTGTCTGTACATACTGAGCATAGTTACCAACATGCGTTTCTAGAATAATCTTGCATTTAAGTTTCATTTGGTGATGCTAGTTGAACTGTTATAGTTAGTTTTTTATGGTGACTTATCAAACAGCCTCATATGGCTGTGACTTGTATTATTGAATATAGAAGTAGCTGATCGACGTGAGTTAATCAACTAAGATCTTGCTTGTTTTGAAATGTATTGACCTGGCAAAGTTATATCAAATTCAATTTCACAAACTCCTCAAAGATAAATTGAATTACTTTAATCTTCATAGCTTATACGCTGGATGTTATTATGTCATGTAATTAAATGAATAATTTCACTTAATTATTCCAGTCACAGGTTTCCAATCATAAAGTTCATTTCATAACATTGTCTGAGTTAAACTGGAAATACGCTTTTCTTTGTTTCGAAGCAACACCAGATGTTAGGGTTGCGAGATTAATCAATTTATTTTGTCGACTGTTCCATAAAAACTTGGATCCTAATTGATGAACCCAAATGTTATCGAACCCAATTTATTTATATTTAGTATTGAACCTAATAAATTTCATTGTATCCTGGGAAGAAAATCATCGTGGCGATAAGATCAAAACTCATTTTACTTGGTGAATTATAGAAAAGATTAGCCTTTATCCATATTATACGAATATTTTCTGATACAAAATAATATATTTCTCGAATAAAATTAGAGTGAATCAAATTTCCTGTAATTATCTGGGATATCAGATGAGGTATCATAACTTGAAATGTTGTAGTTATTATGCTTTATTTTTTTCCAACTGGCACTCATACCAAGAATTGTAGATATGAATTTCAGCCTCGATCAAAAATAAAATGTTCCAGAGAAGATAATACGATGCAATGAGGATAATAGGATCTGAAGTGCGGATTAAATGTTTCAATCAAAAGAACAAATTGATACACTGTATGTTGCCTCATTTCTGTTTCCATGATTAAATTGGATGGCAATTTTTGCATTGTGGATTTTCTTTCATTATCAAGCTTTGAATGCCAAGCCAAACCCATGGAAGAATTCTGAGCAGGATTGTTACAAATTATGCGACAAAAATGAAAGAGGATTAAATTCAATATACTGGAAATTTGTAGGCAGGTTAAATCCATGTATTTTCAGAAGAAAATACATGGATTTATCCTGCATGGAGAAAAATATTCATTGCACAACATCTGTTGGAAAATTATGGAGAATCCGTAACTTCTGGAAGGTAAATGTCATAAATGTTTGAAGTCCTCTAAGTAATTTAGTTGTATTAACGTTTTGATAATGGGTTTTTGAGCCATTCCAGTATATGTCGCGTGAACTCAACAGATTTTGAGGAATGGAGCTGAGTGTTTTCAATCACACGAGTCGACGATTGAGAATATGAACAATTTCTGGTAATATGAGTGAAGCCAAAAGTCGTCGACATTCTAGTGATACTATGCTGCAATTTATTTGAGCCGGGAAATACATCTTATAGGGCGGTTGCTCACATATCTCTATTGATCGATTGTTTCTCCATTGTAATGTGTATTGAACTTGCATTTGTTGCTTAGATATCCTAACGAGTGGTTTTTTAAGAGTCAAGTTTTTCAGGTTGGCGGCATTGGTTGGTAATGACACCAAACGTCATCTGTCAAAATGAGAACTTTTTTCTATACTCTGCCATTTCATCATGGAAAACATTACAAACGAGCAACGATTGCAAATTGTTGAAATTTACTATCAAAATTCGTGCTCTGTGAAAAATGTGTATCGTTTTTTACGACGGAAAATTGTTTTCAGCGATGAGGCTCATTTCTGGCCTAACAGATATGTAAATAGACAAAACTGTCGCATCTGGAGTGATGAACAGCCACATGCCACACAAGAATTACCGATGCATCCCGAAAAAACGACAGTTTTTTGTGGTTTATGGGCTGGTGATATCATCGGTCCATTTTTCTTCGAAGACGACTGTGGAAGAAACGAAACCTTCAACGGCAAACGATATCGAGCCATGATAAGCAACTTTTTTTGCCCCAGTTGGCCGTGTTGAACTTGGTTGACATGTGGTTTCATCAAGACGGTGCCACATGCCACACAGCTCGTGAAACAATGGACATGTTGAAGGATGAATTTGGTGAGCAGCTTATCTCTCGCAATGGCCCTGTGAATTGGCCGCCAAGATCATAAGATTTGACGCTTTTGGATTATTTCTTGTGGAGTTATGTTTAGTCGTTAGTGTATGTGGACAAGCTGAACACGATTACAGCCTTACAGGATAACATTACACGCGTAATTCGTGGGATACAGGCCGAAATGCTCGAAAAAGTGACGCAAAATTGGACCTTCCGAATGGACCATTTGATACGGAGCCGCGGACAACATTTACATGAAGTTATCTGTAGAATGTAAATGGCAAAGGCCAACTTATCAATTGCAACTACGCTTAAAAAATCACCCTTACTTCTCTTGGTATAACTATTGCGTTTGTGCCAATATATAACCTCATATTCGTTGTGAGGTTATGTTGATAAGTGTGTAATTGTGTACGTTCATACTCTCTCTGTTGCAGCCTGTATTGAAACTTGGGTTGCTTCAGGATATTCACCATCCGAATCAGCTCATACAGCAGAATTTGTACGTAAGATATTTACTTTTTGATTCTATGAATGTGACGTGTGGAATGTCGCCACTACAGAAAGTAAGCCTTTGAAGGGAGTTTTGAAATATACTTCACCTAATATTGCATTTGGATCTACAATGCTTGGAGAATAACAATATATTGTCTTTTTGCTAAAAGTAACGGTATGGATTTTACACATGAATTTAAATTTATTAAATGCTTGCAGACAACTATAAGATCCGCGATGTATCTTTGGAACATTTTGGGCACTTTGGTTTATTTATTTTTCACTGCCAAGTTCTCTCAATCAGGATCCAGTGGAAAATTGTTTCTGTATTATAAGGCATCATGAGATGTCAAATACAACTCATAATTTTGTTGCTGCATTGAAAACCACGGTCATAAATGCACTAACATCTTCCATTAATGAAGGAAACTATGAGAAGGACGACTCAAAAGCTCTCAATAATTTGACCTTTTATTTTCAGGCACAGATGAGATTGGAGATTATAAATTATACTACTCACGTTAGAGAGATGAGTTCTGATATTTATAATGTGCCTAACTCTGAACCAATGAATGGCCCAGATTATACTTCCCAACTGATATCGATGATCTTCAACCTTTGCCTGTGAAAGACTGTGCGTCATATCAACTGTCAATTTAAATTTCATTTACCACCCCTAGAAGATACAATGAAGGTTCTGAAAGCTTGATTAATACGAATGAAAGGGCGTAAGATACTTTTACCCTCGTAGGAATGTCGCCTTCTACAACATGAGTTGCCAAACTTTTCGATCATGGACCCCTATGAGATTTTTCTAAATCTCCATCAACCCTCATAAAAGTAATTTTGTGAAATTCAAAATAAAACTCTATTCGATATTGTGTTCGTAGATTTATTTTATGATTTCAAACATTCATTAACGTAATAGTACATTTTGTTAAAATAGTTTCATGAAAAATATGTCAATGTTGACATTTGAATACTAATTTATTATTCATTGAATAATGAAAAACAAATGAGTAAAAAAAACGGGTGAAGTATTCACAGATTTATTGATTCTCAATCAATTAAATCGGTGTGCTATAATGGGTTGGAAATTGGTCAATTTCAATCTTAAATCCTTCCGAAACTCTACATTTACATTCATATTTCTACTCAGTTAAATTCGAATTTATGTGACTGAAACGGCTTCAGCCACATAGGAACTCCGAAATGAAGAATATTTAAATGACTCGTATATTTCTTGACATTACATTTTGCATTTTATTTTCATATTAAATTAAATTAAACAATTGACTTTCAAATGTGAAATCAAACGTTTCACGATTATATTTAACAATATCAAATAGGCAACATGTTTCGAGCGTGACTTCATCTTCAAGACTAAACGCTTTTGGTTTTAGCAGGAAATGGCTCAGTAATGCTATCAGGGATGACATTGTTTTTCAAACCAACAAAGCACAGATTTAAATCGCCGCTCAATTCCTCTACAATTCTTTTTTTATCATTTTATCATAGAAGAAACTTGTAAATGTGTCTATTTGATATGTGAAGCTCGCAAATAAGTTTTTGAGAATTAACTGAAATATTCTGTGAAATTTTTGGAATCTCCCTTGTTAATATATTATGAAGTATAGGGTTCAGAGGAACAATGACATCCATCTATAGTCGAAAAAAATGAGGTCTATCAGAGAAGAAACTAAAATATACGCATTGAGGGTACTCTCAAATTTTAAAATGTGTGATATAATAAAAAGTATTGTACCAAAGTTGCATTTTCAACTGCTGATTACGATATTCTTATCATCTTGTCAACTTTTATGTATATTCAAAGAATAGGACTTCAAATATATGATGAAATTATAGGAATAAATCAATTGACGAATATATAATTAATTTTTTGATGAACTATTCGAATAAAAAATTTTAAATATTTCAAAAAACATATGAGTACCGATCTCATTATTCTCATTGTTTTTATGAATTATTCATTTTCAATTGTTTTTCCTATGATCGAAATTCAATAAAATTATATTGAGAAAAAAGTTGTTTGTAACAATGACTTCGCGTGAACTATTATATCTTAAAAGAAATATTTGTCACTATTCATACCGTACCTAGTTGAAATACCTATAAATTTCCTTCATAACATTATGTTTCCTGTCCCATAGAATAATATTTACATTTTTATTGATTTTACATCAACCTTATAGAAGCATCGAACGGAAGATTCGACAGAAGCCATTTTCGTTTTTATTATAATTCGGTAATAATTTAGTAACACAGCAGTTCATTTTCTTCAATGATATATCTTTATATTCCAAAAAGCGATAAGTGGATTTCATAATATCATGTGGAACCTCTAGAATATGAACTACTAAATAAAATAACTCTGAAATTTACTGACAATAATTATTGAGGCAGAGAATGTGAATATAAGAAAGAAAAAGTACGATTCAATGATTTTCTGCAGTCAAATTTTCTGCTTGCAATCACCAAATATTTGAAACCTGATATATTCGAAAATGTTTTCATAACTGTATAGTTGAAATCTATTATTCAAAATAGGTGAGTAGAAGTTGTACGAGTAATTTTTATCTATTATCTTGTATTCTGAATTAGTTTATTAAACAACACGGTGGTTTTGTTCATCACTTGTTGAATCTTTATGTTGAATAATAGTTAATTAAAATTAGAACACTTGGAAGTTTCACATAGTATATTTAAAACTTTACATATGTTTCGGGTGGTCAGTTAAAAGTCTCGATAATGAGCTAACCACCCGAAATATATGTAGAGATATATGAAATATACTCAGTGCAACTCATACCAAGAGTTTTATTTCTAATTTAATTTTAGTTTATGTGAGTTTTTCGATGTTTGAAGTAACATTCAACACATATGAAACTTTATTTCAGCATCACACAATACTCGAACGTAAATTTCACGCTCATTTCTGATGGAAATTATGCGAACTGTAAACGTATATTAGTTTACATTCATTGAACTATTTTGGCTCCATATTCTGCTCGTAAAGTAAGTATATTGTCGATTCAAAGAACCGTGAGAAAATCTTTAGAGAAAAAACATACAGATACAATGAGATATATCGAAGAAATCGACAGAAAGGATTTTGTAGTAAAATTTTTGCACTTTTCCGATAAAAGCAAGTAAAAGAGACGTGTAGTCAAAATGATATTAAGTGCTAACACAAATGACAGATGTTTATATATGAACATAGATTTATATATATTTTTTTCTAAATTAATTTATAACCTGTTTCAGATAGTTGTATTTTCAATATTTTATATTTTTTATTAACGTAAATGAAACATTTAACATATATATATATATATATATATATATATATATATATATATATATATATATATATATATATATATATATATATATATATGTACATATTTATTTTGAAAGTTTTTAACATTAACAGGCTTTTTAATATGAAAAAGTTTATTTCTGTTGACGTTTCGTTGTTATATTACAACTTTGATTAGTTTTGACAAATAATATAACAACGAAACGTCAAACAGAAATAATAAAAAATCAATTTCAAAATAAATACCTCAAACAGGCAATAAATCAATTTCAAGAAATATATGTACATATATACATATTATACATTCATAATGGCATTTCGATGTACTACGTTACAAATGGATGCTGGTTGAATAATTCATACGAAGAAAGAGGATATCAGGTTACAACTCATTAATCAATTTAATATTTCTTGTGAATAAATTTTTTTTTAATATATAATTTTGAATTGAAATGAATGCGAATGTTGAGTAGTCATGAATTCTCTAGAAAAAAATATTCATCTTTTCAAATATTTGTCGTTCATAAGATGTACTAATTTGAATTGTCAATTAATTTAGTGTTACTCATTAACTTCAATAACTAAAAATCATCAACGGGAAGTTATACTTCGAGTTGCAAGAAATTTAGCAATGTTTTGCTATCTGATTCGACCACTCCGTCGTGTTGGCAGATTGTAAAAGTTTCTGAAAGTATTGAACAAAGTTTTGGTAACAGGGTGACAACGAAATATTAGTTCAAACTGATTGAATCTCTTACTCAAAAATTTATGTGAAAATCTTTGATAATTTAGTGGAAGTTTTAAGTAGAAAGTTAGAAGAGAAACATGTTTCAAACCATCTTCATGGACGTGTAGAGTCTTCAAGTGTTACTGACCATATGGTACAATTTAAGGTGTGATACTTTCGAAGCTGAAGGCCTGATTTCTATCTTAATCAATGAATCAAGTCTTTTCGAGTTTTTTAAAGTTGATTATCAAGTCATAGGTATATTTGTTTTCTCGTTTGAAACATCGAACTCACCCTCGTCGTAACTTTCAGCACCAATCTGAGTAGTCAGCTCAACGATCATCACCAAAGCGATCAAGACCAGCCAGGATGTCTTCATCCTTACTCGCGCAGATGATAGGAAACTAAAGCGGAGAACTAAAGAGACGAGTTGTTCGGCTGTTATTGTAGACTTGTCGTTGCCGATGGGACGTCGGACGAAGAATGGGCGTGCTGCACGACGATCTTGTACAGTTATACCGCATACGTCTGTCCTTATCAGCAGGATACAGCGTCCTTTTTGCCAGAGGGCACATGCGTTGCTTCCTTGTCCCACAGACACCCACAAAATTTGGATGTCAAAGGAATGCAACAACTACGCGTGTCGCGACAGCGCTTGAAATTGCGAATAGCTTCTCTAGATTTCGCAAATTCGAAAACTTTGTTCGAACTGTTCGCCAAATTTAACAGTTAATCTTGAAAATCGCTTAAGTTGATGAAGTTAATAGTTCTCACTTGAAACTATATTTCGGAAGTATTTTGTGGAAGTAGTCCTGTTTTATGAGAATCATCTACATAACCATAAATAGAATGGAATTGGCTCATGAAAAGTAATATTTTGAATATCTACAAATAAATGTTGGGTTCAATTAGAAAAGTGTACAACCCCATAACGATATCTATCACTACATAGTATAAAGCAAAGTCGCTTTTTCTGTCCCTTTGTCCCTTTGTACGCTTTAATCTTTGAAACTACGCAACGGATTTTGATGCGGTTTTTTTTAATAGATAGAGTGATTCAAGAGGAAGGTTTATATGTATAATAACATCCACTAAATAGTGGAGAAGTACTGTTATTTTTGAGGTTTCTAATGTGATGTCGTAAATAATTACATTTTTTCCGCTTACATTGCAAACGCAGGATGAACCCTACGAGTTTTATCAAAATAATGTACTAAGTATTGTACACATTGAAAAGGTCTACAGAAGAGTCCGTGATGGTATATGTCTATCTCTTATGGATAACCGACAATAACTTTTTTTAAATATGGCAAAACAACGTTGGCCGGGTCAGCTAGTATGTAAGAAATCTATCTAGAACGAAATCAACATTTTTCTAATCAACAAATCTCAATCGAGATTTTTGCTAGAAAAAGCTTTTCACTCAATGGAAGATTTTTGCAGAACAAATTGCAAAAAAAGAGAATTTTGTAAGAAATCCGAAATTAATATTTGAAATTCTTCATTGAATTTATCTATCAGGAAAAAATGATTGATTCATTGCACAAAATTTGATGGAAAATGATGGAGAATTCGTAACTTATAGAAGGTAAATTTCATAAATGGTCTTTCAAAAAGTCCTTTCTGTAAATTAGTTGTATTAACGTCTTCATAATGGTTTTTGAGCCCTTCCAGTGTATATATGTCAGGTGAACGGAACATATTTTGAGGACTTGCCAAGGTATTGAGGAGCCAAATGTTTTCAATCATACCATTAATGTTTGAGAATATGAACAATTTCTAATAATGGGTGAATGAGTGAAGCCAAAAGTCGTCGACATTCTAGTAATATTCAGCTAAAATTGATTTTGTGGAAATAATCCTGTTTTATGGTAATCATCTTCATGAATAAAGATAGAGTGGACTTCGCTCATAAAAAGTATTACTTACATAGTAATAATAATAATAATAGGTTTTCATTTCCAGAATGGTACATATCAAAATGAAAATTAGTCAAAAAATTATTTACAAACAATTTAATGCATCACATTACATTAACCCTTAGATACACCCTATGCTATTTTCGACAAAAGTCTATGAACTCAGGTACAGAATATGGTTCACACTAATTAACAATGTGAGTAATTCCTTAATATATTTCATTTTTCGCGGCAAATAGTTGAAAAGTTTCATGCTCATATAGAAATTACTTCGCTCAGTACTCGATAGCCTGTGAACAGGTAACAAGTACTCAATCATTCTTCTGGTAGTATTCACATTTCTATAAATTCGATAATAGGATTTGTTCTTAAATAAAAATAACAAAATTTTATACATATACAAACCAGGCATTGATAGAATCTTATGTCTTTTGAATATGGCTCGACATGATTCTGTGTGTTTCATACAAAACATTATTCTTATAGCCAGTTTCTGAGTGGTGAACACATGTTCAGCTTGAGGGCTGCCCCCCTCCCAGAAAATGACTCCATAGACTTTTTGATACCTATTCACAATGCATTCCCCAACCGAGATTCCTCTCAACAAACACACCCAACAACTTCGCAAAGAGCCTATTTCAACGTTTCTGCCGTCGAGATAGGCTTTGTTTAGGCATATTACTTTGTAGATATTACATATCCACAAAAAATATTAGAATCATTGAAATATTGGTTCAGTTGAAAAGGTGTACAACCCCATACCAGTATCTATATGTGAAAAGTCTGTGTAGAGAAATCTATGAGGAACTTCACATTTTTCTTCGTGAGATTCTTGCTAGAAAAACCTTCCCACTTTATGAAAAATTTTCACATGTAAAGAATCCATAATTAATATTTGAAATTCCTCATAAAATTCAAACATTGTATGAATTATCTAAAGGGAAAATTGACGGTTCAAATATCTTCATTGTTGTAGACTTCATAGAATTTATTATCAGGAGTTATGTGAACAACGAAAATTGATTAAATGAATTGATTTAGATTGAGTTATTTGTAATATTTCATTGAATGCTATAATGTAGTTATAAGTTAGTATTTTTTTAGATTAGATTGATCTCTTTGTTAAATCTTTTGCTTAATTATTTAGTTAAATCTTTTTTCTAATTATTTAGTTATTACTTAGTTGTGTATTCAATATATATAATGTTATTATTTTCTGTAATTGGGTGTTATACCCATTAATATTTCATTGAATGCTATAATGTAGTTATAAGTTACTATTTTTTTTAGATTAGATTGATCTCTTTGTTAAATCTTGTGTTTAATTATTTAGTTAAATCTCTTTTCTAATTATTTAGTTATTACTTAGTTATGTATTCAATATATATAATGTCATTATTTTTTTGTAATTGGTTATACCTGTTGAAAATAAAGAACTTATTATTATTATTATTCATATGTAATAATGAAGTACCCATACATGTAAAATTTTTTGTATCATTCGAATACTTCAAGTTATTTCCAGATGTTCAACATTTGTATTGGGGTTCCAAGGAGACATGCTGGTTCCATGTACTTAATTCTGTTATTTTTTTCGGTATCTGTCAGCAACAATCTATCTATCGGTCTATCTATTCAATATATTACACAAAAAATCATCTTTCACTTACATATGTGATAATAATTTTCACCAGCGGTTCCGATGGATACGGCTTAAACAAAATTATTAATGCGGTAGGAGACACTTTCGAAATAAACAGATGTTAATATTAATATTGAATAATGTTAGTTGTTCTTGTAAAAGTGTTTTATTGAACTTGATGGAATGTTCGCTGATCTCTAGATGAAACATTATTTAATATATTAAATAGAAACAGTTAGCTTGATTTCACAAAATTTATAATAAATACTTGACAATTGTTCGGGGTGTTACCCCATTTCAAAAATTAAACTGAATAACATTTTTCGACCAACATTCTCTACATCGTTACCTGTTTGGACAGGTATTCTGATTGTCAATAGAAATATACTTCTGAAACGAATGATGAGTCAGAGCATTCCTCTGATATAGAAACAGTTAGAGAGGCAAATTTTCAGAAAGGCACAATTCCTAGCGAAACGGTAATGGCAAATACAGTTTTTCAATTTACTGCCTATTACTGCTAAATAGATTTACATTGAGTATATGCATTCTTTATATAAATTAAATCCCTGCCGCATGAATATTTAGTAGGTGCTAAGGTCTATGAGTGCAAAACCGGGTTCAACAAGTTGGGTTCTTGCCGAGATAATTCGATTGAAATGAAAATTTCAAACTGAGCGATTGGAAGGGTATTGAATGAAAAATATCTGAATTGTATACTTTCGGTTCAATCACACAAAGAGTTGTTGAAACAGAGACAATTATCTAGACAATTAACTATTTTCTAGTTATCTACAATTAACTAGAAAATACTAGTTAATTTCATCTCTCGGTAGTGAATGATTCCCGATGAACGTAAAAGAGGTTTTTTTTTCGAAATTGAATACTGCTTTAGTAGTTTTCAATATTCATTCAACTGAAGAAACTAATATTTTAAATTTTAGTCGAAATTATTGAAATGATATGTCAATTAAACACTCAACAGGTTTACATGAGGTATAAATAGAAATCAAGACACGTTATCGATATAATCAATGTGAATTCTAAGATTTCTCATGTTGTTATATTTTCTCCATGTTAGGCGCCAGTTCAGTAAATTAATCTCGAATTCAATTAATTGTTCCGATCGTGATTTGTTGTTGATTTCTTACACGAGTAAAGTTAGAGAGAGCTAGTATTCGTTGATCCAAAATGATTCAAGAATTTTAGAGCCTGGTCTACGATTAGAGAAATATCTTTTTGAAGAACTATTTTTACGAAATTCGTTAAATCGTCTGAAAGATTTGTAGCATTCAAAGAAATCATTTCGTCTGAAAGGTTTGATGAACCGGAATGATTTTTCAACTAGGTGGGTTTCAACTAGATAATACCAAGATGTGAAATTATTTATGTCAAAGCGGTAATGCTGTCATTCACGAAAATTTGTATTTCTTGAAATTTCTTTCCAATCTCATATTTCCGAAATGTACTATCGTTTTCTGTTTCCTTCGAAACATTACTGCTTATTGTACTCAATACTGATCATTGTGTCTCCTGAAGAATCTATGTCCCGATGAGTTGCTCAATTTTGAAACATATACCTTTTTCTTAGGTTGTAGCCTCCAGGACGCAAAATTCGAGTTAATCTTATGAAACATTCTGTTCATGAATACACTCCACAAAAAGAGGCAACTGATCTTTACTCCTAAGATGTGACATTTCATCAATTTCATTGAACCTATATTCAAAAACATTGCCGCCTACGGTATATAGTTGAGCATCCTTGGTATTCGACAAGATAGACAATATCTTATTTAACACACATATATTACAGATATATTTCATATCCAATTAAATTTTCAAAATTACAATTAAATCAAAAATCGTTACAGCTTTTCACAAATTTACTCACAAATTATAGGAGGAAGAGAGGAAATAACGTCGATATTTGTTTGAATCCACCGTTGTTTTTTCAAATGTCAGATGTCAATTTTTTTCATGCCAGAGGAGAATTTTAAATAGCAAAATATGCATGAAACTGCGTTTCCATGTCGAAAATTGCAAAAGGAATCTAAATAATGAAATTGGCTGTAGTGGCATAGGAAAAAGAAATATAACCCTTGACGATTTCTTGAGATATACCAAATCTACTAACACGAATGAAGGAACTTCTTGCAGTAGCACAGAGGAAAATAAATTATTCATTTTGTTTTCCCTAGATTTCCTCAAACTCTTATCATATTGATGAAAGTCAAGCACGGGACAACAATAAACAAAAGTGAACTCACAAAGTTCCGAACTTCATCAGCAAAGTTTTACTGAATGAGAGTCATGGCAAGCACAGAAACGCAGAAGTCGACGTTCAGTCAATTCGAAACTTTATCCTTCAACAAACACTTCAGAAATTTTATATTCAAAAGATATTTCAGGTAGTCACTTTGAGGGAATATTTAAATTGCCAACAAATTTATAGAAGTTCAAGTTCTCGAACATTTGCAAACAATTGTTTCTCCATTTAAACTAAAAAAGATTTTTACCTCGAGACCAAATACGAACCATTACTTCCAAATTTCATGGCTTGCTTCCATAATGTTGAAATGTCAAAAATGAAAAAATTTTGTTCGTAATTGTTCATCAACTAAATAACCACTCCAGTAGAGTCAGGCTGATTTCAAATAGACGTGCTTAACTGAAATTTCATTGAATTGTATTCAATAGTATGAAAGATGAAATCATTGGAAATTCGAAAAACTACTGACTCGAAACCAACAAAAACACGTTTATACTAATCGAATCCTGAAAATCTTCTTTTCAATAATCACAGAATACATATTCATGACAAAATTAATTGAAGATTTTGATGGATTCATTTATTGAGAATTAATTTTCCATTTTAAACGCAATTTTGGCAATAATGACATGACTGAACTGACTCAGTTCTCCCAATATAAGACTATGTTTTATTGCTGCAAATCAGACAGTAATCTCAGAAATGAACGGTTTGTCTTAATATATTTTTTGTAGTGGGTCGAAATATTTTCAATGGATTTTTCTCAGTGGTTGTACGGTTCCTCAGTTTATGTACGGCTCCTCAGTTTTTGTAATTGCCTGTCTGCTTCTTGTGCCTATTACGCTTCTGTGTCTCCAATCATATTTGCGAATTACTGGCCAAATATTTCTTTGAAATTTTAGCCTGATGAGCTCAACATCCAGCTAGTGGGAGTAATTAATCTAACCGTTCATCAATGGAAAGTTTTGAATGGATCCACAAATTTCTAGTTTCCACAATTCCGTACAAATTGCGCACAAAAATTTTTTTTGAGAAGAAAAGGGTCGATAATCTACTAGTGCCATTTTGTACAATACACGTTGCGTCTGGTGTGAAAAATGGTAACCATTTTTCGGACTACCATTAGAATTATATTCCAGATGACACCGAAGAATAAATTTCTTCTGAAATAACTCTGAAAGTGCACCAATTTCTCGAGATCTTTTTAAATCATTCACCGGATCAGTCTAATATAAGTCATTTCCATACCCTGAAATTAATTTTGAATTAAGTTGTCTCACTAGAGATATCTGGGTTCGAATCTCGGGAAATAAATTACAACAGAAAAGGTTGCAAGCCTAAAATTTGAATTAACAAATACCCTGATACTGGCACGAACTTTATGTCTATGACTAAATAATTTTAAACTGCTTCATATTTCATTTCATGGAAACATATTAAGGTTTATTTGTGAAAGCCGTATAATTTCAAATTATTGAATTTATAACACTTGGTTTTGTTTCACAAGAACTTTATGAAATTGTAGCTTCACACTAAATTTTAAAAGCTAGACTCAATGGCTAGCTTTATCTCTACGTTTGCGGTAATTAAATAGATAACAGCATTCAAACGATAGACATAAAAATCGAAGTACTTGTCAATGTTTGCTTCCGAATGTAATTATACCGTCAAACTCGTCATATTATTCAATATTTCCTTTTTGTGCTTAGCATTCTTTGTTTGTTCAAGTTCTTGGTTTGAGATTCCGTGAACAATGATAGTAGTCGATGTGGCAGAGAGAAGACCAAATACGAATACTTGATGCAAAAGCCTTATGCAGGCGTATATCCGGTGATGCTTCCATTTTGAATGGAATTTTGCTTCCATATACGGCTATACCGATAATTATTTAATTCGATTTTATAATTTCAATGCGATGAAGTACTTTTTCTTTATTTGAATTAACGTGTCTCGACTACTTGGTCTTTGACAGTAGTACTAGTATGTAATTATATTTGACAGTATACGTAGCATTAACAGTGTTAATGTTACATATACTTGAATATAATAATCAACAATATATTTGTACTGAAATAAGATCGAACTTTATTATGTCTAGATGTGTAAACTACACAAGGTTGTAGCGGGTGTTTTTTTTAGAGGTATAGAACTTTAAGTTAGCATTACTGTTGAAGATGGCCGATTAACAGCTGAGAAGTGATGTATTCTCAGTTTGGATTGGCATATCATCATGAATAGACTCACGCCTGAACAAGGCTTGCGAATAGTGCAATTTTATTTCTAAAATAATGGTTCTGTGCGGAATACATATCGCGCACTACGTTCATTTTATCGACGTAGCACTTCTGGTTGAATGGCTACGTCAACAAACAAAACTGCCGCATTTAGAGTGCAGATAAACCTCAAGTGTATGTCAAAACACCGTTACGTCCAGAAAAACTGACTGCTTGGTGCGCTTTATGGGCTGGTGGAGTCATTTGTCCGTACTTCTTCAAAAACGATGATAGTCAGAACGTTACAGTCAATGGTGATCGGTATAGAGCCATGATTACAAACTTTTTCATTCCTGAATTGAACAACCATGATGTCCAGGAGCTGTGGTTTTAACAAGACGGCGCAACATGTCACACAGCTCGTGCCACAATCGATTTATTGAAAGACACGTTTGGTGACCGCCTAATTTCACGTTTTCGACCTTTGAACTGGCCTCCAAGATCTTGTGATTTAACACCGCTAGACTCCTTTCTGTGGGGCCATGTAAAGTCATTGATCTATGCGGATAAGCCATAAGCGCTTGACCATTTGAAAGACGATATTCGCCGTGTTATTGCCGATATACGGCCACAAATGTTGAAAAAAGTAATCGAAAATTGGACGTCCAGATTGGACTATATCCGAACCAGCTGTGGCAGTCATATGCCAGAAATCACATTTGGAATGTAATTCCACCAGATTATCTTTCAAATGAAAAGAAAGTTGTTGTCAATCGAATGATCCATAGTTGTTTTATTACAATTTAAAGTTCTTTACCTCTGAAAAAAACGCCCTTTATAATTCACTTTTTCCGATTAATTTTAATGTAACTTCAACTGGGGCCGTTGTGCTCAGAATGTGTTTGATTTTATGTTTTAGTTCTAGTTTACTTACGAACTTTCCTCATATTTTGGTAACCAAATGACTATACTATGGGTCAGTTTTGTATGACCTATTCTTAGTCTCGTAACTACTAATTTGTCTTGTCTGTTCAGGGCTTATTTTGATTTTTTGTGAATTTTCGGTTGAATTTTGAGCGGTTTCTGAATTGTGAATTTTGTGCAAATTCGGTTGATGCTTGCAATTATCATTTTTCCATGAATTTGCCATTCTTAAATGATCCTATTCTTTATTGATTGGATTAGATCTGTATGAACCTCAACGTTTGAAACACCAAGATCAGAGGATTGTGCAAGCTTCACGGATTGGTCCACTGCTTCATTCCCTGGTTTGCCCACATGAGATGCAATCCAGATCATGCAAGTTGAGATGTATGTTTTTTTCCAGAGTTTGGCATTTTTTTGGTTATTTTGTAGGAGTGGTTTTTTCGAGTTTATGTGAGCTATGAATTGTAATGAGCAAAGAGAGTCTGTGACTACTGCAACCTTGTGTCCTATTATGATAAGACTGAGAAGAGATCTATTGATAACATATAATTCAGCAGAGTGTATGCTAAAGTTAGTTGAAATTTTGTAGGATTCAGGTGTGTTTTGCTCGTTTATGATGAGTCAAGCTACTCCATGTTCATCTTTAGAGGCGTCTGTATATCTTATTTCATCAATTATTTCGTTGCTCATCATTGCTCTGAATGATTGCTTCATTATATCAGGTGTTTCGTGTTTATTATATTTGGATGAAGTACTTTTGTTTATGCGCATATATAGGGAATTTATACATGAAAGTTATGATTTCATCTTTCTGCGTAATGTACAATTCATTTTCCAAATTAAACAACGGATTTTTTCTTTTTCGTGAAGTATATTTATGATGAAGTTGAGGAAGAAAATTCCTATGGCCAAACTATTCATTGATAAAGTGGCGAAAGATTCTTGTTTTAAAACGCCCATCAGACGAAAGGGCTCAATTCATAAAGCTGCTAATCTATTTATACACTCATTATTAAATGCTTCATTAATGAATAGATATCTTAACCTACCTAGTACCAATACTAGGTAGATATATTAATATAAATACCAATATTAATATATTAATTTCATAGAAATCAATCTTCCGCTCAAGTACATCTTATTTATAGGAGAATATATTGAAATGAGGGTAAATTAACCTTCAAATGCATCTTGAAATTTCATAATAAAATATATTAAATCATCCAATCAATCTCTCACATTTAATTAGAAACCAAATTTTAGGTAGGACAATTTCACATGAAATGAAAATTGTGTCTAAAAACATGAACCTTTTTTTTGTCGATACATGATAAATTTTTTAACACGATTGATGAATTTCAAATACCCACCTGTGCAGAACGAATTTCGGTACGGGAATTCAGAAATAATGAAACGCAATTTTCAATTTCGATTTCCTATAGAATTGCTTTACCAATAATATGGAATGTTCGATGCATGAAGTTCATAGAAAATTTGCAATCCACTTCAGCAGCACGTGAACAATTGGTTCTGTAATCGTTTTTCCCAACCGGAAAATGAAGGTAAAGTTTAGGGAAATACGTTGTGTTACGTCAGAATTGTTGAGTGGAGAGTCAATATTAATCTTTCACTGATTTCTCAATTTGCGGCATTGGTTGAATCGATATCTTTTTAGTTTGTTGTGTGAATCTATTCACTGAAATGCAAATCAAAGAATTGCCACCCCATCCAAATATAGAGTTTTATATTTGAAAGAGGTAAGTGATGTTTTTAGGTTCTTGTCACCTGCGCATTCGCCATTTCAGAAATAAGTTATTTTGGTAAATGTGCGCTGGCACGAATTTTGAAGAAAATTGTAACATTTTTTTGTGAAAAAATGGGGAATAACTTTCTGACTTCTTTATGATTTGTTGAGTTATCGGTTTTTTTCGAGTGCATGACTTGCCAAGACTGCCGCAACGGTTTCCTAAAGAGGTTAACGATATATAAACTGAAAGCTTCATGTGAATTGTTTATCCATAGTGCATAGGTATTTGCTAAGGTTCCTACACAGTGCTCGTAAACTGTTCATCGAGCATTTAAAATGGCAAAAATTATAACTAGTTTTTTCTGATCATGATGAAACTCATTATCAAATCCAGTATTTAAGAGAAATAACCAATATAACCAATGAGTAATAGCTGGAATTGGTTGATGGGCTTTTTAATATGCCCCTTTTGTACTTTTCTCGTATTCAGACGTTCATGACCTACGCACTTACTCTTTGAACTTTAATTCTTTATTATGCAATTCATTATTTGCAATTGATTCAATGATGCCTTTTTGCTCCTAGGTCAACCTTTTCATTGGTCGAGATACCAATATGAGCTAACCCACATATAGAAAACTGCTACTTGATTTTGTTTCAAGTTATTTGGAGGTGTTAGAATATTTTTATTTATGAATGAAAACTGACTATCTAGTGATATGTTTTTCTAAGGAAAGAAGGAATGATTGACTATCTGACAAGATGAGGTATTTTTTTTGAGATGATATATCGTGGCTTTCCTGGATGTATATGAGAGCCATTTAAATAATATCTTATTCGTCGAAAAAGGGATGATATTATAATAAAATGGTTATCAATTCAGGTAGATAACGACTTCTCAGTTGAAGATAAGTGATAGTATAAACAATCTTTCATTATGATTTCATTATTTCATTCATGAATTAATGTCATTTTGTCATTCTCATAGAAAAGTTTTGTCCGAAAAACTGAGGTTTCATATAAGTTGATTGAGGTTGAATATAATATATATATATATATATATATATATATATATATATATATATATATATATATATATATATATATATATATATATATATATATATATATAAATATATAATGACACGAAGGTTTCGCTAATTTCTTGTGAATCAGGTGAAATATTTAGTATAAACAATAAATTGAAATTAAAACATTTGGCTTAAGTTCCACTAAATATATAAAAAACTCAACATATGGGTAATTGGGTAATTAATTATGGGTATTCGGATAATTAACCCATTATCAAGAGTATACAATTTTACTCACAATTGTAATATGTAAAAATGTAACATTGTATACTCTTGATAATAGGTTAACCACCAGAATCATAAACATAAGCCAAGTGTGTTAATTTCAATGCAGTGTTATATATATATATATATATATATATATATATATATATATATATATATATATATATATATATATATATATATATATATATATATATATATATATATATATATATATATATATACAAATATAATAGGGGTCAGTGTACATGTATGTCTATTTTTCAAAATAATATAGAATTACCTTTTCACCCGTAAAATGGTGGATGCGAAAATAGAAACCAGGTTTTCAAAAAACATAATCATTACTGCGCTCTCTTGCGAGTAATTTGCGATGTATTGATACTTTATAACCAGTGCAGTGTGAAATTAGTTTTCGAAAGGGCTATAAAATACACATGTTTTTCAGGGAAATCAGATGAATATTGGGTTAACTTTTATACGCTGGTATGAAAGGAACATAAATTTTTTTACTGAATCTCAAAATGACTGAAATATTTTGCAGCAATATAGAAAACACCAGTACAAAATTTCCTCCGTTTATTTTTGAGCGTTTTTCAGTGGAATCCAAAACTTAATTATTGTAGTTTACATTTTTTGTTTTTGTTAGAATCATAGACCCTGGACAGTTGCTCAGTAATGTGATTATATTCTTTGGAATTGTTTTTGATGAAGGACGTTCTCCATGCCTCAGTTACCCTCTGACCTTTCTTTTTTATTCCAGGCCAATGTACCAGAAATGCACCGTCCAGAATAACGAAGTTGTAATTCAAAAGGCACATTTGGAGCATCTGAAAATAGATTAAAGCTGATATTAAACTCCTTTCCTATCATTGAGATTATTGTGAAAGTGATTAATAGTAAGAAAATTACAATATGCGAAAGTTTGAGTGAACATCTGCATACTGATTCATCAACTACTACTCTCAGTTGGAGTTCTTGACCACCAATAATTCTACAATGAGTTTGTTTGGTTGCATAAAATACTCTATTCTCATATTGCAGGTATTTTATTCGTAAATGATAACAATGGTTATGAAAGATGAATTTGCAAACCGAATTGATGATTTGTATTCATTTATATATTAGCATAATTTGAATCACATATCATTGAATAATCTTTGCAAAATATAATTTTATTATGCTATAATAATATTCGCTGAGTAAAACATTATTGTGAGAACTCACTTGTGTCATTTTATCTTGCAGGCCTTCCCAAGAGAGTGCTTCATCATAAACAGGATCTTGTTTTGTCCCTATGAAAATTGGTTCCCATCTATGAAATGGGTATTCCCTCTTCACAGTGAGAAAAGGCTGGAAATGAACGAACAAAGGTCTAATACGATTTTTATGTTGTTGAATGTTATACAATGATGAAACGGAAATTCAGGAGAAGACAATTTGTTTAATTCGATGTCTTTTCATTAATATTCAAGTCACATTCACATATAAGAAATACAGATAAGTGTGTTAACGAGAAACGTTATACACCAAGTGGCAGTGACTTATTTTGAGATGTCATTTCAAAATTCACCAAAAGTCACTTACCCCATACTCAATTCCTGTTCCATGATAAAAGTCATTTATGGCAATCCCGAATAGCCAAAGTAGACTACCCATATATTTCAAAGAGGGTAGAAAAAACAATTTGAGTTCATTGTATCAACAGTCACAAAACTTCGGAAAACTATTTCAATTAGTATTTCAAATCCATCAACAAATCGCCCCGATATTCTCATATATATATATATATATATATATATATATATATATATATATATATATATATATATATATATATATATATATATATATATATATATATATTCATTTATATATTAGCATTATTTGAATCACTTATCATTGAATAATGCAAAATATAATTTCATTATGCTATAATAATATTCGCTGAGTAAAACATTATTGTGAGAACTCACTTGTGTCATTTTATCTTGCAGGCCTTCCCAGGAGAGTGCTTCATCATAAACAGGATCTTGTTTTGTCCCTATGAAAATTGGTTCCCATCTATGAAATGGGTATTCCCTCTTCACAGTGAGAAAAGGCTGGAAATAAACGAACAAAGGTCTAATACGATTTTTATGTTGTTGAATGTTATACAATGATGAAACGGAAATTCAGGAGAAGACAATTTGTTTAATTCGATGTCTTTTCATTAATATTCAAGTCACATTCACATATAAGAAATACAGATAAGTGTGTTAACGAGAAACGTTATACACCAAGTGGCAGTGACTTATTTTGAGATGTCATTTCAAAAGTCACCAAAAGTCACTTACCCAATACTCAATTCCTGTTCCATGATAAAAGTCATTTGTGGCAATCCCGAATAGCCAAAGTAGACTACCCATATATTTCATATATATATATATATATATATATATATATATATATATATATATATATATATATATATATATATATATATATATATATATATATATATATATATATATTGTATATAAGGTTCCTTGTCTTCTTGTGAGATGAGCTATGTAGGACAAACATCTCAACAATTAACAAAAAGGTTGTCACAACACAAAAGTGATGTTAAAAATCCAAAGAAAGTTTGTGCTTTGGCAGAACATGTTAGAAGTACGAACCATGACATGGACTATGAAAATACGTCAATTCTGGAGTGAGAAGAATTATAGAAAAGATCTTTTTCGGAAATGTTCCACATTAAGAAAAATCCCTCTTTAATGAATTCTCGTTCCGACATCAATAATATTAGTAAAATTTATTCTTATTTGATAAGTCATAATAGCAATGAAATAAATCATACATTGTAGCCATGAATAGTATGAGAGGTCTTTTTAAGAAAGAAGAAGCATTAACATTTTGGTTTTTTGACACTCACAGGAAGCAAACAATTTCAGAGCTAACCTTACTTATTCCGCCTTTGACAGACATAATTGTTTTGACAATACGAATGTTTAGATTTAAGATTTGATATAAAGTTTAATTGTTGATGCTTTGTTGCTGTATGTAATTGAGAGTTTTTTTAGAAGTAGGTATATTCAGTAATGTTTGTATCCAATTTTAGTTATTGATAACATAGAAATAATTCAGTTCTTTTGTTCCTTGCCATGTGGCTTATTTTATAATCTCAACTATTTGGTAAGTCTTGATCTTCAGTAATGATTTTTATAACATCGGCTCATATTGCAGAGTCCTGATGATGGTTACGATTGTTTAACCGAAACATTGACAAAAATAAAGGTAGTACACTAAGTGGCCTCTTCTTACATCCGTTTTCAATCCCTTACACTATATAGTAATAATACGGAGGTATTCTTGTCAGTTTATATATATATATATATATATATATATATATATATATATATATATATATATATATATATATATATATATATATATATATATATATATATATATATATATATATATATATATATATATATATATATATATATATATATATATATATATATATATATATATATATATATATATATATATATATATATATATATATATATATATATATATATATATATATATATATATATATATATATATATATATATATATACATATTTCGATAGAACATCATATTGAGAATAATTTAAATAATTTTCCTAACGGACTGACAGTTTGAAAATCCTTAATTTCAAATTCCATTCGAAAAAGTCGGTGAGCTGTGTGATAATTATCGTTACATTTTTTTCCCTTCAAATATTATAATTGTATTGTACTACTACAATACAATTGATTATTAATTCAGTAGTACAACAGTAGACCACGGAAGTACTGCAATTCATATCAAATATTTATAGAGGGACGAATTGGTTGTATTTATGAATTTGAAATAAAACTTTCATCATCAAACTGAATTTTGAGTGAGTGACTTTTGAAATGACCACTCAAAATTGGTTTTCGACTCTTCATCTACTAGTATTGAATCATTCGAAAACTTTCGAAGTTGTACATTACCTATAATAGTATATTTTTTTACGCATCAATTTGTCGTGCTGACAAGTGACGCCTTGAAATTTCATATAGCTTTTAGGAGAAAGCTCATTTTTGTTTAGTAAAAGGTACTTAATTCTATAGTTGTATGAAATTTCAATGCCTGAAATATCGAATGATGACCCTGATTTTTACTTACTCGAATACTATCGCTATTTGGAGTATCCAACCAAACATCAATTCCAGGAAATTTTTGACAATGTGGACACACGTATCTGTGAAAATATACAGCTACACCTTCCTTCACAGACTGCTGTAACTGTTCTTTATTCTGAGGTACTTTATAACCATTATTAATTTCGAAAATAGGAACTACAAATACAAAGGGAGTTTCGTTATTACGAAATCCTTTCACAAATTGCATAAACTTCATAGCTAAATGCTTGGAGGGAATCAGCTCAATGTCAGTAACCATCACGTAGTATGTGCTTGCTGCTTCTCTGGCTGCATTTCTTCCAACATTTATCGGATAGAAAAGTCGGTTTTCAATTCGGTTGAGTCGATCTACAAATACATTTTTGATATTGCAATTATTGAAGATAGAGGAACTATTGGAAGCTTCTTCGAAAAGCGGTTCATGATTAACTGGAAACACTAAGTGTATTGATACTCTGGACATTTGGGGAAGGCAGAAACACAGCTTCGTTATTTTTTGGATAAATATTTGCGCATCTCGAGCAGGAACAAAAGCAGCTATGCTTATTGGACCATCCCAATATCTGAAAGAGAGACTCAATTAAAGGCAAGGGCACGTCGGGTTTCTACATGATAGCCGCGAAAAGCACCCCCGGATGAGGTGATACTAAAGCAGTTAAGCCAAAGAAAGCTGCGGGAGGAGAGAAGGAGAAGTCGGTAGCTGCAAAGACGCCCAAGATGAAGAACCGAAAGTTGCAAGCACGACCAAGGCGAAGAAGTTTTCTGGGGAAAAAACCGAAAAAACCGAAAGTCGTCGTCTAAAATGAAGAAGGTTTCCAAAATTCGATTTTGGGAAGTTGTTCTGATGAATAAATTACTACTTTTTTTCTATCGTCAGGTTTTGAATTGCAAATGGGTATTATTCTTGACCATTTAGATTTGCTGAGTGAAAAGTGTAAGTTATGAAAATTTCAGATCTTAAATGAGTCGCATGAATATTTCATTCAGAAGGTAACTCAAATATTTCGAATATTTGTTCAATAGCTTCCGTATCTGATATTAAACACCAGATGCCATCCTTAGACCTGTGAGAAGATTGTAAAACAGAGAGAGTGACCTGAAGAGTAAATATTACGAACTATAAACGATTGTAATAGATTTTCCTTCTATATGCACTGTTTCATTGGCACTTTGTACAACCAAATAATGGATGTCTCATTAATTTGAGGGATACAGAAATATATTTAGTAAAAATATTAAAACCTGATAAACTTTTGAATACACATGTTATTGTTTTCCTCAAAACCCTCATAAATGCGAATTTTAACAGTTGCCCAACATATTATTGACCAGAAGTTCACAAGTTATTGGTTGACAAAACGAAAGACGATTGACATACTGAATGTCAATGTTGCACTGGTTCTATTATTCTAGCATCATTTATTAATAAATGGCGTAAACGTATCGTGTATTTTTAGCCATAGACAACCGGTCAAACTGTAAAATTAATTACATAACTCTAGTTGATTTAGATGAAGATATAGGTTTTTCTCTTTTGTGCTTTGTAACGGTTGATTTTTTAAGAGTTAAGTTTTTCAGGTTGGCGGTACTGGTTGGTAATGGAATCCAAACGTCATCTGTCGAGGTCATAAGTTTTCAGTATACTCTGCCCTTTCATCATGGAAAGACTGGAGTTTGAAAATTGTTGAAATTGAATATCAAAATACGTGCTCTATGAAAAATGTGTATCGTTTGTTACAACCATGTTATGGTCGTCGTAATTGAACTGGTGAATCAACAATTCGTGCTGTTATCAACGTTCTTTCTGTTGGACATTAAACCATTGTCCTGCGCATGCGTACTGAAGAGAATATTGCCGCCGTAGCGTACAGATATGATACAGATAATAATGAGGATCGTGAAATGTCAATTCGTCGCCGTTCTCAGCAATTGTGCATAACTCAACCACATGGAGAATTTTACGTTTGAAAGCCTATAAAATTCAACTTCTGCAAGAATTGAAGCCGAATGGCCTACCACAACGTCTAATTTTTGGTGAATGGGCCTTATAACAGTTCAGTCAAAATGTTTTTGTAAATGAAAACAGCTGTTTTATGAAAAAATTGTGCTCAGCAACGTCGCTCGTTTCTGGCTTAACAGATATGTAAATAAACAAAACTGTCGCATTTGGAGTGATGAAAAGCCACATGCCATACAAGAATTACCGATGCATCACCAAAGAACGACAGTTTGGTGTGGTTTATGGGCTGGCGGTAACATCGGTCCATTTTTCTTCAAAGACGAACGTGGAACAGACCTTACCGTCAACGGCGAACGATATCGATTCCAAGATACGCAACTTTTTTTGCCCCAGTTGGCCGGGTTGAACTTTTTTGACATGTGGTTTCATCAAGATGGTGACACATGCCACACAGTTCGTAAAACAATGGACATGTTGAAAGATGAATTTGGTGAGCAGCTTATCTCTCGAAATGGCCCTGGGAATTGGCCACCAAGATCATGAGATTTGACGCCCCTGGATTATTTCTTGTGGGGTTATGTAAAGTCGTTAGTGTATGTGGAAAAGCCGAACACGATTGAAGGCTTACAGGATAACACAACTCGCGTAATTCGTGGGATACAGGCCGAAATGCTCGAAAAAATGACGCAAAATTGGACCTTCCGAATGGACCATTTGATACGGAGCCGCGGACAACATTTACATGAAGTTATCTCTAAAATGTAAATGGCAAAGGCCAAGTTATCAAGTTCAATGAAAATTTTGAATATGTGATACAAATTAAGTGTATTATTCGATTCAAAAAAACCACGCTTGAAAAATCACCCATTATATACAAATTAATCCGAAAAATATATTCTGTCATCGCCGTCTGTCATTTGTGAGATCTATATTTACGGTGAAAGAAATACCTGTAAGAATTTATCAGATATTGAATCGTAATTTCACTTACCTAGCTATTTCAGGAATGAAGAGAAGAAAATCTACGGTAACATGAGTAACATAAGTAACGTTTGGCACATTGTCATCTAAATATGTTTCAACTGCGTTATATAGTACTCTGTAGGAACTATTTTCTCCTTCCTGAGGAGGGTATTTGAGATTATTTCTTGTATAGTTAATCTTCGCTGGAAGTCCATAATTGAAATTGCAATAGCTGTAATTGCTTGGTGGAAAATTCCACAAGAATTTTCCAGGTGGCAATGAAAATTGGTTTCTGATTGATTGTTCATAAATGTAAGCTCTGGTGGAGAAATATGCATAGTTGAGAAAAATCAGGGTCACGAAGAAAAAGGCTACTATTAGAATTATGATACTTTGACGAAGTTCCGTTCTGGTTTTATATAACATGGCATGATGAAATATATCTTCTGAAATGAAAAATTGATGAAAAAATGAGATATATGTTATATAAAATATATATTCAATGCTTCTTTTGATATGAAAAACTTTCTTTTTGTTGACGTTTCGTTGTATAACACATTTTTCTCAAAACTTTTTTGTTGACGTTTCGTTGAATAATGAATAATTGAATTTTATGAATTACTATAGATATCAAAATGTCAATAGAAGAGGAATATTTCCGGCTTAGCAAGTTTCGGAAGTTTTAGTCTTCTTCACCATGAGGAAACCTCTGAAAAACTCATGGTAAGCCAGGTGATTCTAATAAGTGTGATTCATATATACACACATATATATATATATATATATATATATATATATATATATATATATATATATATATATATATATATATATATATATATATATATATATATATATATATATATATATATATATATATATATATATATATATATATATATATATATATATATATATATATATATATATATATATATATATATATATTTTATGAAACATAAATTGCCTACAGAATTTTGTAATATATAAATTGGCACATTGTTTTCTATAATATGACTTTTCTACTGTCAAATCCAATATCATATATATAATATAAAATCATATATATAGATATTTTTAAAAACGGATTTACTGCCCGTTTAAGATATTTTATTTTGAATGTTTTTAGCAATAACAGGCTTCTTTTAATATGAAAAACTTCATTTTGTTGACGTTTCGTTGAAAATCACTACTTTGTCAAAACTAATTATTAATTATTAGTTTTGACAAAGTTGTGTAAAACGAAACGTCAACGAAATTAAAGTTTTTCATATTAAAAGAAGACTGTTATTGGAATACGTATATTAATTGGTTTATGTGTGTGAAATTGAAAGTAGATCTGGAAAAAATGAGTTTTGAGTTGTGATGATTGGTGATTGTTGTATATCCATTTTATGAGTGTTATTTGTAAGGTTTATTGAATCGTTGTAAATAGAATTAAGATGTTTAATGTCTGTTCTTTCATTTACTGTATTTTCCAAATTTTACGAATGTGTAACATTTCTAAAATTTCTCTAAATTTCTTGTATTTTTCAATTTCTAGAATCTTTGTCTTGTTATAATCAAAATCGTGTTTTTCTGTTATTTTATTTCATGTTATTTATGCTGATTTATTAATGAATTAATTTTAACAAATAAATCAATTTTATTTTTTAAATTTAATTTATTTCAATAAATCAATTTTAAAAAAATATGTATCATATATATATATATATATATATATATATATATATATATATATATATATATATATATATATATATAATATATATGAAACAAAAATATGAACGAAAATTCAGGCTTTTTTAAATGAAAAAGTTTATTTCTGGTTTCGTTGTTATATTACAACTTTGATAGAATTGAAACAAAAATATGGACGAAAATTCATTGAATTTCGAATAATGAGAAAAATTACATGTGAACAAAAAGTTATTTTGAAATATTTATCACAATTTTTGTTGATTGTGCAAGTGTTCGAAATACACAGATTTGATGAAGTTCTTATTTGAATAAAGAAGTTTAACAAAACCGTAACTTTCTATTAATTCGAACAGTGAGTCCGTATATTCGATATATTGTTTTGTGTTTTTTAAACTTTTTTGCATTTAGCGAGAAACACAGAATGAATTTCAAATTGATTACACACTCATGTGAAGAAATCAATTTAAATATGTATTTATTCAATCTGAAAAAATTTAAAACTTCTTCAGAATGGGACAATAAATATAATCTCCATTTAAATTATTCAGAATTAATTTACATCAAATATGTGTATGCAAAGACTCTTTCATTTTATATCAGTATATTAGAAGCTATGAATGTGTCGAAGATAATTTATTCGAATGCTTCTACTATTCAAATGATTGCACAGCAATATTTCACTCAATTGTATCACGCTTTTTATTATCTGCATCGTATATTGTATTCGATATTACATATTATCCAAGGCAGGACACAAAAGTTCTTTCGTTCACATCTATTAATTTCGGTATTGGTACTCACCTGCAGTGTAAAATGCTGGTCAGTCGTCACCACAAAATCATTTTGTTATCAATGGATCTTTGAAGTGAGCATTATAAAACATCTTCCAGTCTTTCAACGATAAGAGAGTCCTCTACAAACGAACTCTCGAACTGAAAGCTCGCTATTGCTTTACGCATTAGTGAATGAAAAATCAATATCCCTATGGAAATCGTGGAAAGCATGAGTTTCCACAGGAGGTGTGAGTAGATCTGGGCTGTCTTGAATGAAGTCACATGGTTTAGACTTTGAAGTGCATGTTCTTCGGAGTATCGATCAGTTCTACTGTTTTGAACACGTGACATTTAGCTACTGCTGACAAAAGCTTCAAATAACAAATACAGAATGAAGTAAATAAATGTCATTTTAAAAATTTCCATATTATGAGTGAGCAGGTTTTTTTCGCTCAATATATTTTTGAACTTCGGAAAACTGTCACTAACAATCGTTTGAAATTGATCAGGAGGCAATTAGATGACTGAACTTTGAAATTGTTGGAAAAATAGAGTAGGTGTTCAAGGGAATTCATTTGAACTCATTACATAGAGGAGTAGTAACATCAAATAATCGTAAGGTCCAGTACACGTAAATATTTGTAAAATTTCTTTCATGTATCAAGAAAAGTTTGAACAAATGAACCAGGGGCATCACAAATTGTGATCCAGTAATTTTAGTTGAAGAGTGTAATTACAGCATTAAATATCTTCATTTTATTCTCTTTAAAATGAGGAGAGTATACGAAATATAACCTGAATGAGTTGTAATTATTGCATAAACAAAAATAATGAGTGAATGAATGAATTTGAAATAGCGATACAAGTTTAATTCTAAAAAGAAATGCTACTTTTTTCTAGTAGAAATAAATGCAAATGGTACTTGCATTTTTCCTATAACAATATCTATAATGAAGATATCCATACAATTTTCTGGTACGTTTTTACAAAAGTTTCTGGACTTCTCTGGTTTATTTCAGTTTTCTCTGATTTTGCCGTTGGTTAAGCATATTTGCTCTCATATTTGAAGGATATACCATTCAGGTGTCGATATTTCAGTCTATAATGCATCAGTCTTAAGTGAAAATACGACTACCTACTCGATATCGATTGTTAAGTATCGATACTTATTCGGTATCGTTTGAAAAAAAACGATACCCATTGGTATCGAGTCGTTTTTAGAAAATTGATGGTGAAAACAGTGAGCAGTATTAGTACAATTTTTCATTGAAAAGTACAAAATTATATTAACTCATGAAAAAAGGGTTTTTCTGTAATGCTTTCCAAGAATATAAATTTTCTCAAACCATCTAGCCTGTTAGGCGATCTTTGAAAGCAGTTTCTGTTACGCCAGCTTTGAAAAATAGCGTTTGAAAGGTACATGGAAACCTACTACGTATATGGGTACCTATTACGTTATATGAATATATAACATATATTTATATGTTTATAATATATGACAAATTTATTGTACTTGAACAGAAAATCATAAATGAGAGTCTTGAAAAAAATCGAAAAAAACACATATTGTTAACTAAAGAGATGAGCCATGACCTAAATATTTAATGTTAAACATAAATGAGAAAAAATTAAAAATATAACTAAAAAACATTAAGTTCTAATGATCAAACCTGAAAAAATACATCACCTGAAAAACATCGTCAAATGAAAACTCGTATTCATAATGAAACAGTATTTTGTTTCATTATGGATATTAATTTTCTCCAAGTATCGGCCTCATCAATCATCATTTACTCGTATTCATTTGACCTTCAAGTGATTGTATTCTCAATTTTTCCTTCAACCACACTCAGAATATTATTTAAGTAACAACCTAGAATGAAAATTCAACAAACATAAATTCAACGTTTTTTGAAACAAGAATAAAATAAATAACTGCAGGTTTATAAAATATCGAAAATGTTGAGTGTCGGTACAGTATCGGTTGTCAATCGTAAATGTCAAAATTAAGAAGTACCAATGGCCTACTAATTTAAAGGTATCGATAATAAAAGTACTTGGTATCGAAATGGAGTATCGAATACGTACTTGTTTTTACTCGTATCGTTTCATCCCTATTTATATACCACTCATCTGACTGATTCTTTTGAAATAGGTTTGTTCATGAGGCATCAGAGCTCTACCCTGAATGACGAAACAAATAGGTGTTGCGTCCTTAGTGAACTCTATAACCAAGACTAAGACCAATTGACAGAGAGTTTTGCACTTGACACTCTGTGATCCAGAGTGACGTTTGTCTGTGTTTCCTGACAGTTCGGTATCTTTGACATATTATTGTTGTGACACCTGATTTTATATATTATATTTTATATTGCGTTTCTAATGAGTTTATCTGGTTCTGTAAGTTCCAAAATTTGTTTTACCATCTATTTTCACTGCTGCGTACAGTTTGGCTACATCTTCAGCCTAGTTAACCGTAAGATGTAATTTTTTGGTTAAAACACTCTGTTTTACACTTATTTATTTTTCAGAGTCCTGATGAAGAATGTAAACATATTCGAAATATAGACAAGGTTAATATATTGGTTGTGTATCAATATAGTGGCCCTACTTTTGCCGAGAACTCATCATCTTTTACTCATATATACATACATGTACTTATCATCCTTTCTTCTAGAATTTGTTCCATTCAATTAAAAACACATTGTCTGAAATCAATAAAGTTTTTCAGTACGCCGTAAATTTGTTTATTGACTTTTGTTCATTAAAAATATTTCAATACAGCTAATTGAACGAACGTGAAGGATTTTTCTTTGAACCCTGATAATGAGTTGGTATCCCAAAACACATGTCGGCTGTATTGAAGAAAAATGTTTCATTTCGTCAAGTGTTTTCAGTCATACGAGTATATCAGCATTTTCCACGAATTATGGGCGAGAAATCGATCGACATTATTCGTTAACATATATCCCAAGAGAGTGTGAATTTGAAAGAAAGCTTGAAATTTTTGTCATGTTATTGCAGTGTTTATCCTTAAAATTCACTCTCCAGTAAATGTGACCCAATTTTCGATATTGTGATAATTCCTGTTAAATTTCCTTCGTCAGAAAAGTTTTCCACACACCACTTTGGGATTTCTGACAGCTGACATCAGGGCAAGGTGCGCCAGGTCCCGACCACGGTATGGACAGGGGCGTATTTGAAAAGGTTATTACGATAGAAGCAAATTATATCTGTATATTCTCAAAGGAAAAAATTAATAAAGTCAATAATCTGTTCCCAATGAAGTCTGATATACTTAGTAGAAATTGAAATAATCACAGATCTAGTAAGCACAAGTTGATTTCTAGTTATATAAATATGTTTACGAGATATTATTCACCTGTGATAGTCATAACAGGTAAACTTTCGTAAAAATTGAAATCATATCTTTCGATGAATAAATTCAACATTTTATATCAATCTACTAAGAAACCTTACGATTAACAATAAAACAAAATGCCAAGGAGGCCGCTGTTTGAATGCTTAACTATAACGATTGTATTGAATGGTATGAAGTAGATAATTAGAAATTATCTATTACCATAAAATTAGAAAATTTCAAAATCTGAATGAATCTAGTAATAATGTATCATCACTGTAATTATGGTATTATATTACACAAAATTAGTTTCAAATTATGCAATTCAACTCAGTAAACTAATACTCAATCACAATTGCAAATTATATATGTGGAATATGATTTTCAACAAAATGTATTAGAGAGAACTTTTGCATCCATAAACATCAAATGCCCTTAATATTTACTTGATGTACTACAACACTATTAAATAAAAAAAAAGCCCTTAATATTTTTTAATTTTTTTTTATATATACCATGTGGCGCCATTTTAAGAATTTCTTGATGCATATAACAAACTTGTCAGTTATTTCGACTGAATCACTTTATTTTTTAGTTTTCATATACGTTAGCTATCACTTTTCATTCTTGTTAGTATTTAAAAATTAATTGATTAATTATGAAAAACGTTTATATATATTTTCATCATTTCGCGTATTATTTATATTCGGCTTATTGTTGTATAGAAAGTATTAAATTTCATTTTATAATACTCAATCGAATGAGTTTTTCATTTATTCGCATTACTCGCAAAGCTCTAGATCAAATAAATTTTGTGGCCATTTTTGTGAGGGTTTTAAATTGAATAATTATAATTGATATGATTGACTGATCATATTTCCAATCAACAAAGGATTCACTGTTTATCAATGTTACGAAACAACCACTCTCGAGAACTCGAGAGTAGTTGTTTCTCGAGAATTCCAATGATTAAATTACCGATTATTGACATTTTTAATTAACAATGCGTTTTTACCAACTTTAATAATCCTAAAACTGTAGATCATTCAACTACTCTAAGGGGTCATTAGGATCTCCATTTTCCTGACAATTTCCTCCTTGTATTGATACTTCTGGGTTTCTGAAACCCTTCAAAATAAGTATGCTCGGTGCCGATACAAAACAACTGATGATTAATATAGAAGAGAACTATTTGACAAAAGCTCACACACAGAACAATTAAAGAAGCTGAATAAGGAAGTATTGAAAGTAGAACGGGAAGACTTGAGGAATTACAATACTATTGAAATCTTTAGACTTATATAAGGCAATGAAATTTCAAGAAATGAAATCACTTGAAAAGAACATATCAGAAGGTAGAAGACATAAAAGGTTTGAAGATTCAACTGGGGCTTACTTTAAAATCTAGTCTTGAAGTTTGAAAGGTATCGAAACGTTTTACGCTGACTTATACATCAATCCAACTGACCAACAATTAAAAATTCCTTTTAAAATGCTCAAAATCTTCTTGAAATAATTAAAAGCGTTGAAGAACAACAGAACCGACAGAGAAGGCCAAGTCGAAATTGAAGCTATGAAACTGAGTGGCTGCACACTACACAAAATGATTCGACAGCTTTTTAGCGTATGCTCCTTGAATGGGATGACACCGACATGGAATAGGGCAACAATTACAATTATCCATTAAAAAGTGGACATAGGTAAATTACAAATCCATAAGTAAAAGCTGTTTGTGAGGATTATCTTTGGAAGAATCACAAACAAACTCTTACTTTATCAAGCGTGTGAGCAGGCTGGTTTTTAAGCTGTATATGAGATCAATGATCATTTACAGATTAAGAAAAATTTCATTGAAAAAAACATCGAATATAATGATTTCCTTTCTATATATATATGAATATATATATGTATATATCCATCATAAAAAACATATACGAAAGGGCAGAAGATCGTGTCAAAGTCCGCGAAAACACATGGTAATATCTTATTAAAAGAGTAGTTCTGGGAATGTAATATCGCCAATACTGTTTACGTTGGTAGTGGAATGAATGTCCCAGAGGATGGACTTCAGAAAAATGTGTATCAACATCAATGACGAAAACCGAGGTCTTGAGATTTGAGGCCCCTTCAACGATTTTCATCCTGACGGAGCTATGCAGATGTTACGAAAGCTACATAAATTGTATGTCCATAAAGTGTGTGGGGTTGAAGCTGAACATCGATGAGACCGAATATTTAACAAATGTCGTAATAAGTGAAGAAATATCGATGATCGGAACCCCATAAAACAATAAAATTTTCACAAATTACCACGCGATCCTCATTGGGCAAGAAAATATGGCAAAAATCAAGTGTAAAATAGGCTCAGCAAAGGCAGCGTATGACAGAGTACGATATATTTTGAGGTCAAATATACCAACATGTTTAATGAGCAGAGACCGTAAATAATGCGTTTTATCAGTGCTTTTCTAAGAAGTCGGAAACTTTTTCGATCACGAGGCAATCTGTCAGCAAAATACGGATTGACCAAAGTGTCATGGAAATATCGATGTTCAATCCTCTCAGGGATAGGTTGCCAAATGAAAACTACCGCGCATAGTGTGCTTGAACACATAGCTAACTAGAATGGAGTTATAGAGCTAACTATATAGTTACATAGCTAACTACAAAGGAAAATGAGATGGCGAGAAAAATTTTGGAGGAGACCCAGACAAGATGCGTACCGCAGTAGGGGACGCCCACTACCTCTTATCTGACAACATCAGAAGAGTACAACCGAACTGTATTAACAGAGCACAAGATCATTACGAATGGAATTTATTACGGGAGGTTTATGTCCAGCAATGGACGCAACGGTCTGTTGATGATAGTGATGATGATGATGATGGTTAATACGTGATTCATCATTTAGTGTGTGAGGTTATGTTTTGTCGGTTTATTCGATATTAAATACCTTTTCTTCAAATTTGTGATTTTTTTATAATTTTTCAATTTTTCATCGGAACTGTTAGAAATACTACTAAATCCGCACCTGTATGACTTCACTCGACTCACCTATATGACCTACCCCAGTGCCGCATAAAACTTCAGGGTGAAAATGCCGAGATCTCAGTAGACAGAACGTCGTGGAGTTATTTGTTTGTTACCGTGAACACGGCCACGTGCGTGTCGGTGGAACCAGATACGTAGCTAAGTTGAAATGTGGAATGGCGAGAGACTTTCCTAATTTTCCCAAACGTGTAAAACCACTTTATGAGCAGAAGGCGGATGAAGAATTAACAGTTTCTCATAATTTCAAACGAAAATTATCAATTAGTAGGATTTTTTTTTGGAAATTTTTGCAATATGCTGACAGTTGATAACTCGAAAATTATTTTTGATATATATCGAATGAAATGGGACCTAGAAAGCCTAGTCATTAGGAAAATGAACAGGCTGACTAGATTTCGTGCAGATATAAATTGAAAATAACACCAAACAGTACCGGAATCTGCAAAAACGACAATCAATATTTCTGAAGGTATTGTTGAAAATATGAAGATCAATAACTTTAGATATATATATATATATATATATATATATATATATATATATATATATATATATATATATATATATATTTAGATATACATACTTGTATATACATATAAATGCGAAAATGCATTTACTATAAATCAGAAAAAATTATATAAAATGAACATTTTTTTCCAGTAACAGGAGCGGTTAGTGATTACTTCATCCTACGCGAATTGTACGACACTGGTTCAATTGGAATTTCATGAAAATTGATCAATTCTTCAATGCTTTCTACATGGATTTCATTTTCCAAAGCACCCAAAACATTTTTCTCCCAGAAAAAAGAATTTAGATCAATCGGTTCAACATTTAATGGAATTGATGATGCTTTTCCGATTGATTCGTGGTTTTTCAAAACGTTTTCGGACATAACCGGGAAACTTGGTATTTGATAGGAGTTAACTTCTTGATGAAAGGAACTTTATAATTTTTCATTCTTCAAAATAGCAAAACTTTCAGTATTTTATCACCAGTATTGAACAAGCGAAAAATTATACAATATGTATATTTATATATATATATATATATATATATATATATATATATATATATATATATATATATATATATATATATATATATATATATGTATGTATAAGAAAATGAACACTTGAACATTCATTCGAAAAATTTTAATTAATCAAAAGATTGTTAGAGTAGAGCTAGATATGTAATAACGTGTACGATGTGATGTCTCCATTATCCTTCTATATTATTGAATTGTATTGATATATTATCTGTTTTCCGATGTACATAAATAATCCTTAGAAATCAGCAAGTACAGATTTCACAGATTTTACAGATTTATTGTTCATCATAAAGATAATACACTTTGGAAAGTTTGAGAGATAAATCTTTTTTCCTCAGCTACACGAATATATAAAATAGTATCACGTGGTGAGCCAAGTCTCACAAGGTTATTATTGTTTTATCAGAAATGTTCGTTTGATTTTTATGTTTGTATATAATTGTCATAATTATTTATTAATTTTTAATTTTCACGAGATTTGATTCACCAGATGATATAGATTATCTATTCTTAACGCTGAGGAAGGAAGATTTACCACCGGAACGTTGCAAATTGTATTGTTCTTATAACGGAAAATAAATCTGTAGCAGTACTCTGAAAGATTCATGAAAATATCACTAGTATATACTGAGACTCTTAATCGAAATATCAAAATATTTCAAATGAATCTCTCAGGGAGCTGAATGCACAAATAAAGTCAACCAGAACGAACCTATCACTTTCGAGAGTAAATATTGAGTACGTTTCGAAAAATTCATAGATCTTGTTGAATATAATAGCATGCATTTGTTTCATCATTATAATGAATCATCAGTCCGAATTTAATCAATCAATCAAGAATCGATGTATTTCAAAACGGCCACAGGACCTATGTCCGAATGAGGGGAACAAGACTTTGTGAAATTTCACGTGAGCACCCTCTATCGAAGAAAAGACTTACAAACTTTCCCTAGCGTTCTAGATTCCAACTCATGATAACATTAGTGCGAGTACTTGAGGCTTCGTGGACATTTCATTCGAACACCACAGAAATCTATCTGCAATGTGTAAGAATGGTACTATGCCTAATCGCACATTTGAGTTTTATTTGAAATATTTCGATATTTCGATCGAGGGTCTCAGTTTTATTTGAAATATTTATATTTACGAGGGTCTCAGTATATATATATATATATATATATATATATATATATATATATATATATATATATATATATATATATATATATATATATACTCTCCAATGATACCAAATTGTTCGTTCATTCATAAAATTCATGGTTATTATGCCTAGACCTTGTAAAATATGACTCATGATTCATAACAAGCATCACGTCCTGCAACAGTGTTAAGTGTAAATAATTCAACAATACATCGAATTATTTGTTTTTAGTCAAGTTGAATCCTATTAGAATATAATGTTTATGCCATAACAAACATATATTTGCATTTGAATATTGAAATTTACTCTTTATTCTCTATTGCAGCGGTTACTTTTTTTGGCTACCACCTATTGAAGTCCGATGTACCACCAGTATAAAAATGAGTAGTATAAATGAGTAGTAGAGTATACCAATTTTCGAACTTCACTCGCGTACGCGTACCACCAGTGGTACGCGTACCACAGTTTGAGAACCGCTGCTCTATTGGATTCCCATCGGCCAAAATCACTTGAAATTATTCAAAAATCATACGCATTTTCAATAATATTTGAGTATATTTTATCCTTATATATATACCCATATTGAGATGATAAGTTTATTGGAAATATATAATGAGTTTTGATGAATATTTAGGTAAATGACTTACATAATAAATTCTTCAGGATGATTGTTAGAGATCCAATTATTGTAGATGTTTGATGATAATTTGAATGAGAGGTAATAAGATATATTTGTCTAAAAATCACTAACTTAGTAATAAAATCAAACTAATTAAATATCTTATTACCTCCTATTTGAATATGTACTATCACAGAGTTGATTCATCGTCCATTGAATTTATGATGAAAATTTGTATAGTTAATGTACTTGTGAATCATGATGTAGATAACCTCATTTACGGTTGAGAAGATAGACTGAGAACATCATATACTCAAGAACAACTGTTTTTTCCACAGCAACACTGAAAGAGAAATAATGGAAATTTCAGAAGCTTTCCAATGGAGAAAGAGTGTATTCTTCGATTTACATAGATCAGTGATCTCTCATCCAAACAAAAATTCTTTATTGAAACCATCAAGCGACACACACATACATACACACACGCATATATATATATATATATATATATATATATATATATATATATATATATATATATATATTTTAGTTTTAGCATATATATATGAAAATATATATATGTTATATATACTTTATCAAAACTAATTAATAATAATTAGTTTTGACAAAGTTGTGTGAAACGTCAACAGAAATAAACTTTTTCATATTAAAAAGCCTGTTAATGCTAAAAACTTTCAAAATAAATACCTGCATATCACAATTTGTAATACATATATTTTTCACTGAAAAATTGTGAAGGTTTCAGTTTCCAAGCAGAGTAAACCTTAATTGCAGATAGACCATGCAAAGAACCGATGCTTATAAGAACTACATCTCATCCCATACAGATTGAAGAGCACCATAAACAACTTCCAAAGAATATATTCTACAGTTGCAAAAGTAACGTGAAGGTAACTGTGAATATATATCTAACACACATATTAACAACCTTCTAATCAGGAAAAGAAGCAGCTCTGAAAAGCTAAATATCTGAAACTGATTCATTTCAATATCGAATTGTTACTCCATTATTACTTAGTTTTACTAGATTAAAATTATTTGTAATGTCTTACTGGAACTCTAACTAAGCATTATTGATCATGTCAGTTATATCACATAAAACTAAAAATCTTAGAGTCATCTAATATTCTTCTGTATCGACCTATTTCTATTTTCTTAACGTTTCCTTCAAGGACATTTACCGAAATATTTTGCTTCCTCTTTCAATGAATGTTCTTTTTTTCAGATCTGGATTTTTGTCGAGTCTAGATGTCATATGACAGGTTTTCATCCAGGTCTGTGTTTCGTGTCTGTAAAATTAGAACAAGCTCCACACAAAATCGATCCTCTAGGATTCTTTGTATATAAGCAGATCATCTCAAATGTTTTCACTCAACCTTGATTTCTACAGAGAAAACTTTGTTCCCTCCTCTTAGATACCCGTTCCGTATACTGTCTTGTACTTACATTACATTCATATATTGCTAGTTAGATGCTCAATATATGTTCTATTCCAAACAGCTGACCTAACTGTTTCTTTGGAGTTTTTTTTCATTTTCAGTTTTATACAGCCAAATTACTGAATTTAAGCTTATTTATTATTCTAATTTCGTTTCATTTATTATTTGATTGTCATGTTAATGTGATAAGTTACATAGGGCTAGTGATATCTTTGAACATGGGCGACATAAATGGTTCGGTTTTGTTTTTATTGATTCTAAATCTTTTCGTTTGTTGGCCAAGATACAGATGTGTCAGGTATTGAAACTCATCATGGTTTTCTATGATAAAAATAAAAACATCTTCATTAAAAATATTCCGAGTTCGAGGTCATTGAGTGTTTTCTGTGAGATAATCTATGCTGAAAAGAAATATGCTGAGAATCTTAGACGCGGATTTTGAATGATTTGCTTTTGCCTGTGTCTTGAACCAAAAGCTGTCTGAGAACTTCTCATAGACGTTCTGTGGAGCATCATTTAAAAACTTTTCAAAATCTATCAAAACCCAATGGAAGTTTGTCTTTTCACTTTGAGCTTTTTCTTTTATGAAGAAGTCTAAAGGTTTGTAAGCAACTTTTTTTCTCAGTTTTCAGTACGACAATATTGAAATTAAAATTAAGAATGCGTTGCAGTGTAATAAAGATATGTTATCACCTCACCGTCTAACTCATTGACACTTTTATATATAATTTTGTATAATGGTTTTCCAGATGATAGGTGCGACCATGTACGAACCAATTTCAGAAGTGCGTGTAACTGGTTTGCCCAGCCATCGGAGAACAATAAGTCACGATGCCAATTTTGGTAGAAAAGGTCAGTTCACGAATTCAACAACCTACGCTGAACCAGCAGGTGACGAAGAAACTACTTCGTTGCCTCCAGTGAAGCCACCACGAAAAAGGAAGTACCATCAAATTCCTAGACACCACTCTTATGATTGTGAGTACTACAGAGTTAAGAATAACATTTTTCGCTCTTTGCATCAATAGCAAAAATTAAATCTGTTCATCTTTGATTACGTTTTCATAAATATGTAGGAAAGCAATCTTTAAAGTCGATACTTGCTTTTGAGTATTGTTTCTGAGGTGATAAAATCGATATTTCACAATATCACACATGGAAATTATTTCGGAGAAAAGTATTATTTTTCAATGAATATATCTACTACCTGAAAAGGAATAATTGCGATTGAATGAAGACCTCCTGAGTTTTCGACACGAGTACCGTTTTCAGTTGGTTTTTTTTGGAAAGAAACCGAAAATGATGTCTTTCTCTGATAACACCGGTCTACAACATTTTTGCGCACTGGTCGTACATACCTAATTTTTATTCCTTTTATACCTAGAAATAAGAAAAATAACAAAAAAAAGTTCTGAACTTGTTTTTATGTGTGAAAAATTGAAAATAAAAATACTTGAAAAATGGACATAGAGAGGATTTATCAAAAGATACCAAACATCCGTTTATGATTTATTCTTATAATAGAAGTTCTAAAATAAAGTCTGAACGTCTGAAAATGAACAGTTTTGCTTTTCCTTTCATGTTCAGTAGAAGTTTCTCTTATTAACCCCCAAATGTAGTACCCATCATACTTTCGGGATACTGGCCTTAGTAACGTCTCTCAAATTCCATTATATCTTGATGAAAGCGTTCCCCTTGCTCCTCCGAATAAGTTCCTATATTATTTTTAAATTTATCCAAATGAGAATGTAACATGTAGAGACATTCTACATCCCATGACGGAAAAATTTGTGATTATGTCAGTAATCAGCTCGTCATAATTTTCATCTCTATGGTTTCCAAGAAAACCATGAACTACTTACTGCCTTAAAACGCTTCCAGGCTTTTTCTCCCCATTGCTCAGTAAGTCCGGTTTCATAAAATGGTTATTATTAATGTTTTATATGATAGTAAATGCAATAAAAAAAGATAAAATATACTCAGCCTCCAGAATGTATCTGCAAGAGTTACATGAAACATGTGGAGCCCATTTTTTGGTCTTGATTTTTAACAGGTATATTAAAGTAAGCTTGATATGCCTCGCAAATCTTCAGATTTGTACTCAAATCATATTTTTTTTCTCTCACTTTAATAAATTCGCAAATATAGCAAAACCAGTCAGCGTTTCGTTCACAACTTCTAGAAGCCATTTTAAATGGCTTATACAGCGTAAAACAAACAGAACACGTTATTCCTGTGCAATATGCAATCACTCACTACCGTACACAACGAGCGACTCAAGAAACACTACCCCCCACTCTCTAATCCCTCTTCTATAAAAATAGCGCGCAAAGACCGACATAAATTAGGTGGGAAAATAAAAAACTCTACAAATTCTTAAAAAGCAAATATTTTCGTTCTGTAAATGCAATTTCTTACATAGATTTGCGTATATAATCAAAATATATTAGGTAAAACCCATGCGCAAAAAAAAATATTTTTTTGTTGACCGGTGTAATGTACCAATTCATTCATTCACAATAACTACAATTAAATGAGATAAAAATTCAATTTACGTTGAGAATGTCGTTTCAGAAGTTTCAAATATATAACAAATATTATCACTATATTTTCGTTTAATATTTGGAAATGTTTTTATATCAGTATGGACTTGTTATTCACCAATTATAATTTTTTCCCACTAATATTTAGTAAATTTATAACCTGTATTATTCTTCGAATAATATATCAAATTCGTATTATTCTTCAACTAATACAACATAAGGTTATTATATATCAGACCTCTACTACAGATGTCACTCTATTCAAATTGAGCGAGTATATGTGCATTTCAGAGAGGTGGAAGAAAATCTTTTCATTTATCTGTCAATTTGGTGCTTATGTTAATTTTTATCACTAATTGATTAATTCAAAAATTCATTGGAAGATTGTGAGTTCACTGAGCTATGGATAGAGAATTTATGGCAAGAAATAACTTAATATTATAAGAGACCTATATATTTCAATACGCAGTGATTATTTGATTATTTGAATTAAAATTTAAATAGAAAACTCGATTTTTTATCAGATGATGAACTGTCTTCATCATATGTTGTTGATAAACTGTTTAGTTGAACTAAAACATTGTGGACTGTTCACTATGTATTTAGATTTTAATCAAGTATCGGCCCAATCGATTAATGAAATGAAGATATTTGATCTTTTTTTCATTTTGAATTTTATTCTGACTAATAGATAATATAATTTTACTGTATTATCAAATTGATTGTATCAGTTATTGAAATACACAATCTTCTCTCCGTCAATTTTTGCTTTCAACGGGTGATTTTTTAAGAGTTAAGTTTTCAGGTTGGCGGCACTGGTTGATAGTGCATCCAAACGTCATCTCTTAAAGTGCACAGTTTTCAGTATACTCTGCCATTTAATCATGGAAAGATTTATTAACGAGCAACGATTGTAAATTGTAACAATTTACTATTAAAATTTGTGCTCTGTGGAAAATATGTATCGTTTGTTACGATTATATTATGGTCATCATAATCGACCTGGTGAATCAACAATTCGTGCTGTTATGACCAAATTTCGCATCAAGTTTGCTTTTTGGACATTAAACCATTGTCTGGCATGCGTACAGTGCGTACTGAAGAGAATATTGCAGCAGTAGCGTGCAGTGTTAATGAGGATCGTGAAATGTCAATTCTTCGCCGTTCTCAGCAATTGGGCATGTGTTACTCAACCACATAGAAAATTTTACGTGTTGATTTGGGTTTGAAAGCCTATGAAATTCAACTTCTGCGAGAATTGAAGCCGAATGACCTACCACAACGTCTAATTTTTGGTGAATGGGCCTTAGAACTGCTTAATGAAAATCCGCTGTTTTATCGAAAAATTGTGTTCAGCGATGAAGCTCATTTCTGGCTTAACGGATATGTTAATAAACAAAACTGTCGCATCTGGACTGATGAACAGCCACATGCCATACAAGAATTACCGATGCATCTAGAAAAAACGACAGTTTGGTGTGGTTTATGGGCTAGTGGCCTCATCGGTCCATTTTTCTTCAAAAATGACTGTGAAAGAAACGTTACCGTCAACGACGAACGATATCGAGCCATGAAACGCAACTTTTTTTTTCCCAGTTGGCCGAGTTGAACTTGGTTGACATGTGGTTTCATCAAGACGGTGCCACATGCCACGCCGCTCCTGAAACAATGGACATATTGAAGGATGAATTTCGTGAGCAGCTTATCTCTCGGAATGGCCCTGTGAATTGGCCGCCAAGATCATGCGATTTGACGTCTCTGGATTATTTCTTGTGGTGCTATGTAAAGTTGTTAGTGTATGTAGACAAGCCGAACACGATTGAAGCCTTACAGTATAATATAAAACGCGTAATTCGTGGGATACAGGCCGAAATGCTCGAAAAAGTGACGCAAAATTGGACCTTCCGAATAGACCATTTGAAACGGAGCCGCGGACACCATTTACATGAAGTTATTTTCAAAATGTAAATGGCAAAGGCCAAGTTATCAATTTCGATAAAAATTTTGAATATATGATGTGTATTATTCGATTTAAAAATGAACTACGCTTAAAACATCACCCATTATAACAAGGTTGAATTTGTTTTCATTGAATCATATTACAGTTGAATAATAAACCGCATAATTCCGGTTATTTTTCCACTTCGAATACTGGGATTTTAGAGTGATACATTGCCTATCACGAGGAATAATGTTATTGATATGATAAGATCAGAAACATACAATGGCCATTTCTCACCCTGGAGTCGAACGTAGTTCTGACATTATACAAAACTTCAGTACTACCTCGAGGGTTCAGAGAAGCCGTGAAAAGAACGATTCATTCTCCACAATATTCCCAGAAAACTCCAATTAGAAATAACATCTGAATATTTCAGAAATCATCAGACTCACCTCTCGTATTCGGAGGCGACTACTGCAATCCCAAATAATGTTAACGACGACGTGATATCACTAATTAGAGTCAGACTTAATTACGTTAATTCGAATGACAAATTATTGATATAACTAGTTATTATCACTTAACGCAAAACGTGCGACATACGAGTAGTTATTACGAAAAATTAAAAACCAAGCTTTCAGAGACAGAAACTTATTCGATTGACTTAACCTAAAATATACCCTTGTAACCGATTTTACATGAGCTCTCTCTAACTAAAATTTGACGCATGATGAGTACATTTGGTACCATGTACGCAAATCAGTTCTTATAAGATTTCAAAGATTCCTACAGTAGATCCCGAAACAATCAATACTTTTTTTACAGTCTTATTTTCCAATGAAAAATAACTGGAGAATCCAATCAATTCGTAATACAGTATTGGCTACAATATATGATCCGTTCTATATATTCGCATGAGTTTGTTGTTTCAATGATATAATTATTGAAATATTACGCCATTATGTGTGTTAATTCCAATTGATTCATCTCCATCATTAAAAACCATTCATGTGGTTGAATTATAATTTACACAACCGCTTGCTTAATTTGAATCTTTCAGAGCAAGGTGTTCGAAATAATAATTTCCTTCGAATTACAGCATAATTAATGTTGCAATAGTCTTTTTTTATCTAAGACATGCAGCACACTATTGTTTCCGTAATGGATTCAGTGGCAGCGTATGATAAAATTGCTTTACTCAGCGTTGTCATTGGCAGTTGATTATCAAGAATAATGCTAAATAATGGGCCATGAAGGGAGTCATCCAGCGGTGTTGCAAAATTTCAGATGGTGGTCGTCTCTTCAGTCGGTTTTAGCCAAACTTTCAAGATTTTGTAATGATTTCATTTCTTTCTGTATATTGTTATTGAATTGAAGAAATTAATGGCATATCTATAGCAGAGTGCATGTCTATAGCATTTATATAGAGAAAGGTAAAAAGGACCTGCAAAAAACGATGTTTTCATTGAAGCCTCTTTTCTGGATATTATATATAAATTTGTAGGAACGGTATAGGTATTTGTCAAAATAAATTATCTATGAATAAACATGTTTTGATAAGCACCACTTGAAAATACAGTAATAATACTGCAGTTGCATTATTTCGATCTGGCCTTTGAAAACGGCGCGGCGTAACACTCCAAGAAAATTGTCAAGCAATAATTTGATGAAATTTTTGTGGAACCAAACCAAGTGTTATTCATTCAATATAGAAGAATACGTGATATATTCGATATTTTCGAGTTAGTACAAGAAATTACCAAATCATAGTAATACTAATCGAAGAATTATTGGTATTATAGTCGTCTAGGTAGAAGCGTGTTAACTCATATTGAAGTAAACTTTATATCGTCGCATTTTTATTGTTGAAACTATAGGTAAGTCTCTTAAGTAGATTGAATTTTTTTGTCTCATATCACAACCAATTAGATTTTTTGTTTACTCTACAGTTTTCAACTGATGGTCCATATATTTTCTACCCAGCAATTCGTAATTGAGAGTCGGTTAGTTATTTCGACCTTCTAACAGTACTTTGATATAGAAACTTGAAGAAAATAAATGATTTTGTTTAAAATAATATTTCATTGAATTTTAACTTTTCAATTTTCTCAGTCTCCTTCATGATCAAGGATACTTTCTTTTGGTCGTCTAGTTTGTGACCGCGGTAGATCATTCCATATAATTTCATTAGTTTCATATGGAAACATTTTGATGTAAGATGAAATTATGTACTTTGTTTAAATTCAGATATTGATTCGTACATACTTACTCTTATCATTTGAATCACATTGATAAAATATTATGACCACTTATGCCATTTAAAGCTGTGTTACTGTGATATGACCAATTATCTACAGCAGTAAAACTTTGAAGTTCTTACATCGCCCTGAAATTTACATAAATCGGAAAACACTCAAATTTTTCATTTTGTTTCTACATGGGCTGATATTTCACACGTACCTAGAGAACTACAAGGAGAACCATAAACGAGAATCTACATAAATACCGTGGTTTATGTTTTAACTTTCATCAGCATGTCTTATAAATATTTAAATGAGCGATGTTAAAATCGAATGAAATTGGTTCAATACGATGTATTGCCTTCGTAATAGTTTTTTGTATGTCTCAAAACGGGACTTTATCTTATTAAAAATATTTTTCTACACTAACACTTTCATTGGTCTCTATTAAGAAAGGTTGATTATTATGAAATGAAAATAGTATGAAACATATTTTTTCAAATTATTTAGTTATTTTGTATTCACTGGGCGAAAAATTTGCTTTTTTTACAGCAAGAGGAGATTTTTGAACAGAACAAAACTCAAGGGATTTTTTAATATTCACTTCAATTATCAGTATCTCATTCAAAAGTGAAATATGTAACTGGTTTTTGTCAGGCTTCCATAATTTGTTCATTATTCAATCCAGCGTGTTTCCGTAGAAACTTTTCGATTATTCCATTTGGTTGTTTTTTGCATCGTAATATGTATTTACAAATTAATGAAGATGCGTCAGTTATAACTGTGTCTTTATTAGAATATATACTGATAGCCCAAATATGTTGTTTCCGCGAATTCTTCGTCATGTCAATGCCATTGCTTTTCAACTTCCCCAATAATTTTCAAACTGTAGAAGGAAGAAACTGATTGATCTGTTTCTGAGCTGAATTGTATTTTACTTGACTGATTTCTACTGCAGCTTCAATTGTGGATTAAGGTTTCTTTTCAATAACAACACTTCTTAATGGAAATTTGTCGTCGACGATGTAAAAAAATCATTTTTCCGATGCGGGAATCTGGAAAATTTTTTTAATAATTGAGGACATTTAGGGCAATAACATTTGTTGTGGTTCAGAAAGCATCTCAGTCGACAAAATTCCCACACCGTTTCGAAAAACTAGACATTTTGCATCCCGGGGTTATCTTTGGGGACAATGGGACACAAAACCGAAAATAGGACCGTCCCGTTCAAAACAGAACGTCTGATCAGGTTATGTTTTACTGACATTTCTTTCTTGTAATCTTATGTCGTAATCAATGTTTGCAAAATCCAGAGGTCTTGGAATCTATTCTGATTTCTCTTTTACTGCCGAGAAAGTCGAGCAAAATGATCCTTGGAGGAAGGCTATCAAACACAATAAAATTTATGAAGAACATTTGAAAAAGATGAATTTCAGAAAATATTAAATTTTGTTTGCATCAGATTATAAGAAAGATATTCCGATTTCAAGAATTGCTGAATTGCAAAAGTCTCAATCCCAACATCAAGACAAGTCACTGTTGAAGTATATTTACATGTAAAAAAACTATAATTTGAATTCCAATAGGCGCAATTTTCCATTATGGAATGAATTAATTATTTCAAAATTGTAATTCCTTCAGTAGTTTGGTAGTATTGAACAATGTTGTGCTTTAAGATATCTTTCTGATCAGCCTTCATTTCATATATACATATATATATTATGTAACACTAATTCAAATATACTCTTATTTAGAATGAAACACACAACGCGAGTTTCAGGTACTTCTTCCTCATATGCTGAATTAATATCTGTACAATTTCACAAATACAGATTTTCTATACCTTTCTTATGGAGTGTCAGAACATAGAAAAAAAAAGGAGAATACAATAAAGAATTATATTATTGACTATCTGAACCGGTGAACTTTGTTCGCCCATTTATTTCTCTCTGAATATTTTTCGAAAGCCGGGAAGACATGTTTTACTATTTGTGCTAAACTATCTTTCCTTTAATATTTATCTCGTGTGGAGCCAGAGACTTACTCACTTACGAAGGGACTGCAATACTTCCTGTTATTTCAAATCAGTCAAATTAAAAAAAAATTCCTATATTCACAGTTAAAAAATAGTGAAATCGATCCAGCCGTTGACTATACATTTTAGTTAGAAAACGTTTGTACGGGGAAAAGAAATGGGCTCTTTTGGGGTTTTCCCGAGAATAATTCGAATTCTTCTCTCCGTAAAAACCATCTCTGGACATCAACGAACATTTTAAAAAGAGAATTCCCAAAATTGGTCCAGGCGTTGTTGAGTATCAGTTACCAACACATTTTGCGATTCATTTTATATAATAAAACATTTTTATATTATAGATCATTTTATATATTTTATTATATTATATTTATATTATAAATCATTTTTATATTATAGATAAGAATTAAAGAGAACAAGAATTTAAATTGAACATATAAACTAGATAAAAAAATGCAGGTATAACAAAAAAAATTTCATTTGAACATAGAACATAAGTGAATAAAAAGTGAATAGGTGTAAAAACTGATGGAATGATAATCCTTCTGACCTGTTGCTTGGAATTCTATTATTAAAAATATTGAAGAATGGGCTATTATTAACATCTAATTAACCATTAAATTAATGATGCTAGAAAATTTTCTCTGAAACCTATCATGTGTTTACCATAATCATATACTCTGATTTTTAAATTTCTGAGAGTTCTCATTATATAAAATTTACCACAGTTAATTTTTTACACCCAAACAGTTTATTCTTTTGAACTTCTGTTTTTAATTCTGATTACAAAATCAACTGTTGTAGTTAGGACAAATTTGATGAAGGTTGAATTTTCGGAAATCTTCGCTTGGGAATATTCGAATATAAACGGAGTTTTGAATAGAAGAAAACCGATTCTCATAGTGTCGAACACTTGATAGGAAATAGAATTCAATCTTTGAATATTTAGTGCACTGATTGAAATATGGAATAGTAACACCAAAGGTTTCAACATAATTTTTTTGAATTAAATGTATTCAAAAATTCGAAATGGTCAAATAGATTCGGGTGATAGCCCTGTACGTAATATTTTCAATAGAATTACAATTAGCACGTCAGAACGATTGTTTCTCCCTTAGTTTTTGTACCTACCTTTCATTATCTTGTTGCCTATGTTGAAGTGTAATTATTTTTAATATTTAATAGTGTTGGCGTTAACTTGATGTAAATCTATTATAATTGAATATAAACTAAAACTAACATTGATGCTAACAGAATACTGACTCCGTAGTCAGTATTCTGTTAGCATTTGAAGGAGTCGTTTGTAACGATGAAACGCGTCATGCTATATTGTCAATAAAGTGTAAATCAAAAGTTCATATGTTTGAATTTTAGTTTACTTTCAATTAGTAATTATTTTTTATTGTTATACCTGCACTTTATTACCTGGTTTCTATGTTAACTTCTAATCCTAACATAGAAACTATCCATCCTACTCCTTTCTTATTTTATGTTCCTGCGCTCTAGTTTAACCAAAGGATAAATCAAACATTTGAATTTGATTTACACTTCTATTGTCAGAAAACGACGCGTTTCGTCAGTATAACCGACTTCTTCAGACGTTAATAGACCATAACATGGTTTCAAACCTTATTCTGACGTCACGTGCTATAAAGTGACGAAAGGCGTCAATTTATGACAATGAAAGGTTATATTTAATTCAAGGAATTGAATTATCCTTCAGTTATAAAGGATTTGCACCAAGTACATGCCAATATTATTCAACACTATAGAGTAGGTAAAGCACCCATGTTGGTAGAACTGTATCAGTGTTAATTTAGCATTTGAAGAAACGCGCGTCACACGTTTTAATCAATATATGAGTAAATTTGAGTGTTTTTCAAGTACCTACAAGCCTCATCAGTCATAAATCATGATCGGATTAATAATATCAGTTAGGCACTTTTCCCTTTCTTACAAGATGTTATCCCAGCGCTGAAACCAGGATTAAAGGATAAAAATAATGAATACAATATTCAAATATTCGTCGAAAATATGCTACGCTTCGTCTTGAATATATCATCATTAGGACAATGGATAATCTTCAGTATTGAAGATTTTTCCTTGACACTACAACAATTATTCAATTGTGTATCATATTTTTCATGTAAAGTATCTCAACTGAATTAAGTTATTCATTACCATAAAGAAACAGTTTTAATGAAGATAAAAATCAGACTTTCACAAATTATATTTATAACGTTGAATCCGTTAACTTCAAACATTGGCGTACCATCAAGTTTTGTTATGCTTATAACGGACGTTACAATTCGTTTACTCTACGTTACGCCTATGATTGTTAATTGTTACTTTCAATCATTGTGTGAGGCTTTATCCTTGTACTGTTCGAAGATAATGTTAAATCAAACACAGTTCAGTGTGCGCTATTACAGTGTACCTCTGAAGGTGGTACCTGGCTGCGAGATAGAGATACAGCGTGATCAGCCGGTTGACTGAACCTAACGGAAGTGTCGAAAAAATCACACAGGATTTTAGTTTCGTAAAAGTATTCATCAAAATGTGCATGAAGCTTTGTTAAGTTATGGGTCTTGATAGTCACATGTAAGTTTTATAGTGCACATTCAAATCTTTAATGTGTATATCAGTATATATATTTTAATTACAGATCCATATATTTTTAAAACAATCAGAATATATAAATAGAATTTCTAAACAAATTTCAAACGAGCAATTATTTACCATACTTAACGAATTTTCTTGAATTACTCCTATGATATATTATCACCGTTATATATATGTTCAACAAAATATCGAGAGATCTCTTACATCATAGCCAAAATAACGGTTTGAAAATCACGAATTTCTAAGCGAAACGTCAAAAATTTAGAGAAATAGTCACATGTAAGTTCTATATTGCACATTTCAAACTTTAATCTGTATATTACTATATATATTTCAATTCCAGATCAATATATTTCTCAAATAATCAAAATATATAAAAAGAATTTCTAATCAAATTTCAAACGAGCAATTATTTACAATACTAATCGAATTTTCTTGAATTACTCCTATGATGTATTATCACCGTTATATATTCCACAAAAAATCGAGAGTTCCCTTACATCATAGCCAAAATAACGGTTTGAAAATCACGAATTTCTGGGCGAAACGTCAAATAATTAGATAACTAGTCACATGTAAGTTCTAGAGTGCACATTTAAGATTTTAATCAGTATATTAGTATATATATTTCACTTTCAGATCAATATATTTTTCAAATAATCAAAATATATAACAAAAATTTTTAAATGAGAGGTAATAATAAAAACTTGACTAAAAATCACTGACTGAACAATTCTTTATTCGACTAGTTTCGCCTTTTACAGCATTATCAAGAATCCTTGATAATGCTGTATAATGTCAAGGCATGGAGGCAAGGTATATAGGTGGATGGAATGTCAGTATGACGGCTGAACACTGTTGGAGCATCAAGCGAGAATTTCCCCAGATTGAACATTCTATGAAAATTTATAAGGGAAAATTTTTACCCTAATATCTTTTTCAATTATTGTTTAAACACTATTTGACTTTCAATATTAAAATAACCTTTGTTTGAATAAAATATTCTTATATGTGTGGTTAGTTTCACCTGGATGCCCATTTTATGAGACTTTTAGTCTAGAGAGAGGGTATGTTGTAGTTTGAAATTTTGACGCGATACGGATAAATTGATAACATTTTTTAATTCAGAGACCAAAATGTAGTCAAAAACAAGTCACAGATCTCAGACAACCAAATTGCTGTTCCCCAGTGAAATCAGAACACGATTATTATATATTCATTTTGTTCCGTCCGTTTTTTTCACAATATACTTGAGTTTTTCTTGTCGAGGTACTGTTTTTAGAATCAATATTTATCATGTGACATCTAAGACGAGTTTTCACCTTTGGTCATGTCGTAACACGAAGGTGCACACGTAGAATAAAACCAAAAATACCCATCAATTCGTAAGCAGACATAAAAATATTGATCGTTTGTTCAGTCTCTTGTTTCGCCCGTCAGCACAGCACAAGCGATCGATATGTGGGAGGAATACAAATTTCAATATCATCCCATTTCATTTTATAGAATATACAACGACGTACATTAAACGTTGCATTTCTGGTTAATATTTCACTCAGTGTTATGGCGTGCGTATCACACAGCTGAAATTTTCACCAGAAACATACAAAAGCTTGGTGAAAAAATTAATGAAAAATTTCATTCATTTTCAAAATTTGCATAATTTTTTGGATTAATGCGCGTTTGTGTATTTTGCTTGAAACTTAGTTGTTCTGAATGAGAAATAACCTTACAATCTGCCTTACAAATAGCTTCCTACGAAAAAATGTTACTTTTTCTGAGTGATTCTAAGTGACGGGTGATTTTTTGAGAGTTATGTTTTTCGGGTTGGCGGTACTGGTTGGTAAAGGCATCCAAACATCATCTGTCAAAGTGTTTTTAGTATACTCTGCCATGTCATCATGGAAAGACTTACAAACGAACAACGATTGCAAATTGTTAAAATTTACTATTAAATTTCGTGCTCTGTGAAAAATGTGTTTCGTTTGTTACGACCATATTATGGTCGTTATAATCGACCTGGGGAATCACCAATTCATGCTGTTATCACTAAATTTGGCTCCAAGTTTACTTTGTTGGACATTGTCCCGCATGCTTACAGTGCGTACTGAAGAGAATATTGCAGCCGTAGCGTACGGTGTTAATGAGGATCGTGAAATGATAATTCGTTGCCGTTCTCAGCAAATAGGCATGTTTTACTCAACCACATGGAAAATTTCACATGTTGATTTGGGTTTTAAAGCCTATAAAATCCAACTTCTGCAAGAATTGAAGCTGAATGACCTACCACAACGTCTAATTTTTGGTGAATCAGTCTTAGAACAGCTTAATGAAGATCCACTGTTTCATCGAAAAATTGTGTTGAGCGATGATGAGGTTCATTTCTGGATTAACGGATATGTAAATAAACAAGACTGTCGCATCCAGAGTGATGAAGAGCCACATGTCATACAAAAATTAGCGATGCAGCCCGAAAAAACGTCAGTTTGGTGTGGTTTATAGGCTGGTGGCATCATCGGTCCATTTTTCTTCAAAAACGACCTTGGAAGAAACGTTACCGTCAACGTCGAATGATATTGAGCCATGAAATCCAACTTTTTTTTGTTCCAGTTGGTCAAGTTGAAATTGGTTGACATCTGGTTTCATCAAAATGGTCCCATATGCCACACAGCTCGTGAAACATGGACATGTTGAAGGATGAATTTGGTGAGCAGCTTATCCCTCGAAATGGTCCTGTGAATTGGCCGCCAAGATCATGCATTTAATGCCTCTGGATTATATCTTGTGGGGTTATGTGAAGTCGTTAGTGTATGTGTAAAAGCCAAACTCGTGGGATACAGGCCGAAATGCTCGAAAAAGTGTCGCAAAATTGGACCTTCCGAAAGGACCATTTGATACGGAGCCGCGGAAAACATTTACATTCATAATTATCTTCAAGTTATCATTTTCAATGAAAATTTATAATATATCATGCAAATTGAGTGTTTTATACGATTTAGAAAAACCTACGCTCAAAAAGTCGCCCATTATAAATGAGCTCATAAGGTCAGTATTCTCTTAGGAGTTGTTCAAAAGCTTGTTCATGCACTTCATATTGCCTTGGAAATTGATCATTCATTTATATATGAATAATTGGTCTGCAGACCAATTCTAATAGCTTTAAATTTCGCAACTTTCATTTTATATCTTCAAAGTAGTACCTTATACGAAACTTCAGTTTGGTTGGTGCCCAAAATTTCGAAATCCTCATTGAAGATGATTGAAATAATCCTCAACATTTCTTGTGTAAAATATTATAATTAAAATCCGTTCAAACACGTTCCAAAAATAAACTTGTTCTTATTACAGAACATTTGGATTGAAGGTAACAAAAAAATTATTTTCTGTATTGACTAAACTAGCAGTAATAGTTCGTTGATCTGTATTTACAATTCAGTTTTTCAATATTTACACAATGACATTGGTTAATTTCGAATTTCTGAAAATCGAAATCGTCAGTTGCAACAGTCAAATGATGCCAGTAACTCTCTCCTTCATAATGACTTCGATTTAATGATACTGCAAATAATTTGTATCCCTTCATTAAATCGTTTCGTAGAATGAGTTTAGTATTGCATTGGTGAAACTGATTCTGTTCCGTTATTTCGGGTACAATTTTCACTGGACGGTTCATTTGTTCAGTTCTGAATAGCACGCCTGATTGAATGCAACCATGATTAGTCAATTAGTTAATAGCGTTCCCATGGTGAGGTGGAACACACTACACATTAAATTTCTTGAGATCCAGAGACCTGCAACTTAGCAGTATATTTTACTTATTATAAATCTTAAGACTTTCTTGATGATCTTCTTCATTCACGAATCAATGATAGAGAATTTTGAAGACACAAATATCCATATATTACCAGAACTAATGGAGAATTCTAACGAACCACTATCTAACTACTAAGCAATTGATACTTTGCCATTCCTGGAAAAAAGTTGTTAGATTTTGTTACGTGTGATCAGGCCGTTCTCATATAGGAATAATAATTCGTGATGATTCAGCAGCGTTTCTTCCTGACTGCCCGTGTGAAACTGCAATTCAGCTGGCTGTTCATGAATGAAAAAGTGCATTGATAATGATTGCTTTGTTTTATTAGAAGAACTTTTTAGACAATAGCCAGACAAGGACGAGTATGCTGGATTCTACCAAATGCATTGCATTATGAAGATTAGAGAATATCTGCTAGCAAAGAAAAAAATTTCTTGGAGCTCAATAGACAGTGCATTGAAGTGGTATCCTCATATGGACCAGCTGAAAAGCAAACTTTGGTCTCTGATATATATATACTGAAAACATCGAAACAGCAAGTCGAAAAGTATGCATTAAAGGCATTTATTTATGATGCTAATTTTCAATCTGAAGCTTCGTATTGCTTCCGTTTTTGGGGTGGTTTAGCATATGAAGATAAAATGGGCATTACGAATAAGATATAGGGACTGATGTCGAACCTATTTCAGGCATAATAATATCCTGACTATATGTGGCCTATATATCGTTCGACTGCTTATATTTCATAAGAATAGTCAGTACTTTGAAGAATGGAATAACAGAAATAACACCAGACAAATTTCTCTGTATTTATATCCAATTCACTTCTCTGCATTGAGAGAAAAAAGGGGCACAATATGTGGGTATAAAACTATTCAACAGATTGCCAAAGTCGATTCAAAAGATCGAGAAAAAACCACCAACTTTTCAGGAAATCTGTTTACAATTTAATTTTGAATTATGAACCATATAGTACAAAGGAATTTGAATTTTTTGTAGAATTAATGTAGTATAGGCTCAAAGTTCTGGGGATTTTGTAATCGTTTTGTGAATGAATTTTGATCTTTTTAATTTTTATTGTTGCACCTTCAACATGTGTAGCAATAATTATTGAAAATGAGTATTATTATTATTATTGGTGATGTTCTGGACTGGTTCCCTGACTAGCTTTTATTTATATCTTTTATTTTTATTATATATTCATGGTACTGACTTGCACCAAAGCTCTTATTTTCTGAATCAATATGAATCTCTTGTAGTCACTACTCTGGCCCTCTGATGTTAATTTAAATACTTCAATAGATAAACAGGAATGAGTCTTGTCGAATAGTATTCTCTTTCTTGAGTTAAAATAAGTTAATGTTGAATATTCTAAAAATTAAAGCAATGATCTTAACAACCAAGTATGAACTGAAATGGACAAAAAGATTGAGAACTGAGGAGAATAGAAAAAAGCAAAGGAAATGGATAACACTGTAGGGGAATTCAAGTATTTAGGATTTGTGTTGGACAGATGATAAATATGTAGCTCTCATTTTGAATGTGTTCAACAACAGATTTTTATAAAACTTTACTATCATTCAGGCTCATTTTGATTATTGTGCTACCCATATGTAATGTTTTGACCTTGGTAGGTTAACTGCTCTACAAAAACTACCAAATAGAGGAATGGGAATTATTCTTAGATGTGAACGGTATACTAGTATCTCGATTATGCTGGGATTGATTGTCGGTTGTGGAGAGACGGTGGAGATTTTTTTTGTAGTTCTTGAATAACTTGTTGCAACATATTTTGATTCTTACATGCGAAGATGGAGCTTCTTACATACGAATCTCAAATTTACTCCCATAATACAAGACACAACTATGATTGCCATTCACACTTAATGTGAATTGTTGGATGAGGACTTCATTTCATGAGGCCTCACAGAATTCTACGAATTTCCTGCATAGATAATTGATTCAGCATTGGTTCGTGTATTTAAAAGACAGATCACGACGTATATTAAGTTTTTTCGATCTACCTGTTTTTCTTTCTGATATTTTTTCTACACTGAAATAATTGTTGTTCGTTTTTGATTGGGAAGCATATACAACTCTTCTGGGTATTCCTGTATCAATTGATTTTACATTCCTATAAGAGGATGTTACCTATTTTAATGAAAGGAAATGAAGTTTAATAATTATATTATTAGACTGTTTTTGAATTGAATGAATGCACATTTCGAGTTCAGACCATGACTTAATTTTCATATAAGATCTGAATATTTACAGCTCAGCTGGAAATATATTTCAATTCCAATACAACCATCCGGTGTTGGAACTGTGGAGACTTTCTTGATATAAGTAAATATATCTTTTTCGGAGAGTCTTCAACGAGTTAACTCATAGTGCTTTATCTCTCAATTTGTTCAGAGTAACACCTTGAAATGTTGCATTCAGTTGGAGGAGCTCCATTTTATATTGAAATGATGATGCTAAAAATATCTGCATATAAATTCTTATTAAATGAATCAGTCAAATCAGCAAAAACAAATTCATTTCTCATATTGAGGAAAATCAAACTGGAACAGATGATGTTCTTATGCATGATTTTAGTTTCAAAACACGGAATAATAATCTGACAAAATATTATCCATAGTGATGTCCAAAATAACAAAGTATAAATTCGAACTATGAAGATTAACGAACTACAAACTAATTAAACAGAACAAAGCAAAATGCATCGTTAAAGGATACAATTGCGAGTGAAATAATTACAATAACAAGTTAGATAATTCCGTTTACAAATACAAACAAACAAAAATATAACACATACTAGAGATAAATGACGAAGTAAGACTTGATTGTCAGGAAGAAATAACGGAACTAACGCTCATGCAGTATAAGTATATTTTTGAGATTCCCAAGAATAGAATTGAGATGGAAGTTACATTAACAGCGCATTCAAATGAGACAAATTTGATACAAAGCTCAGATTGTAGGCAACAATTTGATAGAAGAAACATAGGCTGAACATAAATGAAAAAATAGAAAGTGAATGAGAGCAACTATAGAAAAATATTTGAACAGAACGAAGGTACATTTCTATCATCAATTCATCAATCGAAGGTCATCATTTCTATTCATCAATTGATGAGTTTCTAAAAAAAAATTAATTTATGATTAATTGATCAAGACTAATCAGAACGAATTGTTTATATTCATTCATGTGAGTACCTTATACGTATCGCAAGTAATAATATTTTGTCTTCACAAGTCAGGTTTTCTCAATTTATACTGTACTACATCGATACTGTTGCAAAGTGTTGATAGTATAATCAATGATGGAAATGAAAAACTAGGAGTTCTTCTTATTGCTTAAGATTCAGGCATTTCATTCAATCTACTATTACTTATTGTGTGCTAAACGTAAAAATTATGGTTGTGGTAATGCTGTATTGGCTCTTTTCGAAACGTATTTGTGGAGACCTAGTCAACGTGTTCCCGTCTATAAATGAGTTTCATCTACTGAACTTATTATTTCTGGTGTACCACAGGGCTCGATTTTAAATCCTTCATTGTTATGTTATATTTTCCCCAGGTTCACCAAAACTGGTGACACACAGCAGTATGCAGCTGATACTCCTGAATAGACTTCTGATCTTTTGATACTTTTCACTCCCTTGAAACTATTCTTTTCATATAGAAATCATAGTTCGACAAGTCAATTGACTACATCGCTTCTTGAGACAGTTTTATGTGTTTCTTATGATTAGAACACGATAACTTCAATGAAATTCATAAAACTTCATATTTGTTACAAATCCTTCTTCTACTTCCGTTAGCAAAGTACATATTACCTGAATATTTTTGACTCCACGCAAAACAGAATTGGTGAAACAATGAAAAACTCAAAATACATGGCTGAATACCACTAAATTGTGGCATACCCTACATGGTTCATTGCATAATTGAGAGTTCGAAACAACGTAGAATTGGACCCTTCATTTTGGGAGAGTAGCCACGAATATACGTCAGGAGTATTGAATACTTTCCTGGAATTCAGCTTAGTTCTTCGAATATACTCCATACAAATAGCTTAATTGCTATTCGGTAAATACTGAGAACGTCTCATGTAATATTCAAAAGGTGCAAAACCGAAATATGAGCACACACACACTCACCCACACACACACACACACATATATATATATATATATATATATATATATATATATATATATATATATATATATATATATATATATATATATATATATATATATATATATATATATAGATATGTATATTTACATTTACATACTATGTGAAATATTCTTCCAATTATATCGTTTCTTCGAGTTGTTATTAGAGACGTCATGCCTGTATTACAACACGTTATTAAGTTAATATCATCCGGTGTAGACAATACCTAGATAATTCAAAAAGCGAGATAATTAGTGTTGTTATTATCCAAATCAATGTTACTCGTCATAATGTTATCATTCTCTGTTATTCATTGGAGTTGTAATATATCAGACGAGAATGAATATCATTGATATTTCTTGAGATAACTACCGAATGTGACGGGAACTGAATTTGAAATACTCAAAACAAATAGTAATTTATATTATGTATAAAACTGACGAGTTTCTTATAGAAAAAAACAGCTGTGTTGTTCTTCCATAGATTCAAATAATTCTTCAACATTTATTCTTTGTAGAAAAGTGGAGGAATTACATAATACGCGTTCACATAGTAATTTGCTATAACATGCTTTCGATTAATTCAAATTTTTCGAAAGGAAGGTTTAGTTTGTTTTTGTCCAACCCATGTTTCCATTTTATCTGAGTTCGGGTATATATTTGCGCAGGAGTAGTTGACAATTACACTTTATCAAAGGCATGCAATTAATGAATTGAATAGTAGAATAATATGAATATAAACGTCGATTGGTTTTTTTCAATTATGCCTTTTTTCCAAAAATTTCAATTATAGCTTATTACTCTCATAGTGAAAAAGACTGAAGAACTGCGGAAGGGAATGCTGATCCAAAAATATTGCTCTGAATAATAAAGAGGCAGAAAAGCCATATTTATTATTTTGAAAGGAATCACAATTCACTCTATATACCCATAGTCCGCGATTGCTAAAGGATATTATAAGCACATACGTACCTATATATATACATATGTGTGTATAATTATATGACTTCTTTAACAAAATTTGGTTTCATTGAAGTGATCGAAAATAGTTAGGACAGACCACAAATTCAATATCATGAATGAAAAATCAATGGACTCAAATCTCAACAGCCATTGATTTCCAAGAATTCATCTGAAATTATTCATGAAGTTGAAATTGTTCACTCATCAATCCAAAAAATATTCATTTCTTTATAACTAATAATAACTCAACATAATGAAAGAGTTAATATTTATTGAGGTTTGAGAAAAAGATGTCACAAAAACGTTGAGATTATCATCGTTTCCTTTCGAAAAAATGCTGTGGCGTCTATATCAAGAAAACTCATCGACTCATGAAAATTTGAAAATACTGTCCTACAATACGAACTCAAATTCGTTATTCAATACCTCCAAATTGATAATCTTCATAGAGGTAGGTTGAATGACCAATATATTGAATGATTCCATACATACGACCATAAAATTATTTTTCCGATCACAATATTCTATATCTACTCATTTGCGTGTTGAATTTCTCATTTGCATCTAACCTTTACGTTCTGAAATCATGACAGTTTCCAGTTCAAGTTCATGAGTTCAGACTGTCATGCAAAGAAGTCTCAGCTCTCTCTCTCTCTCTCTCTATATATATATATATATATATATATATATATATATATATATATATATATATATATATATATATGTTACCGGAAATGTACGTAATACGTCATTGTATACAATTCCTAGGAAATGTATGTTATTCCTTAAATCGCACAGAAATGTGTGAAATAATTTATATTGAACACATTTCCTAAATATCAATCGGAAAGGTAAAACATTTGAGATATCAATGGTTACGCGGGTAAGCGGGGCGAGGAGAGGATAAAAATAAATTATTGTGTAATTTCATGTGCCATTCCAGCGTACCCTACAAAAATAAATAGCCATATGGACTGACTCGTTTACATTTAATACAGTATAATAATATAAGGACTTACTCTAATATTGTGACATTTATAATTACAATAACAGACTGATCACTTACCCAACAAAAGATTCACTTTATAAGAATAACATAAGTCGATTTTGTGATAAATACATTTTAAAAGTTACTAGACAGTTGATTTTCTGTATATGATTGTTACCTGAATGTTGTTGTCTTAACGAGTGCTTTAATAAAAATTATTATTCTCATTTTACAGAAAGCATGATTTTTATAATGCGGTTATCATTTCCTAAAACGATATTGAAATTATATACAATTCCTAGGAATTGTACACATTTCCTAGGATTTGTATACAATTCCTCGGAAGTTTTCCTTGATTTTTTTGACTTGTATATATATATTTTTTTCTTGACTGATTTTCTTGGGTTACTAAGTCTGAAGACAATTGGAGGTATTCTTATATCTTCACTAATATACAGATTTCTTTTCGTTTCGGCAATCAATGTTGCCATCTTCAAAAAGATGTTTATCTTCAGCTTTTCTTGAACCAGGAGTGGCAAATTTTTCTGAAATCATATTAATTCACGAAAATATGATGTTGAAAAGACGGTGTCATCCACATACATATACGAGGTCTGTTCAACAGAAAAGGTCAATTTTGAGTTTTCGCGGGCTGTGCACATACTATTATCGAATGTTTTTTTTGTTATGTTGGTTAACATACGAACCTCATATGTTGACACTATAAGTTTAATTTTGCGTTAAAATTCAAATGTAATACTCCAGCGCACTTAAAGTGTTAACTGTGGTATTCGTAGCGTCTACTCTGTCCCAAAAACGTTTTCATAAGTGGTACAAGCGCTTTACAGAAGGCCCAGAAGGTCGAGAAGAAGTTGATGACGATGTGTGTCCTGGAGTTGCAACGAAGTCAACATACGAAGAACACATTGAAACAGTGAGGACAATAGTTACAAAAAATCGTCGAATCCCTATTAAGGAAATTGCTGAGCATATCAATCGGCTCATGCGATACAATTTTCTCGGATGTTTCAGCAACGTCGCATTTGTATCGGTCAGATTAGCTCTAAAAGGTTATAACTAGTGACGAAACGTAGGCATATAGTTATGACCACGAAACCAAGGCAGAATCATCCCAATGAAAGCAGTCTGAAAAGTCAAAACCGAAAAAATCACGACAATTTCGATCAAATGTGAAAGTTTTCCTCATTCTTTTCTTCAACTGCAACGGCGGGTGCATCATGAGTTCTTTGGAACATGTCGTACGGTAAATAAGGAATACTACAAGGAAGTTATGCAATGTTTGCATGAAACAATATGGCTCAAACGATCGTATAATTGTCAAAAAACAAATCATGGATTCTGCATCACGAAAATGCACCAGCTCACACAACAATGCTTTTTCGTAAGTTTTTGGCCCAAAACACCTTAATCATGCCTCAACCACCATATTTACCAGATTAGGCTGCGACTTTTTCCTATCTCCAATACTGAATGGACCAATGAAAGGAGAGCGTTTTGCCAGAATTGATGATTTAAGGAATCGAAGAACGAACTGATGACAATATCGAAAAAGAGATTTCAGAAGTTCTTAAAATACTTTTCGAGAAATTTCAAAGGGACCTACTGTCTCAAGTTCTCACGTAATAAGCAAACCGCACATCTTTTGATGACTTCATCAATATCAAAAATTTTGTTATTCATGGGATAGATATTTTTTATTTATCAGAAAATAAACGTTCTGAAATATCCATTTTCTAATTCTATTTTGAACAAAAATGGACACAATAATGTTAATGTGAAAAATTCACGGAAAAATAAATAAATTATCAATAGTACAATGAATGATACGGCTTCATCGACAACGTCATTAGAATCTAACCGGTTGAAAAGGATTGAAAGAAATATAATATTCTGCTATTGTGTATGTGTATCTGATGAATGTGTTCAATTAGTGAATGTTAATGACAGGAAATGATAAATAATTCTCCATGAGTACATGGAAGTTATTATTCTTAATGAATTATCGATAAACTTTTTAATTTTATAATCATATCAGAATGAGTACGTTCACGTTGACGCATTCAGTGACTTGCAAAATAACAGGTTCATATTTTTATTTGATAATTCATCAATCAATTTACAATACCTTCCTAGTAATACACTTTCAATTAACTTTTCACACAACATCTATTTATAAAACTTATAATAACATTGTCAAACACCTCATAGTCAAAATTAACTAGTCCGAAAGCCAGCAATCTATTTGCTCATAATATTTGGCAAGATGGAACTCGAGTTGATAATATAAATAAATATATTTTCATCGTTCAAAGTAGATATATCAACTCTTCATTATGGGTTGCTAGCCCAAAACTAGATGTGGAGTCAATTGAATGAGTTATTTCGAATGAAAATGATCTAACTTTTAATAATGATGTAAAAGCGATAATGTTGTAAATTTGAAAATAAGTCACTGTCTAAGTGACAGATCAGTATTAATGAATATCTACACGTATCTGCATTGAAAAAAGTTATATTGGTTTTAACGGTTCTATGGAGATAATACTATTCGAAAGTTTAGCAATCTTGAAGAGAACACGGGCGATTGTTTAAGAGTTACGTCTTGCAGGTTGGCGGCACTGGTTGGTAATCGCATCCGAACGTCATCTGTCAAAGTGATAAGTTTTCAGTATACTCTGCCATTTCATCGTGGAAAGACTCACAAACGAGCAACGATTGCAAATTGTTGAAATTTACTATCAAAATTCGTGTTCTGTGAAGAATCTGTATCGTTTGTTACGACCATATTACGGTCGTCATAATCGATCTCGTGAATCAACAATTCGTGCTGTTATCACCAAATTTCGCACCAAGTTTACTTTGTTGGACATTAAAATGTTGCAGCTGTAGCGTACAGTGTTTTTACTTTTTTTCCGTGGCTCAGTTGTCTTCATATACGATAAATAAATCGTCTTAATGAACCATATGACGTTGTTGTATCCCTGTAGATTTCCCTTCTACGAGGAAATGATGCAAAAAATCTCTTTGCTAATGACTCAAATCGAGGAAAAAATCCCTCCTGAATTGGAAAAAAAACTGATTGATTTCACTCATTTCTCAACAATTCTCATACTCTGAAATTATAGAAAAACTGAGGATATGTTCTTACTCATTCTCTCTCCATGATGATATCACGAAATTTAAACGTTTATCCTTTTTAAAATTTTTCAATTCCAATTTTTGGTTTCGTAATCTTTGTACATCACGCATAATCTCAATTTTATAACTGCTGAAACTCATTTTTACTCTCACTAACGTCCATGTCTTCCCGGGATTCTAACCTAGATCTGTATTACTCAGGCACCTTCACTCTGCCCACTAAGCCATAAAGATTAAGAGAGAACATGTAATGAGAGAACTTAGACTGACTCAGAGTAAGTGGTAAAGTAGATTCCCACGAAAAATTTCATCACAAATTTGGCAGATTCATCAAAATTTATTTATAAAGAACAGTGGAAATATGAAATTCAGAATTTTCGAGTAGATATTTCCATCCTGCCTACTAGGTTTCCATCGGTTTTGATAAATGAGTTTCAAGCAACATATCTCCTTTTTGTGATCAATTGGCTTAACAAAATGCATTAGGAGTTCATTGAAACAAACACATCAACCATTTTGGTTGATGTCACCTTTTTAAATGTGTTATCTTTGTCGTGCATAATACTGAGGAAATTCCATAAATATGCTTCATATTTTTATACCTGCAATTCTCCGAAAGTAGGTCGCCGGTTTCGATAGAGAAATGCACGAACTCAAATGTAATCAAGAAGGTACGGCCTCAAAGAAAACTCACTCCTTCGAATATGAACCTTGAGAGCAAACTTCTATGTGAAATAGCGTGAAGTGCACCATATCTAGACTGCAAAGTCACCGTAAATTTAAGCGTACAATTACCGAAACTTCATTTAGCTTTTCTTCTAACACAGAGAGCTCCACGAATCGTGACTATCACTCAAAAAGAAACTTTGTACTCAAAATGAATAATATCCGGCAAATAAATCAGTTTCATGAATGAAAAACTCTTAATAATCATTCCTAGACATGCCAAGACATTTCACTCCATCATTCCAATTCGCTGCAGACAGGAAAATCGACCTAGAGGAAATTATTGTGTCAAAACTTATTCTGCGTTTTGAAGGTTGGAGGCAAGTGGAGTAACGAGGTTTTCCTTGTTAGTTACTTCTAAATGTGCAAATGTAGGACTCTTGTAAGACTAGCATGAAAATTAATTTTTGAATATTTGATAGTGTTGGCGTTTACTTGATGTAAATCCATTATAATTGAATATAAACTTAAATTCAAACACTTGAACTTTATAATATAACATGATTTACACGTTATTGACTACATAGCAATTATCAATTAGTTATTATTCTGTAAGCATCTGAAGAAGTCGTTTGTAACGACGAAACGCGTCATGCTATGTAGTCAATAAAGTGTAAATCATAAGTTCAAGTGTTTGAATTTAAGTTTATATTCAATTTATTTCTGGTAATACTATTCATTTATTTCTGTTTTATACTTCACTATATAATAGTGAAAATCGAAAACGAAAAATCAAGTGCTTGTGTAAACAACGGTTTAAAAATAAGAATATAATTTGATGAAAAGATATAGGTAAATGTAGGTATCTAACAAAGAAATATATTAATGAATCATTCCTTCATAAAATGTGATGACCAGATAATAAGTTACAATTGATAAAATTTTTTTTTGGGTTATTTTCAAAGTTTGGTGATGAGCGTATGATACTCTTCATTTCTGCTGGGATTTCGGAAAATTGTTATTTCCATCTGTCCTTTGAGGAACACAATTGTTGATGCCATTTATAAAGGCTGTTTTTTAGAGGTATTGAACTTTAAGTTGGCAGTACTGTTGAAGATGGCGACTGATTCAACAGCTGAGAAGTGATTTATTCTCAGTTTGGTTTGGCAATTCATCATGAATAGCCAAACTCCTGAACAACATTTACGAATAGTGCAATTTTATTTCGAAAATAATTGTTCTGTGTGAAATCCGTATCGCGCACTACGTCCATTTTATCTGAAGCTCACTTCTGGTTGAATGGCTACGTCAACAAACAAAACTTCCGCATTTGGAGTGAAGATAATCCTCAAGTGTATGTCAAAACACCGTTACATCCAGAAACCTGACTGTTTGGTGCGCTTTATGCGCTGGTTGAATCATTGGTCCGTACTTCTTCAAAAACGATGATGGCCACAACGTTAAGGTCAATGGTGATCGGTATAGAGCCATGATTACTAACTTTTTCTCTCCTGAATTGAACAACCATGATGTCCAGGAGCTCTGGTTTCAACAAGACGGCGCAACATGTCACACAGCTCGTGCCACAATCGATTTATTGAAAGACACGTTTGGTGGCCGCCTAATTTCACGTTTTGGACCTGTGAATTGGCCTCCAAGATCTTGTGATCTAACACCGCTAGACTACTTTCTGTGAGGCTATGTAAAGTCATTCGTCTATGCGGATACGCCACAAACGCTTGACCAGTTGGAAGACAATATTTGCCGTGTTATTGCCGATATACGGCCACAAATGTTGGAAAAAGTAATAGAAAATTGGACGTCCAGATTGGACTACCTCCATGGCAGCCGTGGCGGTCATATGCCAAAAATAATATTCAAAAGATAATGCCACAAGATTATCTTTCGAATAAAAGAAAATTCTTGTCAATCGAATGATCCATCGTTGTTGTATTGCAATTTAAATTTAAATACCTCTAAAAAAACACCCGTTAGTTGCTACCATAATGTCTCTAGTGCTTAATTATAATTGAAAAACTCACGTTCAACACTAGTTTGAAGATACACCTCACTTTTGAAGATATCATAAAAATGAATATCGAATTAAGATACACCAGTTTTATTATATTCAAGTTATTCCGGGTTTGCACCAAGATATCCGGAGATGCACCAGCATGCTCTGTATCTTCAAAACGAAGGCAGAGACCAAGTTTTCTATAAAAATTTGAAATGGGTCGTTATTGTATCGCAACATATCAATGAAACGCTCTTTATTCGGTTGAAACATTGCAAACAACTTCATTTGGATTGACAGTTATTCTATGATCATTTTTACTGATTCATTTGATTACCGTGTTTGTCACATGTCAAGTTTCCTGTTTATTAAAGTTTCGTTATGTTGAAATCCAAAATCTTCTTCGGGAACCAAGATACAAATACTCAGTATACCTCGTTTTCTTACAGCATCATATATTAAGATGAAAAATGGAAATGGCGACACAAGCTGCGTGGACATCGATCACATCACGTTCCAGAACAATTATAAACATATATTGGTGGATGCTTCAGTTCAAACGTCACCGCTTATACCATACAGATTGAGATTTTGGCCAAGGAGTTCGTGTGATATGAAATATGATCCCAAGAAGGAGAGTTGCACGGTGGTTGGTTTACAATGCGGGTGCAAAATCATTACCCAATGGATTCTCAGTCAAATGGGATTGACCATATTGGTTTTTGGATGGGCATTACTTGGAGCTTACGCTTTTTACAAAACTGAAGGTGAGTTTGTTAAACTCGAAAGAGCGATAAACTCTTTAGCGTATTTGTTATTAAAAATGTGAGTTTCTTTACCTCTTGATAAGTGCTAAAATAAACCACAATCAGAAGCTACACAAGAAATTCCTAAAGATTGCTTAATTGCTTCAAAATATGTTCTGGTGGGACTCATCATCCAAAGTTCATACAACACTTGACAATTTATCGATTTTTGATAATGATTCAACTAGAAGCTTGAATATTTATTAGTGTTGGCGTTTACTTGAAGTAAATCCATTATAATTGAATAGCAATTTAAATTCAAACACTTGAACTTATCATTTACACTTAATTGACTACATAGTATGACTTCACGCGACAGAATAATTATTCTGTAAGCATGTGAAGAAGTCGTTTGTAACGACGAAACGCGTCATACTATGTAGTCTATATATGTAAGTTTATATTCAACTAGAAGCTTGAAATGAAAGAGGAATGAATTCAAAAATTCAACAAATGAATAATCAATGGAACGTGTTTCAAATGATATTATATGTTTTGCAATAGTGTTCCAGCAAGTGAAATGCCATTCGACAATGTCAATAATTTTTGATATGATCCGATCGGTTCCATCGGATTCATAAAATTTTCGTTTTCGCTCGCAATTTAGTTCTTATAATTCATGTAACGGAATACTATCACATCAGTGTTCATAATTGATTTCATAACGATAAATTTGTGTGTTTCTTGCACCTGAGTTTCGTTAGTTTTCGTAGGGATTATCTTCGAATTTAATGTGAAAACAATATATTAACGGAAAAATAATACTACGAACATTTTAACACTGCAATTATATCAACATTTTCTATAGATTATTGTTGTTTTGATTGGACATCAGTTTAACGCCGAACTTTTTGTTCCGAAAGGACCAAGAACCACAGTGAGAATCGAGCCCACCACCAGAGTGCCAAAAGCGTACACGTTCAGCTACTAAAACTCAGTAAAAAATAGATAGTCGAATAATTTGTAAAACAAAGTCTAGTAACACATAATCTACCAAATAATATAGATATATAATATTTCTCAGCTCAAAGCTCCAAAACATCTGTATGGCATCTGTAAGCGATCAAAGAATTAAATTCACTACAGAAGAATAGAAGTCAACATACACTACCATATTGTGGATGGAAGTCATATGAACGCCGAATTTTAAGCTTATTGTTCTTAATAAGATTATTACAATTTGTACGAATATAATATCTTATCTGAGAGAAAAAAATTAGGTCAACCGTGTAGTTCATGAAAGCAAAAACTCAAACAAATACAAAGCGCTGTAAGTTGTGAAAAGATACCATGAAGGATTTGAAGTCTATCTCTGGCATTGAATGGATATCCCTCCATACCATAACCTCAATGCGGCCACTCGAGACTTACAAGAGCGTCCTTAGCCATTAATCTCCAGTGAGCCATGAGCGTATCTCAAATAGGCTACGAAGCTAATAAGTGCTAAAATAACTACGATTTCTGTGGAAATATATCACCTTCTGATCTGTCAAGTCATAAAACATTTTCTTATCAACTGAAAGTGATAGATGACTTACTTGCAGATACTTGCTTACCGTTTTTATGCCTTTGTTTCTGCATCACATGTCATCTCTGGTGTCATGAATGCTTCCTAGATACGAAGAGTTGAAGAAGAGTTTAAGAATAAGATACATTCACTATTATTGTTCATTTCTCATAAAGAGCTCCTGAATGTATCGGGACGACTTTTGATGTATGCGTTTTAATGTTTTTTGAGGTTTCCATTACTGTAACTCATTATTATTGCTTCAGTGTATATGATGGACATCACAATATAGCAATTTACAATTTACAATTTTAGGTTCCATTTAATTGGTGTTTGCTCCTATCAAATTGTATAGATTCTAATAATGAATCTCTGTAATGTATTTGAAACTCGTGTAAATCAGCAATGTTGGATTTCGCCGAGGATTTTGAAAAAAAAAACTTCAATAACTTTTATATATCCTTTTGTTTTCTTCAACCTTATTGGATATAATTTGATCCATAATGATATTTCCCCGATGCGTCCTCGAACATCATGTAAGACCTTTTTCAGGGTCCTTGGTATTTTGACCGTGCCATCTATTTACTTCCTGACGCTGGTCTTGTTTGTCAGGAAACATCCGGAATTGTTCTGTACAAATGAGCAAAATTATACCGCAGCAATGTGGATGACTACCCGTTGCAGGACTGATCTCAGTGTGCCTCAACACAGGTCGGCATTTTTCGAGAGGTCACCATTGTACATGGCTGTCAAAGCGTATAATTTACTCCCTATATCTTTAAGGAGGGAACAAAGTCTACTGCGTTTTAGAAAATATACCATCGAATACTTGTTGCTGAAGTCATTCTATAGTTTTAAATTTGGATACTAACTAGGAGAATAATCATTTATGTTTTCTATTATATTTAATATCCTATTTATTTTGTAATCACAATGTTCTAATAATTTTTACCTGACGTTGTCGTTTCTTATGATATTGCTGGCAATAAAGTTATTATTATTATTATTGAGCAGTATAGCATTCACCTGTTTCTTTGCCCTTGTTCACTGGTTTCGTGTTGGATATAATATTTGGATGCATTTCTTACATCTCTGTTGGAATCATTTCAGGACCACGAGAATACGACCAACAACTGGAAATAGACCAGAAGCAGAAAGATCTTTCTATACAACTTGCCACAGAGTTGCGCTTGATTGAAGGACATAGTGACCAGTGGCCCGATTTGATTGGTCGTTATATGCAGAAGCATGAAGACGATCTTCTGACAGCAGTTGGAGCCGGTTTCGGAGAAGGAGGAGACGGGAATATTTGGACATATCCAGGGTGTTTACTTTTTTCCGTATCCTTACTCACTACCTTAGGTAATGACAATTTTTGTGTTCAGTTTAACTAACCGTCAAATTTACCGTATTCCATGCTTTTTGAAATACGTTTAGGATGTATACTACGAATAGTATAACGAAAAAAGAATATTTCATTTTGCTGTACTGTGTAAAGAAGACTTGACTTATTTTCCAAAATTATATAATTTATTGAACATTTTTTTGATGTGTTAACTCATTTTCAAAACAACTGAATACTTGTTCTTGAATCTTTATGTCTAGAATTAGAATTGTTTCAGAAATTGAGATCTCACTCCAAAACAATTGTCGAGAAACAATAAAATTAACTAAGCTAATTGTTTTGGAACTTGACTAAGTGTTTTTTATTCAATGTATCAAACGATGTTTTACCAAGAGATCACCGAATATTCAATCAACTTTATACATGAGTTTGTGGTACCTGAAGAATATTTGTTCAATTTACATTATGAAATTTCAATAATTAAAGTGAGTAAAGATGATCATCAGTCAATATGGACAACAAAGAAAAAGTGAGAGGAATCGCTACAAATCAAAAAATCTTTCTATCAAGTGAAAAACATTTGATCTTCAAGTGGGTCACTGCAAAAAATATAATTTGTTTCATCTGACTCACAATATTTTCCTCGTAATAGATATATAATGTTCAAGTTTGGTTGAACTTGGTAATTGAATATTCACGTTTCTCTAGTGATTAGTCCATATTTCCCATTTCGATAAATTCCATATAAACATTTTCAACCTAATCCTGTATCCTTGCAGCCAACTTTTTGTGAAAAACATATTTTTTATAAAAACTATCGCACTAGTGGGGCGTTTTCCCAACTAGGCAATAAGTTATTTTTTCATAATTTAATTTTTCAATGATAATGAAGCATACAACATTATCATATACAGAAAATTCTTATGATAGTCGGATTTTATCTCAGCTTTTGTTGGCTTCCTTTGAAAACGAATTCTCAAAGTATATAAATGAATTATTATTGATATTATGAGCGAATGATTTGAAAAAACATTGAATTGAAATGAGTTTTTTCGCAGGTTTTGGGGCTCCAGTACCAAGAACATCTCTGGGAAGAGCAGCAGCAGTTATTTTCTCAGCGGTTGGAATACCACTTCATTTTCTCCTCATTTTCAACATCGGAAATTTAGGCGCAATACGCCTTCAGCAATTGGCATACAAAATTTCTTCAACAGACTTGCCTTCTGGCACACCTCCTCCGAAATGGCTTAAATGGTTTCCAGTTGGTACAGTATTATTTTATTACCTAATGGGCGTACTGTTGTTTGGATTCCTCAGAAAAAGGGCAGCGTTCGAGAGTTTTCTATTTCCTCTCGATTTCACAGCAGCTGGCGGAGTAGCTTCAGTTCCCGGATACATCCGAATTTGCTATGCAGTATATCTCGAGGTAGCAGTAACATTAGCAGCTTTAATCGTGTCGATTCTCCAAGCTTCCGCGACCAGAAGTTTGGTAGATGTAGGCTTAAAACTGAGTCTTCTTACGAACACATGACTTTATAAGACGATTCACTTTGTGATTGACATATCAGAGATAATTGCTTACGTGCAGTTTTGATTAAAAAGCTTTCAAAAAAACTCGCATTAATGAGCAATTAAAGCTCACCATTGGCCTTTATCATGAACGAATTTCCTATAAAATTAATTGTTAATAAAAATATTTTATATTCATAAGACACACCAGAGTGAATAAATTATTGAAAGAAGAATATTGTTGTCCACGAGATTATGCATTATAGATGTGAATGCAAATATATTTGTTTTCAAATATGCAAAAGTGCAATTTATTGTTTTAGTTTTCATTATAAAGATTGTCTACATAATTGAATTATACAAATAAAATATGAAAAAATGTCACGTTTCTTCTTTTATTATATGGCCAGAAATATAGTTACGTTTTTGTTTGGATAAGAAAATATAACCTTTATGTAACTGAAGTCAGAAATTAATAACGTTAAGTATGGTTTGAAAATATGAATCTCAGATCGGAAATCTAACAGATCAAAGTAAATAATAAAATTTGCAAAATATTAATTTGTTGACTTTCGAAAACTACATTTGCACTAGAGACAAATTGTTTGTGACATATCATCTTTCCGTTTTCATACCTAATGAAATTTTAGCAGAAGGAAATTGAACATATCTGATTTCATTGAATATTACTATAATTATAAGCGCGATAGTTCTTGTTATTTTCATTCATTTTTTTGAGCAGTATTCGAGTAGTAAAAATACCCATAAAAAATTGTTCGAGAGCCTTAGAAATGTTACTAATAACTTATGTGAAACATTATAATTCACACTAATCCAATGGCCTCTGCGGGTGTTGACGTAATGTGATTTCTGCCCAGTGCTCTGAATATCAACGTGAAGAAATTCAAGCAAGCGCGGCTAAATGGCGGGAGTAACTATGACTCTCTTAAAAAGGCTGGAGTGGCTGTAGCCCTTTTCTCACTATATCATAGGGCACGGTTGCTTAAGCAAAATTTCCCAGTGCTGGTTGCCGAAGCAACGGGGAACTAGGATGTCGGTAACTATTCCGTACCCTAGCTAGATTACACATTGTGAGATGTCGGCCGGGGGTAGAAATAATAAGAAGCCTCTCCAGTTCGAATGAACATCCTCGGGAATCGAACGAGATGCAAACCTTTCTTACCGCCGGTTAGTTTTAAGAACGGGGACACAATCACCAGTCATCGTCCTGGTGGAGCCTGTGAGTTTTCAACCCCTCTCTTGTGGTGTCCTGTCAACCCATGACGTTATGACCTGTCTTCGATCGGCCGGGGTCTCCGAGGATATCGGGTACACTCCGGAGTATTTGCCTGCCCTCCAAAGACCTCGGGGCGTACAGATGGAGGAGTTTATACTCGTGGGAGTTGTATGAACAGATTAAATTCACCACAATTAGAAGAGGGCTCTAGTACCAGCAATGCAGGACGCGACCTGTCGACTGTGAAGATTCGTCTTTCTATACCGCACGAATGAACACCACGTCTGCCAGAATTGCCAGCATGTGAGGGTGGCAAGTCTGTTGCACCTCCGAGCAGCCAACCTGGAGTCGCACTTCGTTAATCACCACAAGAGAGTTTCCTTAGTTTGCGAATGCGAATATTGTGGCAGGAGGTCTAACTCGAAGCACTCGATGGCTTGTCATATACCTAAGTGTCCGCCGACGGTGGAGCGTGCCGATTCTGTAGCGACACAGCATGCTCAAAAACTATGTCGAGAATGTGGTGAATGTGGTCAATCACCTAGACGAGCGACACGCCGATGAGTGTGGTCCGAAGACCATCATTTCAAAAAAAATTGAATCAAAAAGAGAGAGATTATTTCTGAAGGAAAATTCCCTTTAGATACGAATGAAATTATATCAATCTGAGAAAACATGAGGAATATGATACTTTGTATATACAAATGGCTTTGTGCCAATCTACATTAGAGCGGTATGAGTAGGAGCGCGGTCCCTGATGAGTCTGAATCGGAGGAGGAGGATGATGAAGTTGTAATACCTCATTACGAGGTAGCAGACGAAATCCGTAGTTCGCTACGAGAGGACGAACCGGAGCTAATACGCCCTAATATATGAGTAGACGACATGACTCCCTTTGTCGAGAGGGAAACTTTGTGGGTGCTTCAGATACACGATACCATTGCGCACACCGAACTGGGGAAAATATCGAAGCATGCTCGCCCGATAGTCCACTACTCGATGCGAACTCTTCAGTATGTGGGCGATATGTGTGGCCAGATCTCCCAGGATGTAGTGAACGTAGCATATCAGAGAGTGATGGATTTTATTCGAGGCGCAAACCACAACCAAGCCCCTGGTAGGCGAAGGAGTCGAGGTCGGAACTCGCAGCGACGCGCCAAGCGGAGGTATTACTATGCAAGGTGTCAGGAAATTTTTAATAATGCTTCCGCTCACTTGGCGCAATGCGGAGAGACGGTGTTAATCCAGTGGACACCAAAGACAGGAAACGCGACGTAACGAGGTGTTGCAGGAACAATTCGACAACCTCTAGGGTTCAGGAGTCGAAATCGATATCCATGCTATCCTCGAACAGGAAGAGGATATTCCTCCTATATCCGTGAGTCCAACACTATCCTGCCTGAATTCCTGGGGCGTAGGCTGGAAAGAATTAAGGCGAGTAGCGCGATAGGTCCCGATGGCATCGCCAAGGGCCTCCTCATGCGTGGGCCCCATAGTGCAATTCTGATCCTGATCTTTAATTTGACTGTTATTACAGGGAAACAGCCAGATGTTTGGAATGAAAATCCCCGGACGAGGTAGGAAGCTATCGGCCAGTGACGATCTCCTCCATCAAATCACGAATGTTCTGGGGATTGATCAACCAGCAGCTTCGGAAGCAGGTGCAGATCACTCCAAGACAGAAAAAGTTCACAGCAGAGCACGGCTGCTATAATAATGTTAAATTACTTGATGTATCAATTAATAGAGCCAAGAGTCAGGGTAGTTTAGCACTCATGCAGGCGGATATATCCAAGACCTTTGATACGTTGAGACGCATACTGAGACGCAAGGGGTTTTATGAACCCACTTTGAAGCTCATCAGAAATTCCTATGAGCGGATAACGACGAACATCAAGACCCAGTTCCGAACCACCAGCTTAGCGATCCTTCGAGTTGTGAAGCAAGGGATACACTGTCTCCATTGCTCTTCATTGATCTCCATTGATCTTCAATCTCGTGTTCGAACCTTTGCTGCTTAAGCTTCAATACTGTACTTCAGTACTGTCCTTCGCGGACGAAATTATACTAGTCGTCGAAGAGAGATAGAGCAATTGGCCTCCCTGCTGTTACAAAAGAGTACATCAGAAATCTTGGTTTGAGCTTATTGCCTCTCTCTGTGGTGAGGGACTCCGACCTACACTCGCTCGATGGACACCGTTTATCGGTGCAGGAGGCTCAATCACCTTTCTGGGAAGTGAGATCTCTTTCTGGAGAGGAGTGGTGTTCGATACCATCCCCGATCGATTTCGTTCTATGATTGAACATCCCTCTACCACGATGCTGAGGGGCATGGATCAGGACCTTCGGGTCTGGATCAAGAAGGTATAGCATTTGCTCTGGAGCAGGTTTGATGCCTCCATGTACGTAGGAGTGCGCGAGGGGCGGATGTGGATTCCTAGATTCGAAACCTTTGTGACGACTGCCAGTTTGCTGGCAGGGCTCAAATTTTTGAACGCAAACGACCAAGTTACTCACCAGCCAGACGTTTTGTTGATGGTGGAAGAACAACTGCGCAAGTTTGCTCAATAGCTGCGCCTAAACTGGCCTGTATCGGACGGTCCATGAAGGCAAGACAGAAGAGGATGTACGTAGATGAGTGGTTATCAGTGAATTATCAGGGGAAAGCAGCGAAGTCCTTCGCCGGAAACGGATTCGGTAACGCGTGGCTGTACGATCCGAGTCTACTGAGACCTTGTCACTATGTGACGGCACCCAGATGCACAAATCAAGTGAGACTGAGAATGCCAATGAAAAAAGCAACGCACCAAGCCGACGTAACTTGTCCCAAATGCTTCGCGGTCACGGAAACTCTAGGACACGTGCTAGGGCAATGCACAATTAACAAACATGAGAGAATTGATCGACACAATGAGGTCTTGGTCACAAAGACCAGGATGTACAATTATTCGAGAGCTTGTCTACAATTTCGGTGCCGTTCTCAAGCCGGACCCCATCATAAAAGTGGGGAAAAGGGTTTTCGTGCTCAACGTAACTATCCGCCACGAGAATGGGGACGGTCTCGAGCGTGGTATAAAACGTGAAATAATACAAAAGTACAGTGGTCTAGTGTGAAAGCTGCGGAAGGAATATGACAAAGTGGTAATAGGAACCAGAGGAGCTGTACCAAGGGACACTCCTCGCGCTCGAAAAGGCATTTAACATCAGTCGAAGGAAACATACCCTTCTACAAGACGATAACAATGATTTCTTTGCGATTATCCATTGAAATTTACCACACAGTACCACAGTTACATCGAAAGGCGGCGCCGGCGTCTAAGGGCAGTGAGATTGGACGATCAACCCTCATGATCTCCTTCGCCATGTTCGTGTTTTATGTTATGTGTGTGACGAGAAGTCATTTTTGATTGGATCGTTGTGTCGTAATGTTGAGCTCCCCCACCTGATGCATCAGCTGGATCCAACTAGTGTTGATGTGGCCTATGAAACTGATGGGGAGGGCCTTGTCGACGTAAGCGTTGCTGCCTTCCGAGAGGGTAGTCCCTATTGCTCACCTATGACGGGAGATGCGGCCCGAACAAGGATGTGTCCATATTTACATGTTATGTAAATGTCGTGGGGACGAGTCGATTTACAACTCGTGTCCACTATGTCATCTGGCGTTGGAGGGAGAGGATTTTTCCATAGCCTGGAAGGCACGCACGTCTAAAGCCACCTTCACGCGGTTCCCCGCGGGCAACGGCACTGTTATGAGCGACTGCTAGATGCTAGATGGCTCCCAAATTGAGTAGCAGTATAGTAGTTAGATGGTGGTATGAACAGTTGGAAATTTCGGCAGAGCCATTCATGCACATCTACGTTGTTGGCCCGCTGTTTTGCAAGGCGCACTACAGTGTACACTGCCTCTCAGCAAAGCCCAGCGACTGTTGTTGACGACTGTTGTTGTGGGGCAGCCCACCTTAAGAGCACAGTGCGCGAACAGCGTAGATCAGCCAAATTGCCTTGTCATCTAATTAGTGATTCCCACTGTCCCTACTTACTAATTAGTGAAACCACTGCCTAGAGAAAGGGCTTGAAAGAATTAGAAGGAAAAGAAGGCCCTGGTATTGTCACAATTGAATTACGGGGATGTAGTGTACGGGCCGTGCTCAACTAAGTACAAAACAACTAGAATACAAAAAATTCAAAGTTGCGTTATACGTGTTGAAACTTTCGGACCGAGTCTCACACAGATTGGTAGAGTTGGATTGACTCAATATGGAGAAACGTAGAAAGTTACTTATGTTTTGTTCGTATCAGAACATCTTGGTAACTAAAAACTCATCTTATTTACACCGTAAAATCAGGTTTTTATCAGACATATAGGGATCAGACATTTATCAGGGATATAGGGGCAGAGAAAGCGACTTTGTTTCATACTATGTGGTGATGATATATGATGTATTATATATGAAGTATCAAATATCACTTTTCATCATCATGTTAAATAGCATTTATCTTATTGAAAATATAGAAGAGAAATTTTTCGAAATCAATTTGTTTTGAATGCGAAACATTCATCTCAATCTCAATGTTCGAACAATATACCTAAAATATAGCTGAGTATTAAGCTTCAGTCTTATTATAACTGAAGGTGGTTGAAAAATTCGGTGATAATATAATAAACAATCCATTCTATCTATAATGACATAAACATACTCTTTCAACATAAGTTGAAGCAGTAACAAACCTATGAATTAATTGATTTAATTATGAACAACCATAATTGAAAAAAAAACTCGCATTATAGTTTCATTGATTTCATATCATCTAACAATGAATCAATTTTCATCAAGTTACGAATTACCCATTAACAGAAAACCAGGTCACTACAACTTGAAAAATATTGCAATAGGGATATTCTGCAGAAGGAGATAAATAGCATAATCGGGAACTATCTCTGGAATGTATTCTCACTTCAGTAATTTTTATTACTGAAATAACCCTAATAGGTACTGGAATTATTTCAATATAAACATGCAAGAGCAACATTTTTATTACTATTATTCGTTTCTCCAAAATACTACCGATTTTGTAATGATCATGCACAATATATTCGAAGAGTTCTATTGCATGGTTGAAGAAGAAAATATCAGTACATATTACACATCTCCATATTGAAACTCCGAAGTAGAAAATTCTTGAGAAGAGTACTTTTATTTGTAGTGAGATTTCTGTTTCTTTAGGTTTGTGACAGGAATATTTTCAACTATTACTCAGAGATGGCGCGTCAATGTTAATATCTATTCAGTTTGCGAATTGCTAAATCCGTTGAAATAATCAAAATCGTGTTTAGCACTTCACAAGAGATGGATGAGTAAAAAGTTAAGACACCTACATACGTATAACAAATTGGCAATCATAAATTTTAAAAATATATTTCAGTATTCCATTAATATTTTATATAGCTATTCTACCTGTTTCAATTGATATGGAACTCAGGTAGTCTACCGACGTTTTTTTGCATAAAATGGGCACAATGCGGATCGAACACAAAATATATGCACAAAACTTTAATACACAAAATGCTCATTCATTATTTCGGTTTTACTGCTTGTCGCTGTTTCCAGTGGACATTTTGTAGGATTCTTACCTTGTTTAGTAACTTCATAGAAAACAAGTGAGTAAGTAAGTGAGTGAGTAAGTATGTAAGTGAGTGAGTAAGTAAGTGAGTAAGTAAGTAAGTACGTAAGTTAGCAAGTAAGTAAGTAAGTAAGTAAGTAAGTAAGTAGGTGAGCACCTACGTAAGTAATTAGGTAAGTAAGAAAGTGAGAAGGTAAGTGAGTAAGTAAGTAAGTAAGTAAGTAGGTAAGTAAGTAAGTAAGTTAGTGAGTAAGTAAGTGAGTATCTTCATTTAGCACAGCTAATAAACATAACAAAAGAGAAATTATATATACAAACATTAAACAACATATTTCAGCTTTAAATATTATTTTTTACAGAAAGATGATTTTTCAAAATAATTATTCTCACATAATTTCGGTTGCCGATCTAGATTATTGAATAAAATCATTCCTTTCACGCATAAATTATTTAGGCATTTAGATTTACTGCACTTATTAATATGGAAATCATTTTGTTCCCTAGACCTTGTTTGGTAACCATGCACATCTTCAAAAAATGATAAATAAAACAAAATATAATAAAGTATTTTAAAATATAGTGAAGTCATAATTTGAATTCAATATTTCAATAAATATAAAAATGAGAGATAATAAGAAATACTTGTCTAAAAATAACTGACTGAACAATTCTTTATTCGACTAGTTTCGCCTTTCACAGCATTATCAAAAACCATTCTTGATAATGCTGTAAAAGGCGAAACTAGTCGAATAAAAAATTGTTCAGTCAGTGATTTTTAGACAAGTATTTCTTATTGTCCATGTCAGTTTCATTCAATAAAATCACTCAAGAAGCAATTTTTGAAGTTTAATGCCAATAAAATTATTCTTTTGTGAAAAGTGTATTTTTTTATCTCGGAAACTAGAGCTGATAGACACAAACCGGTAAAATTTTTGATATCGCCATATAGGTCAAATTCAGGTCTAAAATCCCCGGCACCAAAATCGTTGTCAGGCCTGTGTTGTTATTTAATTATTGCAGAAATTTATATGATTTTCGAATATGAATAGGATAAGAAACATGATGTTATTCAATATCTCCGTTATGATTAAGTTTCATATTATCGATATATATAATATATTTATATATATATATATAGATAGATATATATATATATATATATATATATATATATATATATATATATATATATATATATATAGATATATCAATAGATATCTGAAAAGTGGTCAGTGATGCAGACAAAATTTAAATTATTATAATTAGAAGTAGAAGTATTTTAATAATTATTGAGATGATTACTATTGCTACCAATTAAGTTAATGAACGTCAATCCTTCCTACGGAGGATGATTCTATTGATTAACCTTCATTCGGTTAACTTAACTCTAGGTTACACATTTCCATAGGTTAAATTGAAGTGGATTCTGCACTATCAAAGAAGTTCGCGTATGTATTCTGAATGAAGGGTTTAAGGGATGATCCGGCCTTGTTTTCAATTTAACGAGTCTCTATACCTGCTATTCGGGAATTGGCAGAGGATATTTGTCATTTACCGACAAAAATAATCGGATTAGGACTTCAAAGTAAAAGTGCCGTTTCATTAAATGGAGCTCAGTAGAATTAATGAGATTACAAAAAACCAATGCTTTTTAGCATGCCTTAATTTCTTGTTAAAAATTTTCCCGTCTAATGGAAACGTCTAGTTTCCATTATGAGATAATGATGTTCATTTTCAATGAATCAAAATTTTTTTTTCACTGAGAAGAAACAAGAATCCACTAATTTATATTAAGTCACTGCTTAATTAAGCAATGTACCCACTTTCAATTGAAAGTGGGTACATTGAAATTTAAGTAGCAGAATTCGAGATAACAGTTCTGCGTCTGAAACTGATTCCTTTAACGTTTCTCAAGTTTCAACGTATTTTTTACTGAATAGAACTACGTAAAAATGAACTGGATAATCATTCAGTTAATTTCATTTGGACAATTTTTTGTTGACATACGAGATCAATAATTTTTATTTCGTACCAATGGCAACACTATACAAATACGAGTATACAATAATATATTTTTGTGTGTATCTTTATCAAAAAATATATTTGAATATAACTTAAATTCAAACACTTGAACTTATGATTTACACTTTATTGACTACATAGCATGACGCGTTTCGTCGTTACGAAGGACTTCTTCAGATGCTTACAGAATAATAACATTTTGAAAAATACAGGTACATATATATATCAGGGAATTTTGGTGTTCTATAGTTTTGGTTTTAACCTAAGATATTCCATTCTGAGAAATAATTTCTATTACCTGAAAAGGTTTAACAAGGGTGAATTGTTTAATTCTATCTGTTCATCGAGCAAGTTTCCAGAATTTTTAAGCCGATTTATTTCCACAACTTCCCAATAATCTAATTAACTACTTCTCTCTATATTGTGTAGAATTTTGAAATTCGTGTCAAAAGTATGGTTTTCTGTTAATAAATGGTTAGCATAATTCGAATTACTTTAATTATGGGCGAAGCTATATTTATGTTCCTGTATTCTGGTACCGAAATTTCTACTAGTTTTACCTATATATACCGGGACATGTTCCACAATTCAATTGGTAAACACCTGATTTGTCTTCTCTTTTAATTTTGTTTTTATTGTTCTTAATGTGTCTGGATAAATTGTTGTTCATTTTAAATGAAATATTAAAATTATGTTTACTTAAAAAGGTTTTGACTTTTTGACTGACGTTTTCAAAGTATGTTAAACTGTTATATTTTCGATTTCTATCCGGCTGATAAGGAAATACTAATCGTAGAGCTTTCCGATAGAGTTTTTTGTCCAGAATTTTTGACATGAGTTCGCTTTCATAATTAATATTAACCGAAATCTGTTTAATGATATTCAATTCTTTATTGAAATTTTCTGCTGATGAAGGTATATTGGTTAATCTGTGTGTCATACTTTGAAACGCTGCCATTTTATGTGGATATGGGTGGCATGAGAAGTTATGGATTATGGTATCGGTATGGGAAGGCTTGTGAAATATGGAAAAATCAAATTTTTTATTTAATCTTGTGATTATCAAGTCTAAAAAATTAATGGATTTATCAGATTCTATTTCAGTTGTAAATTTTATATTAGGTGAAATATTGATGAAATTCTCAACATTTTTTAATGAACGATCTGTGCCAGTAAAACAAAAGATTATATCATGTAGATAATTCTACACAATATAGAGAGAAGTAGTCAATTAGATTATTGGGAAATAGTGGAAATAAATCGGCTTAAAAATTCTGGAAACTTGCTCAATGAACAGATAGAATTAAACAATTCACCCTTGTTAAACCTTTTCAGGTAATAGAAATTATTTCTCAGAATGGAATATCTTAGGTAAAACCAAAACTATAGAAAACCAAAATTCCCTGATATATATACCTGTATTTTTCAAAATGTTGTTATTATTCTGTAAGCATCTGAAGAAGTCGTTTGTAACGACGAAACGCGTCATGCTTTGTAGTCAATAAAGTGTAAATCATAAGTTCCAGTGTTTGAATTTTAGTTATATTCAATTATGATGGATTTACATCAAGTAAACGCCAACACTATTAAATATAAAAAATATATTTGTCAGCAACTCTCCATGAGTTTTCATGAAATGAGTACGATTTTTATCAATACGCATTCCTTTTATCTGCATATTGTGATGTACGTTACAATTACACACTTCAAAGTTTGATTTACACTTTTATTGAATAGATAACATACAGGACGCTAATAGATTATTGTATTAGCATCTAAAGAAGTCGTACATAACGACTAAATGCGGCATGATATGTATTCAATAAAAGTATATATCGAAAGTTCAAGTGTTTGAGTTTTATCTTATATTCAATTATAATGGATTTACCTCGAGTAAACGCCAATACCATTCAATACGTTACAATTATTGACAAAAATGTGCAAAACTAGAAAACAAAATTTTCTTACCACTTCACGGTAAAATAGAATTATACATGGATTTACTAAAATTAATGACCTTGAACATCCGATATGAAAATTTTGATTGAAAAGCGATTTGTTCAGAAAATTCATGCAAGCGTAAAAAACAGATAAGTAACTACGAAGTCCTATAAATCAGTATAACCCTACCAAACTTTATGAGTTGAAAAACAGAGGTTGCATATTACCTACATCTTTATAACAATTATGATATATTACTTATGAAAATTCCAATAACTGAAGAATTTGTAGACAAAGGAATGAGAACAGAATTATACTTAGTAGGTACTAAATTTCTCACGAAAATTTCAATAAGGATTCTGTATTCCTGCAGTCTACTACTTGTAGTAGCTTAATATCAGGTATAACGTAATGTTAGGTTATTCCCACTCAATAATCAATTCGAAATGATTGAAAATTCAAAAAAGGATAGAAGTTGTTCTATGGTTCATTATTGCATAACATGGTTGTCCTTTATCAGTTCAGTTGAATATAGAATTAGGGATAATCTATGTTAGAAAAACATCGATGTTGACATCGATGTCATAATCGAAAGCGCAACATCGATGTTCGATGCTTATCGAATACCGAACATCGATGTGAAAACATCGATGTTCTTGCTTTCAACATGGATGATCATCGAGCATCCCTTTATAAAATACATCATATCCTTTCGTTCGTTCTTGAAGAAGGAGTAAATTCAAATCATGCATTTCTCGAATACTGTAAGTAATAATAAGATAAAATGGATTATGTTAAAGCTACGTGTTCTTCTACTGAATAAGGTCGAGAATGCGGTAAATAATAGTTTATTGTAATATATCCCTGTATTTTCAAAAAATTTTCGATGATGTGCTAGTTTTCCAGTATAATAAATATGCTTTTTTTGCTTTCATGCAATCCTTCGAATAAATTCATCTAACCATTGTTCTATATTCAATTATTACTTCTGTAAAACAATTTCTATATATTTCACTATTCTACCTAATATTTCTTGATTATTATAATATTTCGATTATTGCAAAGTTCATGTTGTACCATTCAAATTATTCTGGTTGTTTTCTGCTTTTTCTTATCAATCAATTTAGCGCCCTATAAGTCAAGGTGATAATTATGTAATTAAACAATAATTTGATTTCTCTCATATATTTTATACTACGCATGACGCGCTTTGGAGTAAAACATCTTCAGATAATAAATTGACAGGTAATAGACTTTCATCAAATAGTCAATTGAATGTTGATAATAGCCCTTTACACAATATTTTCGATAATAGAATCCCAAGATGTAGATAAACCTTTTGAGTTGTTCACACAAATGTTGAGTGGACAGCTCGCTGAGTGTTTTATTTCAAATGTTATAAAAATTTATAAAACTATATTTATAAAATATGGAATAATGCCTTTGCCTAAATTGTGGATATATAACGTTCTTCTCGAAATACATAAGGATGCAGATACATTGATAAAACAGTCTGATCTACATAATTATAATACAAGAGGCGCAAATAGTATCCGAACAAATAAGTATCGTCTAAATAAGTCAAAAAAAAACTCGATATATTACAATTTATACAATGTCTTACCTTCCCATTTCAAAGAGCTTTCTCTCAATAAATTCAAAATGAACATCAAGAAATATCTTCTGAGATTTTGCTTTTATTCTGTCAGCGAGTATTCGCAGCACTTCAAGGCAAAGTCATTAATATGAACATGCTCACCACATCCTTTTATGTGTTAATTTTTATTATTTTGTGCATTATACGAAGTTTTTTTTTTCAGTCTTACGGATAATTAATCACTAAGTTTACGAAGTCTACACTTATTAGACTTCAATCATTAGTTTCATCTTGGTTTAATTTTTTATATTTATCTAATATTTTTGTATTATTATCTAATGTATGTTCATTGTATTTGTGGAGGAGTGGAAGAATGATTCGTCAAACTTTATATATATATATATATATATATATATATATATATATATATATATATATATATAAATATATTTATATATATATATATATATATATATATATATATATATATATATATATAAGGAAATGAAATTTTTTGTGCTTATGGCACTGAATGAAATATTTAAGAAAATGAACACTAGAACATTCATTTGAAAAATTGAAATTAATCAAGAGAATGTTATAGCAGAGCTAGATATGTGAACGTGTACGATGTGATTTCTCCATTATCCTTCAAGGGATAAATGTTAGAGAAATATTGAAATCGATGCCACACCTGATGGAAGTGCGAGACATATATGTTTCGTTCTGCAAGGAACTCGTCAGTCGCACCACGTCCATCGAAGTGAGGCAACGATTTCAACCTCCAAGCATCTTCTTGTGACTTCAAGTGGAAAATCGTAGAGTAATGAATACTCTACAATTCCATCTATAGAAATCAGTAGAAAACACCTCTCTCAGATTACAGAGTCACCAAGCATCGAAATTTCACATATCTTCTATACCCGTAGGTATCTACTAAATTGCAATATCTATTTGACAAATATCATCGAACGATGTTTTTAAATGTCAATAGATTGCGTTAGTAGTACGCTCGCGTTTATTCCCGTATTTCAGGGGCCAATTCGGCGATATTTTCAAGGAAATGAAATTTTTTGTGCTTATGGCACTGAATGAAATATTTTTCAAATGAATGTTCTAGTGTTCATTTATATATATATATATATATATATATATATATATATATATATATATATATATATATATATATAATTAAATTAAACTCTTGGCTTAATGTTCCACGATTATATTTAACAATATGAATTTGTCAACATGTTTCGAGCGTGAGCTCATTTTCAAGACTAAAATAGAACTTTCGCAACAGTGCAACAAATTAGAACCGTTCGATACTTCCCAATATGGAAAATCAATTTCATGTTTAAAAACAGAGGGGTTTATTTCAAGGCTTTAGATTTAGCAACCCTATCTACTTTTTTATTAGTCTCAATTCCAGCATGACCTTTCACCCATAAAAATTATATTATATGTTATATAATATAATTAGTTATATTTTGATTTAAAAATTATTTTTATTAATAACCGAAAGTGTACTCTATATTTTGTAATTTTTAAGGAAAGGAGCGAGCGACTGTCTGTTAAAATAAGAAACTTATTATTAGTAGTTAGTGATTGGGAATGTATAAGATTTGTCGGTGAAGAATAGTAACTACAAATATAAACGAAAAGGAATTTTCGTTTATATTTGTAGTGTGAACCGAAAGGGAATTTCTGAAAATTATGCAATAAAAGTTCTTGAAGTGGTGCTGGAAAGATTTCATTTAATTTTCGTAGCTTTGCTCATGACATTCGTTAGTTTCGTATTTTTTTCTTTCTTATTACTTTGAAATATTTGCCATAAGAGCAGAATTGATATTTATTATTCAAATTTCAATTCGTCGGAGTCATTTTATACAACTTAAACTCTTAAACATACTTCGTCAGGGTTTTCGTTGAATTATAAAGCAGAATTTTTTAGTGTTATATAAATGCGTTCTCCCTTAAATGGAGCTGTTCTGTAATTATAAGTGAAAATTGTTCGGATTCATGGTTGCTGTTTATTCACGCTATGTGGATCTCTGCCGAAGGCAACGTCTCTCCAATATGCCCTGCAAACCACTGAAACGTGTCCATTTTCATTGCATATATGCGATCAAGTGAACGGACAGAGGGAGAGAATAAAGTCTGTAGGAGCTCAATTTTGTATTGTCGGAATTTACAGGTATTCGGAAGTTAGAAAGCATTCCGGAGTGATTTAATCCCATCGCTCCCCGAGAAATCAAATCCACAGAAAAGTGGGGTGAAAATGGGATTCGACTGATGCTCTTGATGTACGATCTTCCTCACACAGAACGGATGTGAAAATGAATTATTCAAATATATGTATACATACACTTGTATATTTGAAAGTCCTACAGAAATTGGAGTAAAGTTATTCGATATCAATTCTCAAAATGTTCGAAGAAAACTAAATTAACTAATGTAATCACTTAATCCATTCATGAATTATCTCAATCTGCTATGCTCTTTTGGAAATGCTCTTGAACTTTCGTTTTCCTTTGTTTTTGAGTGTTAATTTTAAAGCCAAATAGATAAGAAAATTTCAAACGAAGGCTGAGCTAGCAGACACTTAGCTCGAGATGAATTTGTCGTCATAAAATGAAATTACATAGTTTGATGAAGGGAAAAAATCGAAGAATTACTGGGTGTATTGAATTTCTACCTTATAACAAGAAACAATGCATCAGTAACAGGTTAGTAATTTTTCAGTTAAGAATTTGTTTTTCGTTTTTCTCCATCTTTGATTCCATAGAATTTCCACTTAAACATATTCTTCTTCCTTTAAATTAGACCTTCATCTGAATAATCAGTTGAAATACGAACCGACAATAAAGTTTTCGAGGTATATATATATATATATATATATATATATATATATATATATATATATATATATATATATATATATATATATATATATATATATATATATACTTTGGATATTACTAACTATCGACCTATTTCTATTCTGAGTGTTTTTTCCAAAATCTTTGAAAAAATTGTTCTTGATCAGATGATGCAATATCTTAGTAGATTTAATATAATAAAAAATTGCCAACATGGTTTCAGATCTGGCAGATCTACCCAGTCTGCAGTGATTTCCTATGTTGAATTTATATATGGATCATTGGATTGTGGCCTACATGTTGCGGGGTTATTTTTTGATCTCTCGAGTGCCTTTGATTGTCTGATTTTCAACTTTATTCTTAGTAAGTTGTATAATCTTGGGTCCAGGGGTGTCTTTCTCGATTGGATTGAGAGCTATATTTCTGAGAGGCGCATGAGGGTCAGGATTCAAGATCATTGGTCTCACGAAAAAAGTACAAATTTGGGAGTCCCACAGGGCTCCGTGCTCGGTCCACTCTTGTTTCTTTTATTTATTAATGATTTGCCCGACTATGTAGAAGCAGATAAAATGACTATTTTTGCCGATGATACCTCGGTAGCCATTACAGCGGGGAGTCCTGAAAAACTCCTGGACAAATGTTCAATGATATTGGGGAGTTCAAAAAATGGTGTCAGTATAATGCATTAATATTAAATACCAGTAAAACTAAATGCTTAATTTTTAATTCATCATATAATGTAGATAATGGAATGTTTATTCAGTTTGAAAGCGAAAAATTGTTTTTATGCGATCATGTTAAATTTCTGGGAATTTTATTAGATCGAGACCTCAGATGGTCCTTACATGTTGACTCTGTGACTAAAAAACTTAGCTCAGCTTTTTATGCAATCAATAAAATAAAGAATTTTTTATCTACCATATCCGTTATGGAAGTTTACTACGCGCTTGCATACAGTCACATCAATTATAATATTATGTTATGGGGTAGCTCTGTTGATAGTCAAAGAGTTTTCATATCTCAAAAACGTTTAATCAGAACTATTTTCAGACTAGGTCCTCGAGAATCTTGTAAGGGTGCATTTATTGGGAATAAAATATTGACTACACCTTGTATATTCATTTATAGGTGTTTGATCTATGTTAAGGAAAATGAAGGCAAGTTTGTAAAATTGAGTAGTTTTCATTGTCATAACACAAGAAATGTAAAAACTTTTTTTATTCCTGGACATAGCTCGGCCAAGTATGAAAATTCACCAGCGTATCAATGCATCAAATTATATAATCATCTACCTTATGCATTCAAAATGCCTTGGTCCTGCTAGGTTTAGGAAAATTGTAAAGTCGGTGCTCCTGAAAAATTGTTACTATAGTGTAAGGGAGTACCTGACCGATAATAATATTACTTATGTCTGACTTGTCCAACACAATTATAAAATTGTCTAAATGGATGTAATAAATTCTATTCTATTCTATTCTATTCTATTCTATATATATATATATATATATATATATATATATATATATATATATATATATATATATATATATATATATATATATATATACAATTGTTATGGGTTATAGGCAAAATAAGAGGCCACCATGAAAAGATTTTCACGAATTTGTTTGCCTGGTCTACATTTCGACTGTGTTTACAGTCTTCATCAGGACTCTGAAAAAGATGTTTATACAATTGTCAGGATAAAAATTATGTATGAAAACTTACGGCTAACTAGGTATAAAAGGTATGGCCAAAAACTATCAAACAGAAATGTGTGACTCAAAATGAATTTGATATTACAAAAAAAACTGAAAGTTGATGTTAAAATGTAAATATAAAAATATTCTTATGTACTAACTAAAACGACGTTAGATAAATAATAGAGTAAAATTGACAGGAGTACAGAGAAACATTGACACCGATAAAGGACACAGAGGACACACAGAGGAGAGTAAATTCACCGCAGCAACAAATGTCATACTACACACTTAACACATAAAAGTCTATTGAAGTTGTGAGATGTCTGCGAAGTTGCGAAGGTTACTTAAAATGATTTGAGAGTAAGTAACTATAAATGCAACTGAGTCTGGAAAGTTATTTACTCTCAAATTGAAGGTTACTTGAAATGATTTGGGAGTAAGTAACTATAAATGCAACTGAGTTAGATAGTTACTTACTCACAAATCATTTTAAGTAACCTTAGCAACTTCGCAGACATCTCACAACTTCAATAGACTTTTATGTGTTAAGTGTGTGGTATGACATTTGTTACTACGGTGATTTTACTCTCTCACCTCTGTGTCGTTTTTCAGTGTCAATGTCTCTCTGTGCTCCTGCCATTTCTATTCTATTATTTACCTATCATTGTTGTTAGTTAGTATATAAGAATATTTTTTACATCTATAATTTAATTCAACTTATTTTTAAAAAACACATTCCTGTTTGATGGTTTTTGGCCATACCTTTTATACCTAGTTAGCCGTAAGTTGTCAATCACAATTTTTGTCAGTATAATTGTGTAAACATCTCTTTCAGAGTCCTGGTGAAGACTGTAAACACAGTCGAAATATAGACCAGGCAGACAAATTGGATAAAATCTATTCATAGAGGCCTCTTATTTTGCCTATAACCCAAAACAATTATATTTAAATTACCAGGCAATACTCCTTTTCATCATATATATATATATATATATATATATATATATATATATATATATATATATATATATATATATATATATATTTTGAAAGTTTTAGCATTAACAGGCTTTTTAATATGAAAAGTTTATTTCTGTTGACGTTTCGTTGTTATATTACAACTTTGTCAAAACTAATGAATTTTAAGTTGTAATATAACAACGAAACGTCAACAGAAATAAACTTTTTCATATTAAAAAGCCTGTCAATGCTAAAAACTTTCAAAATAAATACCTCAAACAGGCAATAAATCAATTTCAAGATATATATATATATATATATATATATATATATATATATATATATATATATATATATATATATATATATATATATTATATATATATATATATATATATATATATATATATATATATATATATATATATATATATATATATATATATATATATATATATATATATATATATATATATATATATATATATATATATATATATATATATATATATATATATATATATATATATATATATATATATATATATATATATATATATATATATATATATATATATATATATAATAACTGGGATTGAATTTTTGCTTACCTCTTGGTGAAACATGATAAAATAAAAATTTTAATCCAACTTTTGGCACAATGCACAAACATATCTTTGTGAAATATTGAATTAATGAATTAAGATTCGACTGACAGTCAAAAATTTAACTTAGTGATCGGATATTTCTTCTTACTACGATCAGTATGCAAAAATATCTTGGTACCCATAACGAATTATATCTTCGATCACTTCAATATACAGAGTAGTTATTAGGTGTTACCTCGAAAATCAATATATCTGAGTCTAGTCAAATTTTGAATAGGACTACTATGTCAAAGTCCTGTTCAATGAATGCATTTGAAACCTGCCAGTGTTCAAGCATAGTCAGCTGACATTTTGGTAATCGGCGGTGAGCTGATGAACAGCATGAGATCGAGATGCAGAAAGACAAACTGAATTAGGAAATTAAGATTGTCATGAAGTAACGAAAGTGATTGATTATAAATGATTCAGTTTTTTGGATGTATCGGACATTCCTCTGCATCTCATACCTCATGGGCCAATCAGCAATATTTGCACTTTTATAATTCAAACCATTAAAATTAAAATAATTATTTGGGACACCCTATATTTTCAGTCTCGCAGGGATACTGACTTTGAACGAAGCCAATTAATTTCAAACGGATCCTCTGTTGCACCAAATACGAAAGACTGATCATGATTTATAAAAGCTGTTATGTTGAAAACTGCTTTGCGAAATATTTTTGGGATGAATTCATTTTTTCTGCTAGTTCAAGTATTTTTTATGACAAAAACACATATTTGTAACATAACTCAATAATAATAACAAAGTCACAAATAACAAAGAAAAAGAGGAAGACAAAGTTTATCAAAATAACAGGAAATATGAAAATTTAAATTGCGAAGAATTTAACTGTGCTAAATTCACACAATTTCATTTATCATTAGCATGATATTTCGTTGAAAAATTGATGAAATATTGATTATTAAATTGCAATACCTTTCAAGCACCACCTGGTATATTGCTCAATTATACCTTCTACCTCTCTCTACCGAGCATATAACCAAATACTTTGGTCTATATTTTCGTGAGAGACCCTTCATTTCTGAAGGATAATATTGTCTTTGTATTCTGATTAATATTCATAAAGGGAAGTTATTTTACGAACAGCCAGAAGCTGAAATTAACCCTCAAAATATATTTGTTCTTCAATTAATCATTTCAACAAGAAACCTTACATGACTAATTTCATGAGCAAGTCAGTGACTTTGAATCGATAAATATCCTCAATATTACCCTATTCGACAATGGGTAATGATGAAGATGCGAAATCACTTTTCCTCGATAAATGGATTCGGAATTCTATACAGTTCTCTAACTGGATATTATACATAGTTCATCTAACTTGAAAGACATATTATTTGGGAAGCGGTTATTATATATTCTTGAAAAAATCACTTGATGTTAAAGTTATACATGAAAATAGAAAAAGTAAAAGGTTATAGAAAAAGTAGAAAGTGGAGGAAAACTTGTAGTAGAATTCTTTCAAGTGATATAGCTTTCTGATTACGAAAAAAATTTGTTTCCTGAAAATCATAGGGTTAGTTGATACAGGATTCCTATTCACATTTCTGGATTGAATTGTAGATACTTTGATTTTAATTAGTGCTAAATTTCGTTTCTCCACTCAAACAAAATTCAATGAATCTATTCAATCGGTTCTTCACTGAAGCTGTTTTCTGTTTCAATACCACATTATATGCACTTATAAACTTTCGCAATTGAAATTGAGTTGAAAACTTCAGACATGTACATGTGTATGTATCTATACGTATTATTCAGTGACTATAACAACCATACATATATAAGTTAATGCGAAATAATATTTTGGAAATGATTTTCGGAAGTGACACTGAGCACTTATAGAAATCGTTTCAACCAGTAGCATCAATATTTGCAAGCAGAAAATATACCAACACCTATTATCGTACCCTAGGACATGTCAAGTGTGGAAAAACTATTGGAATCATTTTTGAAAACCAAATAATCAGTATATTTTCTAACACTATTATAAACCTAACAATCAAATTTCGATGATAAAATTGTTATTAGATCTCCATAATATTAAATATAATTTTCTAAAATCTGTCAATAACAGCTTTCAATAGGAGGAATGAATATTAAAAGAAGAAAAAACAAACTTTTCAAAACAGGATGAATATCACCAAAAATCGTACGACCGTTATACTTTTTCTTGATAAAAAGTAATCTATACACCAATTCAGATTGAATTCTATATCTCGAAACATGCTAATGAAACCGAATTTTCACGAATTTTATCCAAATTCCTTTAAATAACACATTACCTATGGTATATTGTGATATGCTATCAATCAGACTATTTTTTCAAATTTTTGTTTATAATTCTATTGGGCAAAAGCCCTTTTGGCTTCCACTTGAGTCATTAGCCAGCAATTGATAAATGAAAAACCGAAAATGTTAGGATGAGTTCTAATTCCATACTATTTTCTGAAATAAAACCACAAATAAACAATAACGCTGATAATTACGATTATCAAAGGATTGACAAGGATACTGTGCGCCAAGGGGCTCTTCAAGGCGACTTTTTTTCTTCATACACAAACATGACTAAGCCACGGTAAGAAAGGTACTAACATTAGGAAGGATACATAAGGAAAATCAACGTAGATATTAGATTTTTAGTTTAAGCAAATTGATATATTCCAATAATAATTCGTGAAACTTTATATCACCAATGGACAACAAAAAAGCCAAATTAAATGGTTGATTAAATTTGTCGAGGGCACTTATTCATACTTGAGGCTCAAGTGACCATTATGCAGCTTCTCCACAGCTACATAATGGAGAATCCTCCAGGCCAATTCTGTGTTGGTACCTCGGACATAATATATGACCAGACCTTAAACGAGATATAATTCTAATAGGCACTCTATTAAAGTCAGTATGATAAATCCAAGTAGTTAACATTAGGAATTGGCTGAATATGACTTGAAAAGGTAGAATTGGCTGAATACTTTTATATGTTGTACCTTCAGAATTGGATTGATATTCAGCTTCCCATTCATTCGAAACTTACCTCTCGAAATGAAGAAATAAATCAGAATAAATACATCTTGAAACCTCAGCTACCTTATTTGCCGCATATTTAGCAGCTGAGTCTGCGGATTCGTTATATCGAATACCAACACGAGCCTAAACCCAAAGAAAATTGACTTCAATTTTAAGGTGGTTCAATCGCTGTAGAGTATTAACAATATTTTCATGAATTACTGATATCGAGAATGTAATATAAATATGTATATAAATATTACACCTCTACAATGAAACTAGGACATTTTGACTTTCAGATATAATAACGAATTTTTTTACAGAAAATTTGGAATTATGGTCTTCTATATATTTTAGTGCTAGAAGGACAGCATAGAGTTTGCCATGAAACACTGAGAATTATTTATTCATAGATGACTTGTCACTAATGTTGAATAGAAGGTCATACATAGCTGCTTCAACATTCCAATTTGAGGATTTAAAAGCATCGGTGTATAATTGATGATAATTTATATAGAAATTGTTAATAATCTATGAAATTTGTACTTATGTACATTTAGTAACATCATGGGAAGGAACAAAAGCATTAGGAAATATTATTATATATTAGGAATTGTCCAATATTCCACCCAAAGATAGGAAGATTATCTTCTATGATAAGTTCAGCTCTGTAATCAACTAATATACTGTAACATGATATAAAAACAAGATCCCTTTTAACTACCCTATATCTCTCAGTCAAAGTTAACGAAAAAAATCATGTATATATTTTATGACTGATCTACTAAAAGCCATTCTTTTGGAAACAAATTTACCACCTAAACAATACCTCCTATGTTTTAAAGGCAACTCACCAGACTCAGAAAAAACAACGTCATTTAGAGAGCTATTCAAAAAACCCATGCGTAGTTTGATGGATTTTCTTTGTGTTATATCCAATTGATCCAAATTAGTGTTGAAAATCTTGCGGTAAAATATACAATCATCTAATATTGATTGTATGAGATTACGGTAAAATAGTAAATATATATTTTGATCAGAACCCCAATTGTTTTGACAGACATACCTCAATAACTGCATTCCTTTTCTGACTGTCTGTTTCAAATAATTGATATGTTGTTTCCGTGTCATTTTCCTATCTTCTATTAATCCAAGAAATTTAACACGTTCTTTGTGTTGTAATTCTGATAATGTAAATCAATGCGCTATGGGTAAAAGTCAAACCATAGTTTCAGAAGGTGAAAGAGAATAACCCCGCGAATCCGGAAAAGTAACTAAATTACACATTGCCTCCTTCAGATCACGATGACACCCCTATACACCCTCATTGTTTGTAGTTATATATTGCGATATTGCGATATCATAAAATTGGAGAATTTTTCTCTTTGGGTTATTAAATTTTTTTTTCTAGCTATGATAATATACAACGTTCAGTAAAGGGGGTATAATTCCACCTGAAGCAAACCCGAATTTGTAGATCTTGGATCTGATAACTTCCCATTCAGTTTTAGGAGGAGTTTTAGTAAGATAAGCAAAACTCTAAGCAAAGCAGAAGATGAGGAGACACAAATCTATTTTTCCTATTTTCCTCCACCTGGAGGGAAACTCTGTCAATGATATCAGCAAAAACGGACATCAGAATACTTCTAATAGAGAAGGCTTTATATATATATATATATATATATATATATATATATATATATATATATATATATATATATATATATATATATATATATATATATATATATATATATATATATATATATATCTGTTAATAAGTGGACAATAGTATCATAAGTAAAATGACCTTTACGAAAACCGAATTGAGTAGATGGAAATTTGTTACTTGGTTTCATCCACCAAACTGAATGAAACTTATGCATTCTTTCGAATGTCTTCAGTACACAAAAACCTAGAGAATTCGGCTTAAATGATTTTGCTTTATAATTTTCTGAAATAATCCCATTCTCTAAAATGTCATAGGAAATATGGATGAACCATTTTTTTACTATCACATTTAGATTATATAACATATATAAGTAATGAGAATGGTATGCAAAGAGGATCTAATTCCTGAGAATTCAAATATTGAATATTTTTTCCTTTTAATTGGTACCTAACGGAGATAAATTGGTTGAAAAATTCTCCATCCACTAGAGGATATTTAATTGTGTTTAAATTCTTCATTTTAAAATTTGTTTTCGATAAATCTTCATTCGACTAAGTATCAATATTTTTTAATGAACCCCTAATTTCTCTTAACATTGAAATGACCACTTCACACATAATATGTCTCATAGAAGATGTTTTAAAAAATTTTTCATTTCCGCATTATTCTCTGTGCCTCTCAAAAGAACTCCATTTCCCAAACTGGAAGGGAAAGATTTTATTATTTATGTATGCTTTATTTGAAGTTCATAATAAGATTTCTTGTTTACGGAATTTTTTCTTTTTGAATTTCTCAAATATGGAAAATGATTACTATTTAGTGAGGGTATGTTAGTTACGTTAGAAATTTGGGTAGCAGAAGCTGCAATGCTGCCTTCATTTTTTTTAACAGCGTTTCTGTGTGATTTTCAGTTGTCATTGTTTCTTTTATTTTTTTTTTGTTTACGAAAAGCTGAACAATTTTTGTTGTCTGTTGATTCATGGTCTCCCTTACAATGTACATATAATGGTACAGCTGCATAACAATTTTCAAAATCATGATTACCTTCATATTTAGAACAACGAGAGATACTTCAGGGTATCTACATGACCAAACCTCAGACATTGCTTACATTGTACAACTCTTTGAATAAAGGCAACACCTTCCTAACACAATCAAATATTGAAACCTTATTCGGCAATACCTGTCCTTAAAAAGTAATTAAAATACTGAAACTTGAGACTTCTGTCTTCATTGGAAATTTTTCGAGTCAATCTTTAAAATTTTAGAATCTCAAATGTATTACCCATAATAGGTTCAATATATGTTTATAGTTCAGTTTTAGGAATATCTAGAACTATAGCTCTTTACACACCCTGCCTTCGGTGTGATAAGAGAACGAAAAATAGAGGAATATAACCTCACGTTTATTAATCGCCAAAAATTCAGAAAACAAAAATTTGTTTGCACTGAAGTGAGATATGAAATGAATTTTCAATCTATTTTTTTCACATTGTTTTCAATTGAAATAATATTAAATAAATACAACTGTTCAATTGAAATAATATTAAATAAATATAAGTGTTTATTTGATAATTGATGAGACCGATACTTGAAGAAAATTAATATCCATAATGAAACAATATTCAGAAATTTCTCATAATTTAATATAAATGAGAATGACGACGTTTCAAAGTACTACTTCTTTATCAAATGCTGGATTAATACTATGTGTAATTTTACAAACTCAATACTTATAGCTATTTTCACAGAACATAGCAGGTATGTTCTATGACTAACTTGGATTGAGTACCTTAGAATACAGTGATATTTAACAATAGGATTGTATACCTAGAGATGAACACAGAAAAAAAAGTGTTTATTTATTATAAATTTTGTGAAACCTAGCCAAGTGTTTTCTATTCAATATATTAAACAATGTTTCATAAAGAAATCAGCGAACACTCGGTCAAATTTAGGAAATAATATTATTCGATATAGAAATTGCATATCTGTGTATTAATCTGCCGAATTTGATAGCATGAACATTGCCGATATGTTTATCGCATCTTTCTATATAAACAACATACGGCCCAATATCAAAGAAATCATATGTAGGAATTTTTTGTGACTCCCGGATAATGAGACTTTTTTGACTTCACCGAATTCGAATTATAAACATTTTATATTCGAAAATGATGATTGATGAGGCTTTTTGAGGATTGTTTGATACTTGGAGAAAATTAATATCCATAATGAAACAATATTTAAAATTTTCTCATAATTTAATACAAATACGCATGACGACGTTTCGAAGTACTATTTCTTTATCAAATGCTGAATTAATACCGATTTTTTTTATTTACTGATAATTATTTTTTTCAGCAATTAACTACTTGATTTGAAGTTGATCCATCATGGAAACGAACTCACTGAATCTTCGTTTCTGTAATTTTTAGATGAAATTGTTTTCGAAACTTGAGTTTCGAATTCTGCCAGATATTATTCTGGCCTTATAAATTAGGTAGGCATATTGAATGAAACCACTTTTCTCGGTTTCACAAAGATTATAATAAATACTTGACAATTGCTTCGGTGGGTTACCCCATTCTCAAAAGTTCCACTGTTTAAAAGATTCAACTTTTTTGGACAATTGTCCAAGTATTTATTATAAATGTTGTGAAACCAAACCAAGTGTTTTTATTTAATACATTGAATAATGTTTCACCAAGAGATTAGCGAACATTCAATCAAATTTAATAATAAATTAGAGTTGTGCTGCGAACTAGAGGGGCCAACATGAAGCGAACTCACCGGATTATTTATTTGAGTATCTGGAATTTCCATATCCAAGTCTTCTTCAACATCATTTAAAATTGTTTTGAAATAATATCACTTGTACAGTACACACCTCCCCATTTACTAGGCGGCTCAGTATTTGAAGTCATTGGATTTTAACACCGAATTAGAACTCAAAGAATAAGATTAAAATTCTTCTCATAGTTTATAGATTATAAGACAAACGCTGCGACACCAAACAACACATGCAACCGATATGATATCTGAACCACAACTGTAAATCAGATTAATTAGAACAGGCAAATTTTCGTTATGAAATATCGTCTAGTGCCCCTTTTCTACCATTGGAGTAGTTTGGAGATAAAGGTTTCAATGATTTAGTTACTATAATATAATATTAAAAGGTATTCAGCGTCATTCAAGAATAAATGGTTATACCTTTGTCGTAAGAAATGAAAGGAAATGTAACACTCAATTTGTATAAAATACATGTTTTTTTTACGGTAACATACATTTTTCGGGATAAATAGTAACACACGACAATATGCCAACTTCGCAGGATTTCATAATAATAATAATAATATAATTTTATTGAGAAACATTCCTTACATAGTAAAATTACATTCATTTCAATTGATAAATGATTACAACTAAGAGAAATGCTCTCAAAAGGACCGAATTCAGTTTGTAGTCTGATCTTCCATTCAGCCCTCGAGCAAAAATATTGGTTCAAACAAAAATTTCCTCAGAGATATTAAACATTTGAGACAATTTCACATGGTGAAGAACATTTGTGTTCATAAAATATATAAATATACAAATATATGATACAAAAAATTGATTCATACATTATTGCCTACATCCGAATCATCGAAGTACTCTGACACACTATAGTATGCCTTTGTTAAGAGCAGAGATTTAACTCTCCTCTTAAACAAATGAGCTTTCAGTACTTTCAAATTCGATGGTAAATGGTTGAAAATTTTAATGCTCTGACAATAGAGAGAGTGCTCAAATTTAGCTGTTTTATGCATAGGAATAAGTAGCACATCCCTGTTTCTTGTTGAATACTCATGATTACTATTCATACCCATCCATTCTAGACCAGGGTCGATAATTTTTGGATCAAAAAAAAAAAAAATAGTACGATGAAACCCGTGAAGAAAAGGCGAGAATATAACAAAAATGAAAGGAAAAATAAATTACGGGCGATCTGAGGTCGGGAAGTGCAAAGGGGTGAGTTTTAAGGGTAAAAAACGGTGTACCTCGATTTCCAGCAAAACTGAAAGTTCTATGGAAAAAAATTTAATGACAAAGTTGTAGGTAATAAAGAGACCTACAACTTTTGTTATCACGCTTTTTTCACATAACCTCAAAATTTATGTGAAAAGTTCAATTAATCAAGTTTTTCGTTTTTTATTTTTCTTATGCAAAAAAAAAATTTTTTCACGCAATTTGATGAAAACTCACCTTGCTATGCCTGAAGACACTGTAATTTTCTTGATTTGAAATATTTATTTTTTCACTTTATTTTGACTTAATATCGAAAAACACCCTAATTTTCAATCGGATATTCTCACGTCAAGATATCAGCTTTTTGAAAAAAGTCGTAGAGTTTTTTGTTCGCTGAAATCTCTACTTTCTGATGATGTGAAAAAATATATACATTACTATGGAAAATGTTCTCAGAAATGCAAAGAAAAGAAAGAACTCAAATCCGAAATTTTTTTCCCCCTTTTAAATCCTATATATCTTGCAAACTTCATGATTTATGGATTTGTAATTTTTTTGCTCATCAATGTTACATAGAATCTTACGTTTTTCAAGTATAATTAAAGTGTAAATTTTACTAAATAGCTCAAAATTGTACATAGTGATTAAAAAAAGTTTAGTATTCGAATTCTTTCTTTGAATTTTCTGAGAACATTTACCACAGTAATGTATATATTTTTTTACATTACCAGAAAGAAGAGATTTCAGCGAACAAAAAACTTCCAGACTTTTTTTAAAAAGCTGTTATTTTGATGCGAGAATTTTTGATTGAAAATTAGGCTGTTTTTTATGATATTGTCAAAATAAGGTGAAAAAAAAATATTTCAAATCGAAAAATCACAGCTTCTTGAGGACATAGAAAGGTAAGTTCTCACCAAATTTTTTGAAAAAATATGTTTTTTTGCATAAGATAAAAATAAAAAACCAGGAACTTGATTATTTTAATTTTTCACATAAATTTTGAAGTAATGTGAAAAAAGTGTGATCACAAAAGTTGTAGGTCACTTTATTACCTACAACTTTGTCATTCAATTTTTTCACATAAGACTTTTAATTTTGCCGGAAATCGAGGTACAGCGCTTTTTACCTTCAAAAACTCACCTCCTTCCACTTCCCGACCTCAGATCGCCCGCAATTTTTTTTTTCATTTTTGTTATATTCTTGTTATTTTTTAACGGATTCCATCCTACAATAATTTTTTTCACTTTTTACCATTCTCAAAATTATCGACAATTCAGTCGTTTTCTTGATACACCAAATGCCTAAACGTTCACATTTATAATAATAAATAATTGATATTCAACAATAATATATTGATGAATATTGGTGAATGAATATTTCTGGAAGAGGTTCAGATTCAAATGCAATTTTCTAGGATATTTTTTATTTTTCGTAATAATTCTACATATTTATAAAAATACAACATTTATAAAAATTTTTCAACATCAAAGGATAATAACAATTTTATACACCAAAATATTTATATACATACCTACACTTATGATAAAATGAAATGTGAAGCTTCTTGAAAGCCCGTCAATTTAATATTCATTTGAGAAACTGAGTTTCCAATAATTTTGTCAAGTGAGCAAATATTCAGGCTTCAAATAAAATTTTAAGTAATTTATTTAGCTAAGCTTATAATTATTAGATGCGGAAATTGATGATGAACATTTTGATGAATTTAGTGTAAAAGTGGCAAGTGTGAGATATAAATGGAACCGTTTTCACAGCTATTTACAATGGAAAATTAATTATGACTAATTAAATAATAACACATTGAAGAGAAATGATAAATAATTTACGATCATTATGTTCCGAATGATTTTTTACAATGTAAAACTACGAGCGATTAGCTATAACTTTCTTTCAACAGAAGTCGGTAGTATACAAAACTTTCTTCCCTGAGAGTGTCTTATATCAATAGGGAGTATTATTTCTTATTTCAATAAGTGCACAGGTATTTAGAACAATGCTTTCGATACATATTACTCAGTGAAAGAACTTAATTGTCTTATCTCACGAGATGTTTAACAGCAGAAATTTGAATGTTTAAACAATGATTAAGTTATAGAATCAAAGCAAAGTTCGAGAAATATGAAAAAACCTAACTACAATCACTAAATGGATACTTCTATTTTTAGTTCTGACAATGTAAAGTCTCTAAATATAGATTATCTAATGACATGTCTGAATGTGTCAAACTTTGCTTGAAATTCTTTCATTAAGGTAGACTACGGACTTCGTTAAACAATAGTTATTAATTATGTAAACGCTGGAAATGTTTTGAAGAAGATGTTATTCTTCGTCCACTTATTGAGTGGTAAAGCTTTGAAACAACAAAACATCTGGAATTAGATCAGAGCTGTCACTAGACGGGCCTTGAAGTTGACCAATCTCTCACTTGTCTGAGCCAGACGCTGCAAAAATAAAAGGAAGAGCATTATTCATTAGTACAATTATACATCAAAACCATATGTATTTTATATCACGTTAGTTTCCTCTACCTCATATAACGTCGTGAAATATACGATATATTCTAACTGTTAAATAATTTGAATTATAACATACGCCTCGAATATCAACTTCCAAAGTAAAATTCATTGGCGAAGTATCAAGTCAATTTGAAATCCAAACCAGTGGTCGGCAGGAGGACGGACTTTCGACATTCCTTTTCAACATTGTTTTCGAAAAGATTATTAGGGAATGGGAACTTCACGTGAAGGGCATGGTATCAAAAAAGAAAATCCAATAAATATCAAATGTCTCGCCTTTGCAGACGATATTACAATCATTACAAACAACGGAACGGAAGCCATTCTCGTCGTAGAAAAGCTACATGAAATTGCGCAGAAAACCGGAGAAATATCTTGTAATAAAACGAAATACATGAAAAGAAAACCAAAAAATAAATCTTTTGTTATCACAAAACATGGAGAAATTCTACAAGTCGGCCATTTTAAATAGCTCGGGGAAGTTATACAGTCCTCAGGTTTAAACCGAATCGCTAATGAACAGAGAATTACCACGCTCCAAAGGGCCTATAAGCTTACATGGGCTTACTATTACCAAAAATGAGGCATTATAACACCACGATTCTTCCAGAAGCAATCTATGCATCCGAAACAATGGTTATTGACGGTCATTCAAGAATAAGAGAAATAGAAAAACAAAAACGAAAAATTTTTAAGAAAGATTTTCGGGCCAATCAATAGAAACGGCATTTGGATGAAAAGACCTCAGAATGACCTTTATCGAAAGACAAATCCGATAACTGAAGTAATCATAAATCGACGAGCAAACATATGTCTACAGAATGAAACAGTCCAGAATACCGAAGAAAATACTCGATATAATTATGAAGAGTAAATGCGGAACTGAGTGACTAAAAGAGGTCCAAAAAGATCTACAACAGATCAATATAAAAAATCTCGAAGATCGCACTGAATGTCGCTATAAAATCGCACATGTGAAGTTTTGAAGGCAAAAAAGATGAAGCAAAAGTCCTAATTGCGAATTCGAGTTCAATCGCTCTCCTTGGAAGGAACAATCGTAATAATGATTAAAATAATACACCTCAAAAATGTTGCGTGGATACAATTTTTAGCATAAGATCATTTAAATGCCCCCTGAGATATTCCTCGTTAGTTTCCGTGAATTTTCAAGTCTTGCACAAATCCTACTGAATAAGTGCCTTGGTTGATTGAAACTGAAAGAATTGAGTAGGTTGCATATAAATCTTATAACATGTCATGACAAGGTGAGAGATATCTTTTGATGCAATTCTAATTGTTCTGTTTTTAGCAGATATGTTGACAGAGTTTTAATCAGAAGAAACGAAAAAATAAGTCAAGAAAAAGGTTATTCAATTTCCAGTAGAGAGTTCGTTGAAAATTCATTACCCGAGTAGTAGCTCCTTAGTAATGAAAACTCTCCAGTATGCTGCTTCCATTTAGCTTCATCAGCGTTCCTTACATGAAAAGGGAACTTGTTATGAAATTGAAAATAATAAGCCTTCTGACAATTACTTCATTTGCCTAGTCTGCACGTAGGTCTTATTTGTTTTTTGTGTTATATACGTGAAAATCTGTATTTGACCTAACATTTTTATTTTTCTACAGTTTATGTCAATAAATAGAGCTTTCGTTGGTATAAAGACAAGGCGAAGCCAGGATTTCTAGCTGAGGAAATGCATTTCTGCAGTTATGGTCTATATGCATAATAATCGAATACACTTCCTTTGAAGTCCAAAAATACTTATTGCTCCAAAATAGCAACCCCATGGAAGGATTCCATATCTTATGTGTGACTCAATTAACACGAAGTTCGCTTCTCTCAAAATATAGAACGACAAGCTTCAGAAGCTTGTCGAACAACTGACTCAGGTATAAATTTCTTGTTAAACCACCATCAACAGAAATACCAAGAAATTTATACTCATTCACAACATAATGACCCAAATAAAATGAAGGTGTGATCGTCTTTTCTGCATTCGTCTTGATTCATTTGCAGAGAATCTCATGCAGCAAGACTAAAATGCATATTATCGCCCAATTTCGCTTAGCAAGCCAGATCAGTATTGGACACAGACAAATTTGTATCACTGCAAACCGTCATGCTGAGGCACCTAACAAGTGATCGAGGATGAGTGCCAGGAAAAGTAGAGGGCTGAGTACTGAGCCCTGTGTAACCCCGATTTTCACCATTACACACACCGAATAATTTCCCTCTACTGCTATTGAAACCACCATGCCTCATATAAACAAAGAAAATAGTATATGCTATAGAGAATATTTGTGTTTTATGAACTATGAAATCAGAACACAGATGAGTTAATTTCGTATGAATATATTTCAAATGAAATATTTGATGATTAACTGAATGAACTTACCAATATTAGATCTTGTACCAAATTGGCGATTCCTCTGTTAGCGATGACAAAAAGTCTGGTGATAGGTCCAGGAATACCTTCCGTGTAGCCATCGGCACCTTTAGCGATATCAATCTCGGCAACTCCGCCTGCTGATGCTTGACCGGCATCAACTTCTTCAGTAGCACCAGAGCCAGCTACCAACTGTCAAAATAAATCGATGTTAGTGTTTTGTATGAAAAACTATTACTTTGCGGATTTACAATATTTGACAGTATTTACACCAACCCTCCATTATAAAAGTTTATTGGTATATCAGACATTTCATAGTATTGTTAAATTTGCGTATTTTTACATTATTCATTCATTTTAAGTCTGATAATTCATTCCAACAATGTAAATTTACTAACATGCAACAAAATTTCATGATTAGCTATTTTTTCAGTGACAATTGCAACATATATGAGTATATGAAGAAGTATTTTGTATTTATATAATGGTATTCCTGAGTGAACCATGGTTCCTGAGGTCCTACCTTGCTGATTCCCCAAGAATGTTTGAATATATTGCTAGATGTTTGATAAACACCATCCAGGAATCTATGAAAATTCGTGTCTGAATTCAATTCTTAAATCAAGTATATTATACTTTGTACTAGAAAGAGTCCCTTTTCTCCCGATGAAAACCTATTTAAGAAAGAACATTTAAATAATGTTTTTTGAATGCGAAATGAAAAGATTTGCAGGTTTGATATGAAAGGATATAGTTATACAAAACCAGTTTTCAAAAAGCGTGGAATTTTTCATTTATTTCAAATGAATCGAATTAAACGAAAAAACAAAATATGTATGAATGAAAATTTATAGAAGTGTTCCTATATTGATAGAAGTAGATATAATTGAATAACGACATTCTTCAGAAAATCGAGAATAATAACGGTTTTCAACTTATCCTTTAAATATATCTGATTATACAAAAACAAAAGTAATTGTTTTGGAGCTATGCTTTCGTTATAAAAACAACAATGTTTTTTATTAGCAGATTCAAAATCATTTATTATGATTTCCAAGTGACTTTATCGAAGTGGAAGAGAATTGACATATCTGTAATTTTTTCGAATTTTTCTGTATTTTTGGTTGAACCGACTCACATGCTGTAGTTTGGGATATTATTCCAGTTGTTTTCAATTCATTGTGAGGAATAAAAAGATTTTCCATCAAGTTCATGGTGATATACTATCATACATTTCGAAGTTATTTCTGGCGGTGTTATCATTTCTTCTGAAATAATTAAGGTAGTTTCGAGTTATTGCCTGAGCCAACAAAAGAACATTACATTATATCAATAGAGAAACACAAAAAATCACCATTGAAGGAGATTCTTTACGACACTATATACATGTGAAAGCATTTATCAATAGATCGAATGATTCAGTTTTTTAAAACACTGAACTTTAAACATTCCGAAACGGTGCATATCTAGTTTGCATTCGGTCAGCACATCTCATTCAAAGACCGTTGAACCGTTATACAATTACCTATTTCACTGACGCTGTTGAACACAAATTAAGAGCATTCAATTGAAATTCCGCCATAATTCACCATAGCTATGATAATTTGTCTTTTTATAATCATCTAAGAATCTTGAAAAAGAAATAACGATATATTTTCTCTTCAAGTTTTTTACCTATAATTTTGAAGAGGTTTCCATCTTTAACAGCTTTAACATTCCAATGAGATTTGCGAAAATATCTTTTGAGTTCGTTTCATTTCATATATTTCCATGATCTAATCCCTTTTTACTTAAAACTGAAAGGGCAATTATGGAAGACCTTCACCCTAATTTCGTACATTCTTCATGCAGTAATTTATTAGTGGATATTTTTAATGAAATAACGATGTAATAGACTAGTTGACTCGTATCAAACTTGATTCAATCAGTAGTTATTTTTTTCGATATTTTACTTCAAAACCCATTTTCATCGACTTTGAATATCATCATTTGAATATCATTTATTGTGAGATAATAAGTTAATTATAATAATAAGTTTATTGTCATTACAAACAGTAGTTCTACAAATTTTAACAAATTTCAATTAATCTATGACAAAAAACCATAAGATGCACCCAATATGAAAAACAATGATAGTATTTAAGAAAAAGACAGGTGGTTATATACATTCAGTTGAAATAATACGAAACTCTGAAAACGACATCGATCATGCTGGAACTCATTTAGCGAATGTTAAATTTTCTGTGCTTTGATTTTTGATATTGAAAACTGACTTCCATATTTAATTTTACTTGGATTCAGTTCTACTAATGATTAGTGTAGTAGATTTCACAATAAAAAATGGGTGAAAACATGGTTGACGAAAAGAAAATGTTTATTTTCGACATGTTTTTGCCTGCTTAGGGAAAGTGAACCCTCGAGGTTTTTTTTAATTCTGAAAGAGTTATAATAGTATATAAGATTTGAAAACCTACTCCAAAAAAAAAGAGTCAACTGGACTATTACACAAAATTATATAAATATTAATATACATATAGACTGTTAATAATAATTTCATTCAAATAAGTATATACATAATAATATAAACATCTGTATTCGTTGAGCGAAATGAGCAGTATGTCAAAAATTTAAGGGAGACTCTTGTCTCCCTTAAAATTATCTGAAAACTTAATTTGACGGATACTCGTAGTTATCCCATCGAGACCAACTACTCAGATATAGAACCAAATAAATCAAATCTTCTTTAAAACAAGACCAAGAATCACAGTTCACGGACAAAAGTCATGCACCTTTGATGCTCATGTAAAGTCTGTCATTTTTTGGCAATTTTAATCATTTTCATTTATGTGAGAAATCTGAAGAAGATATCTTTTCTTGAATAGGAAGGAGCAGAAATTGGAACGTTAGCGAAAGTAAGAAGCAAGAAGAAAAAACTTAGCGAAACGACCAATAAAATCAAATTTTCCATTCGAATGTCTGTGATTGAATATCCATTTGAGCCGAAATGATCGAGAATATCAATTTTTATTGACTAATTTGTTGTGGAGACATCTTCATTCAGAAAATTGTGCAAAGGCAATTTCGATTCTCGATATAAACTTTGAAAAACCTGAATACCGACAAGGATCTACTCTTAAAAATTATCTTGCATTTTCGAATGAATAATTTCATCAATATTAAAATTTAAGTATTTGAACAATTTACTATTTAACATTCCACAAAACTTGAAAATTACCTACTCTAGTATTTTTGCACACATGTGTTGTCGATTTTAATATTCGTTCAAATAGGATGAGAAAGACATAGGCCTATATATATTTTCAACGACTGAATTGAATGAAGCAACAAAGTTAATCACTTTAAGATAGGGTGAGTACCTATATACACGAAAAAATGACAAAATTGTGAATGATGAATGTTAAAGTTTTTCGAATGAAATGAACTCAGACACACCAAAATTTTCCAATAGTTCAAGTCAACTTTGTTAATAACACACCAATTTTCCATAGATCTTATTTTGAAAATTATATTTTTCACAGTTCAGAAAATTGAGGATTCTCTTCAAGAAATAAATTGGATGATTTTCGATTGCCACATTTTGCCACGTTATTCATGATTGTAAAACAAATAATGTACATTTGTACACATCTACTGATTCTACTCTACCTATTGTTTACTGTGATAGGTACTTTACACATACAATGCAGGCAATTCTTTTATTCAATACCTGTCTAGAACTTGTCTTCACATATCCGACACTTTCAGTTCCAGCTACTAGTCTGTAGAAAGTTCCCACGGCCCTTCCTGTCATGTCAGCTGTGCTCTAAATACTAAACAATGTATTTTTCCAAACATTTTCACCGATAATTCATTCAATTTTCATTCTATAGCTATTATCAACAATAGGATAATCCATTGCTTTCAAAGAGACATTATATTTCCATACTGTTAAGGTGAAATTAGAAACTCCAGAGAAAACAACATAAAAACTTAGACCCAGTATCGTCATTTCTTTCCATTTTTTATGTCGAATTTGAAGTTTTCATGTCAGAACTATATGAAAAACGAAATGAAAGGGCATAATATTTTGTGATGTTTATGTCAAAGCAATTTAAGTTATATGCTTCTTTGGAATTCTCCGATAGTTTTCTATTGATTTTTGCAAATCTTTCAGTTGAAGTCTTCAATTTGTTTCAAAAACTTTTTCATTCGAATAGAATGATCACAAAATAGCCAAGTTATTCGTTGATCATTGAAGTTTTCAATACCATTTCTTCACTTAGAATTATGTACTCTGATGATACTTTCAGAGTACTTCTCTATAATACAATACACGAAATGTATATATATATATATATATATATATATATATATATATATATATATATATATATATATATATATATATATATATATATATATATATATATATATATATATATATATATATATATATATATTTATACAGCTACAGAATTCGTGCATACAATGCTCAATTAGCATAATTCGGCTAAAACTGTCACAGGGCTGCCTTCAACACAAACTCGCATCTCTTCTCAAGAATGAATATCCAGTGCTTTTCATACAAGTACCATACAGCAATGTTACATGCTATTATGGGAATCTTCAGTGACATGCAATCAAGTTTCGATGTTTTTCCAAGAGCACCCAGGTGCTATTTCTTCAAGAATTCCATCTTCTGATGCGATAGGGCCACGGTGCGTTAAAAAAAATATCGAAACTTGATTCTTTGGATGCATGCAACTGATGATTCTCATGATAGGATGAAACAGCGCATTATGGTTTTTTCCAATATGTTCTCTGTTCTTCCAAATCGAAAAGTATTCACTCTCGAGATTCGATAGTTTATGTTTTCGTTGACAACATTTGTGTGAACAGCTCCCTGGGAGTTTTGTTCGAAATATTTGGATATTCTGTCATAATTATATCGTTCATACTGTTATAAAATGTTGGAGAATGTAACTATCTGGAATTTGTTTCGCATTGCTAGAAATTATTTTCAGTCACGCTTCGGTTGCTGGTGTCATAACCATTTCCTTAATCTAATAAGCTTCTGGACATAACAGTTATATTGAAGTTGTAGAATATAGATTATGCGATGTTTTTAACGTAATATCAACAATAGTAATTGTTTCAAAACGATTTTGTGTTCGTGAGCAACAACTTGAGAACTGATTATAATGTGTGAGCAAGTATATTTGTAACAAGTCACGACCCCTTATTGAGGGAACTTGACCTTTGCGGTATCGTACTAGATCGAAACAATTGATTATATTCCTTATCTATGGAGGTATAATTTGATTGAGTTAAATTGCATACATATTATACGCGTACATAAAACTGCTCGTTCAACTTCAAGACGTATATATGGAGATTAAAATAGAAATACCACTAAACTCTTTTCACTAAGTCTAGTACTAAGTACTATTTTCACATTTTAGGTTATCTACTTGAAGGAATATTGGAAGACAAGTTTTGGTACTAATTTGTTGCGTGTACTAAACACAGTGATTAATAAAAAAACGGAACATACTGTATATTAGATTAACTGAACAATATGGATTAACTGCATGAATTCAGTTCTTTGTTCCAAAAATTTTCACTAAATGACTCACATTTTAGTTTCGTAAGTGATGAACCCTAAGTGTACATACAGATATTTTGATAACTGAAAACGAAAGAAGTTTTTATTCCAGCATTGCATCGATATTCGCATAATAAAAACTGAGAACTTAGGAATTGAAAATTGAAATATATAATTGGATTCTTAAAACTAGTTTCTAAAATTTATGACAAATTGAATGCCAAACGTTTTCATGATGTTGAGAAATTAATCATAGAAAGTCACGATAACATCAGGGTTTATTGGATATCTCGTTACTTGAATAGTCTAAAAGTCTATCAACTTCGTGTAGTTGAACATACTGAATAGAGGCATTCTGAAAATGTAAATTACTATTTAACATTTGATTTATAGCATTGAATTTGAGTGTCAGAATAGAACGAGATTGATACGTCTCATTCATGGTTTTCAATCTGTCAATTTCATCATAATCCTCATCGTGATAGACGTTCGACATAGATACAGCTTTCATATAAAGTAGCGTACGTAATTTTTTTATTGTGCCATTAGGAAATACATCTAAAGTCAGGATTTAGGTTTCGACTTCTTGGAATTTTGTGGAAAACCTTCACACTATTCTTTACTATTTTGTGGGGCCTTCATCACCTACAAATTTATACTCAAATTCTGGAACAACCCTGAATGAAGAACTGAATGGTGAATCCAATCAGATCGCACTGAAAAAAACCTAGACTAATAATTAGTGTCCTGTTCGCTGACATAGAAATTTAAATAAAAATAAATGGGTTGAAATGAAAAAATTATTGAATTGTTACCGCTACTTAACAGTCGGATGGTTGAATCAGAAATGGAATTCTTACGACGTTTCGGCTAGTAATGTATTTCTAACCTTTCACAAGTAAAAACAATTTTCAATGGAGGACTCTAATAAGTAATCTTTTCCAGTATTTTTCAGTTCAATCTTATTGATTTCATTTTTCATTTGATCATATCTTGCTTCAAAATTTGAACATAAATTTGTGAGTAACTTTGAAAAATTGAAGCATTCAACATGAAGTTGAAAAAATTATATACTGTCGACAATATTTTCGTAGGATCAACAGAAAAAACTAGAGAAATGTAGCATTCATCAAAATATCTGTCATTCGAACAATACTGTGGTCAAAAAGCTCGTCCATTTTATAAAACCAAATAAGTTAAAGGAAGAAAATAATATTTATGCCTTCGTGGGAGACTCATTGAAGGTGTGTGGTCTTCTTAGATTAATTCACTTTGTATTGTAGTTATAACATTTATGTTTCCAAACGTTCAATTGTGGAAATAAGATCTATATAATAAAATCTTTTCATTTTTTTATGAAATTTCTTGTAAAATCTGCGATTGGCTTGTTGACCAGGTTAATCCAGTTCAAGACATATCGATGTGCTGACGTCCGACAATTCTTGTAATCGAATGTCGAAATAGGTGATTTGCACAACTTTATTTAATGACTGCATAACAGCACCAGAGCACCTTGACGAAACATGCATGATTCACTTGGCCAAATCTAACATTCAAAACGGGTGGACTCGATAAAGCTATTTCAGCTGGAGGTGAAAGTGTTTGTGGAATATTCCGACCAAGACTGGAATTTTAAGTTTACCACACATGGGCGATGTTTTTCATTTGACCTTGGTTTTATAACCTGCATATCATAAAACTTCTTACATCATTATTATAGACAATTAAAAATAACGATAACTTTAAATTCAGCTCTGAAAAAAATTCAAATATTAAAAAATCTCTGAATGGCTGATTGAAAAACTTAAATATCCAGAGTTTCCGAAACAGTTTGTTTTCAAGTATTTTTGTTCAGTTATTTTGAAGAATTAGCATAGCTATCTATAACTCAATAAAACTGATTATTCAATTAATTTAGTACAAACTAATTGCGTTTTAATGAAAATGTTTGAATATTTGAAATATATATATATTTATATTGATATATATATTTATATATATATATATATATATATATATATATATATATATATATATATATATATATATATATATATATATATATATATATATATATATATATATATATATATAATAATACATATTTTTTAAAAATTGATTTATAATAATATTTTATGAATAATTTTTTATAATAATTGTTTTTTATAGTATAATATAATTCATTTGAATTTATTATTATACATATATAATAATATATCTAGGTGTTAGGGGGTTTTAATTAATTACGTGAAGGGGACCTAACCTCACCTGTGGAAGAGGAAGGGTCTCGACAAATATCAATTTTTTTGAAAAATACTAATATTCAAATGTGAGAAATAATTTGAATTAATGTGGAGCATGTAAATAGACTAAAATATGTCGAAATCTGATACAATGCCTGGTTAGTATAGTGGTACCCACCTGCCAATAGTTATATCTTCCAAGTGAATTAGAACTAAAGAAAAAAATATTTTTCGAACAAAATATGAATAATGAAGGATTTTCTTCAAATATACAATTAATAAAGATCAATTTATCAATCTTAGAAGTTGAAATTCAATAATAGTCTTCACTAAAAACTATTCAAAAAAAAATAATAAAAAAATTATGTTTCAACAAGATTTCACGAGAAATCAGGAAGTGGGGTCGAATACAATCTCACGATATCAAACTGAGAACGAGGGTCTGTCCAAAAATTCTCAAAACGCCTTGAATGGATGCCTAAATCGCACTCTTAATTTGGGATATATAAATGAGGGATTCTTGTATTCACTCATCTGATCAGGGTAGTAAAAAAAAGTCGATGAACGAAAATATCAAAGCGTACCACATTAAGGAGAGGTGGATTATTTGCATGCTGAAAGAATATTTTTGTCCTGATTTAGGTCTAAGTGACATCGATCGTTAGAATTTCTTTCCCGCGTTTCACTAGCACGAGTGGCGAGCTTTTGTAGAGATCGTTTCCTCTCCGTTAATCTTAAATATCACCAAAGCCAAATCCGGTGCTCCTCACCGTGAAAAATTTAGACATTTTGATACCAATGAAACTTTTGAGATGTGTTAGGACTAAAATTATAGAAATCAGGAAAAACTTGGGAGAAATCGACCCAATTCAAGGAATTTGAAGGCCCCAATTTGAGGGGTAGGATACCATTCGAGGAGTTGTCTATGACGAATGCCTTTGCAGTTCGGAAGATAAACTCAATTCTGGTAATGAAAACCTCTATTTGAGTAGATTTTCCAAACGGGACTGTCAAGTTTGGCAATTTTATCCATTGAAAATGAACTAGCGAGAATATGAAATATGAAAGGAATGGTTTCTTCATTTCCTAACGAGTAAGCAGTAAAACTCGATTTTTCTATTTCACTTATACCAATATGTTTTTTAACATGTACTTTTTATGAAGTTCGTTTTTATTCGTTGCATATTTCGATTCATTTTTGTTCTTTGTAAATTTATACATATGAACATTATTTCAATATCTATAGATATACTTTATTTATAAGAAAATATATTCCTTCATTTCATTGTGTTCCTTCATTTATTTTTGTTTTATTTGTATCATCTGTACATATGAGTTCCATTTCAACAGTTATTCACTTTACTAAATGTTTCTCTCATTTTTCATCGGATATCATTTTTCATTCATCTTTTCTCATGGTACTTATTCTCATACTCATATTTCATATTACATCATATTCTTTGTTTCATTACTTTCGGTTCTGTTTATATTTCTAAATTTCATTTTCATCTCAAGATTTATCTACTACATTCCTCTGCTTAAAAATTAAAACTTTCATGAAATGATTTTCTAATTTTCGTTGTGACAATATTGTGAAATCATTATACATTACACAAAATTGAAAATTTTGATGGTATAGTTTATTAATTATGGTCCAGAATTAAATACTTAGTAGTTGATACTTTTGGAAAAGAAAAAATGTTCAAGCCATGGACCTGTTAGTGTTGATTTGCACACGGACCGAAATCAGACAACTACGTCTCTGGTAAGAATACTTCATTAGGTTTTTTGGTGAAAACATCAACAATTGGATGGCTGTATTTTTATTCATGAAATATATTATTTTGGTGAAGCACATCAAATATACTTTTGAATAGAAATCGCATGAATAACTCAGATCTCAAAAACTGCTTTGCATTTTCTCCAAATGAGTTAAACCGTATCTTATAATGAAAAATATTTATCTTTGGTGAATTAATTGGCTAATTTCCACAAATTTAAATTCATAATGAAATTATTGCTGATATTTATCACATAAATTATCGAATTTCCAACTGAATTTTGAAAGGGAGTGTAACGAAACTTGTTACGTAATCACTGAAATTATTGATATAACGAATTTCGAAATGTTGATGTAATGAATATTCAGTTTAATTGGCAATATATATTAAATTATATTTATTTCAGGAAATCGCGTAGCTACTTATGAAATGTTATATTATTTTCCGAATATTTTAAACCTCTTCTTACCCGGATGATATCGAAAAGGAAGTTGCCTGAACCTCCTCCATGTCCGTCACCTCCGAAGGGCAGGAACCTCTTGCCTCTGTCACTGTCACTTTCTGTGTCTACGTTGCTGAGGTCATCTTGCGGCTCGGGCGCAGACTCAGCCAATTCTTGGTCTTTATCTGCCTCACTTGCTTCCCGCACATGCCTTTTCAGAATTGTGTTCTCGTTGGCAGATACCTGTAACAAAAATATTGAATTTCTTAAAAACAGTAATAAAGAATGATGAAACTAGCAAAACAAATTCATATTTAACAAAATTTATGCAGACTAGATGAAAGAGAGAAAAAATAAAAAAATTGGATCAAGGAAACAGTGAAATTGAAACAATTATTAGTTCATAGATCAAAAAGTGATTGTTTTTATGTATTTTCAGGAATTGCTTCAGGAAATGAGGACTTTTGAACCTTGAAGGAGTTAAATACAATGTGAATAATATCAAACGATGTGAAAATAAATAAGGAAGAAAGTTCAGAATGAATAAACGTATATTGCTTAACAGTTTATTAAGTATTAACGGTACTACAACAAGACAAAATAATCAGTTCTGTTGAGATGTTTTGTTGCAGATTTCAATTATTGTCATTCTTATCACCATATCCAGACCTCGCTAGAACTAGGCGAGATTATAGTGTTAATTGTTAGACTAACTTATTAGTCATTCAGAAAATAGCAGTCTTTCAAGGAATTATTCCTGAATTTTCACATGAGCCATAATTTTATATGGATCTTCGAACATAAAACTTGAAAATTGTATCTTGGAGTTTTTTAATACATCTTATGTTCATTACTTCAAATGTTGCATTCTCCACTTCGGTGAATTTACTGTTTCCTTCTCAGCTTGAAAAATGTAGATTTTATAGCTGAAGCATGAGTGATGAATAAAATTCAAAGCTGGTAATTTTGGAGAGACATCATATTTGATTGAGTGTGTTTAAATGTGTAGGTTACCAGACGAACCAAGGTTATATTGCATATTGAAGCAACGATAACACTATTGAAATACTTAATCTCAATAACGTATGAATATATAGTAGAGTCATTATTGAAATACCATAATTCTGTGATAGATAAAAGTTAAAATATTATTTTCTGATACCAAATATTTTTTTCACAGTAATTAAGCTGTGATCTACAGTTTAATGCCATTTTTAAGGCTTTGGAACTTGTGATGTAGGTACATTTAACCTGTCCATCATAACATATTCCCTATACAGTTCATATGTTGTTCAACTTGAATAGTTTTTTCGGAGAACAAGCAGTATTGAAATTCTATATTGACCACGAAAAAGTTACTGATATACAATTCAGTGATGCTGTGTTTTGCTAATCTAAACGGTGATGAAATATGTTATTTTGCGCAATAAAGAGATGTTTGGAATTTCTATAGGTACTCCTACAGATTTTCGTTCTTATACTATCCTTTCGTATTCATTCCTTACTTATGAATGAGAGAAATTATTGAAAATGAAAGTCATTGGCTGGGCAAATGGAAACGAAATTAGAAATATAAAAATAATTAGACTTAGAAATTGAATTTCCCGGATTGACCAAGGAGAGACTTTGCATTTTGTTTCGTATTTTCTCTGTGATATGAAGACGTGTCAAAAATTCTCATAATTTTGTTTGAATTATAAAACTATAATGTAAGTGACTTCGGATTTAGAACCCCACCTCATTGAAAAATTGGTTTATTCTAACATCTTGAAATATGATGTGAAAATTGTGAAATTTTCCACAATATGTGGCTGATTCTCAAATAAAATCGAAATTGGTGTCCTTGCTGATTTCTATAAAATGGGATCGAAAGTTAAAATTAACAATATTCTCTCATTTAACTTCATCACACAGTGCACTAAATTATGAATTAATTTTGTTTTCCTTGTTATAAATGAAAAACATATTCATAAATATACACCTCAAAAGCATTCCCTCATTGTGTCCCAACTACCGAATTTCAAAACCTTTTCAAATATTTTAGGTAGCTTTTCTGGAACAAAACTAAATAGTTCATTTTTCATTCATTTATAATAATATTATCTTTTTAAAAATGCATATTTTTTAGTAAAAAACACTAAGATATAAACACAAATTACATTTTCTGATGTGTCCTTAAAAGGCGAATCATTCCGTCATAATTTTTACGACAGTGAAATAAGAGTGAAATTTTGAATCAATCTCCACGCAGCGTGACATATTGTTAGTAATGTGGTAGCACTACCTACTATCAAAAAAATTTGGCGAACTCCAAAGTCACTGATCAACAGTATTGTTAAAAATACTTCAAAGGAATAATTATTCTAATTTACATACACTACCGTGTTTTGACTTATTGAAGAATATTTTATTTCATTCAATTTCTAAGAAGAATCATTCCCTCACTGTGCTATCATTCCCTCATTTTTCAATTTAAGTAACAACCCACCTTTCCCCCTTAAAAGTCATAAATGTTTGGAGACACGTATAATCCTCAAGACAATTACGTTATACTCTTTTATAATATCAAAAAAATTCTATAATAAAAATAAAAATATTTCGCCTTATTAACAATACCTTTTTTCTAATTTCTTTGAGAATTAGCCATGTATTGATGTATGGAATTAGATATATTGAATCATATGGTCAGAATTTTAATTATAATCTTGTTCGATTGCAAAATTTGGTGGAGGAGGTCACATTTCTGAATATATTTTGAATGCCCTAATTGGGTAGAAAATATTTTAAGATTATATATTTCCGCATAAAATACAAAAACACCTTCAAGCTGTGAGCAAGAGTTACCAGAAAAAAATTATAAAAATGAAAAATTGAGTTTTCAATATTTAGTAAATTTTCACCGAAAACTTTTGGAAATTGCAATATGTCTGCAATTTCACCACATGCGTGGTCTTTTATAAAATACGATATTGAAATCTGAAGAAATATTTGTTACCCAATTATAAGTATCAAAGTGAATGATGAAATATTTGCTAAGTGAATATGACCATCCATTTTGACGATTAATGGCGTAAAATATCAATAACTTCGTTCATGCCGGCCTCTGGAAAACGGCTTAGTCTGGAAAAATTAGGTGGGGTAGGATTGAGGTTCGACCTATGTTTTTATCTATGATTTAAATAATTTAATGATGATAATTTTTGGGTAATGTACATTGATATATGCCCATTGGACGTTCGGAACCAGCGATAAACTGTAGGTCCACTGAATTGAAAAAAACATTTTTTTGAATATGAGCTACTTGTGAACTTATCAGCAAAATAAAACATTAACATATTCATCTGTCATGAGATTCCTAAACCAACTCTTTTTCATGTAGAGAAATCGAATTAGAGAATACACCTTTAATTGTTATATATTAATTTGCTGCTTCTCTTTTATTACTCAATGTTATTGTAATCATGTCTTTGAAGTGATAAAAAAGGTATCAAATACATCATAAGCTGTTTATAATTTCTACATTTCGAAGGAAAAAAACTTTAACAACTTGTTATTGAGAAAACTTACCAAATTGTTATATTGTGTGCAAACAACTGAGGAACATATAATTTGAGGATAATAACTCTTATTATTTTCAACGTTTATTATATTTATAATAATTGAAGTTTTTCTGACGTATAACAAATCCATTAAGGTTAACAAATCATGATGGTATTTTTTGCATTACTATTCTCTAATAAAAGTTTCAGAATTTCTCTGTGAGGTTTTGTTCCAGAGATTTTTTATGAAAAATTTCGTCAAACGTTAACCTATATTCAAAAATACATTTCAGAATCGTATAAGACTAGGACTCTGTCGTATAAGATTCTTCAAGAATTTTATATCGCTTGTGTTCGTCTCCATTCTCTTTAAATTATTATAGTTTGAACAATCCATCATTTAATAACAACAAAGATACTAAATCCTTTATTAAAGTACACAACAAGGGGTTGTTATCCTATTTTAAATGACACTTAAATCTACTTAACGTTTATGATAAATATGGCATCTGTATAGTTCAAGGGGGGTACTGTGATCTATTATCGATCCCGCACTTTTATTTTTCATAACTTCCGAGAAATAACTGTTGCTATTTATCGACTGCTATTTTCTGAAGTAAATAGGTTTCTTGCAAGTATTCAGCAAGATGAAAGAGGGCGTCTCGCAAGTATTCAAGCAAGATTTGTTTCTGCAGACGGTTTGGGGTTCACGCCCTCGTCATTAGGTATTGTATTCGAGTTAACAGCACTTGGTGGTGATGTAAATACCGGTGTTGAGTTCTCTTGGTTGTTTCCTATTCTGGCATCCAAATCTACAGCTGCTTCGGTAGTATCTTCATCTTCATCATCATAGTCATCTGGTGGGAATGTTGGTAAGACAACATTAACTTTAGGTGGACCTCCTCCAGTAACACCGCCTAAACCACCATTTTGTAAAATGACGCGTCCGAATATCCTGAATGCTTGACTTGTAACATTCTGTATTACGTTATCCAAAATCTAGAAGGGAAATAAAACCAGAAGTACTTGTGACGAGCATAAATGAAAAGAATTATATTTACTGAATTTATTTCGGAATTTCTATTGAATTGTTAACCATAAAAAATATAAAGGTTTTATTTTTTTCTACTTTAAATTGGTAACCATATATGTGAAACCCTAAGTTCTTGTTGCAAATCTGATTCAGAAGAAAAAATTGAAAATGAAACAATTGTTGCATATATTGAGTGAAAACTTGATGAAATCTAGAATAGTTAAAACCAAAAAGATTTAAACTTGTGCTAAGTCCACTGCATCCAAACGAAGAAAGCAAAAACAGAACAATATGTTCGAAATATTTTTGAAAGGATGAAAATTTCATTCTATCAAGTCATAAATTGAAAGTTGTACGCTTTGAATAATGAGGTCATTCAATAGAATGTAATTGTCAGTAGAAATTTGTGGATTTTGATCCGGAAAATAATATTTTAGATAAGCGAACAAATCTCTTTATGAGTATGTTCTTAATTTTCGATATTTTTGAAAAATCAGCTTGTAATACTAACGTGCTCAGAGCAAAAATTTGAATTTTGATAAATTCTGTAGATATTTTCATACACATACTTTTTTGAACTACAATTGAAATGTTTCACGACTTGAACGTATTAGGAACACAATGTAAATAATACCATAAGTTTCCCATATTAAGAATGTATACAAGGATGATATCCATTGGTATCAGAAAGAATATTTGACAATGTTTTCGTTTTTTTGATGTAAATCCATTATAATGGAATATAAACTAAAGCTCAAACACTTGAACTTTTGATTTACGCTTTATTTACAACATAGCACGACACGTTTCGTCGTTACAAACGACTTCTTCAGATGCTAACACAATGTTAGTTATTTCAGTTCAGAATGTTAGTCATTCTGTTAGCATCTGAAGAAGTCGTTTGTAACGACGAAGCGTATCATGCTATGTTGTCCATAAAGTGTTAATTAGTAGTTATAATGTTTGAATTTTAGTTTATATTCCATTATAATGCATTTACATCAAATGAACGCCAACAGTGATAAATATTCTTTCTGATACCAAGGGATATCATCATTGTATACATTCTAAATATGGGAAATTTATGACATTATTTACATTTAGTTGTGTTCCTAATACGTTCAAATTGTGAAACATTCCAATTGAATTTTATTTTATATTCAAGAAAGAATATTGCTGAATTATGTGGGGGCAAGTCATAAACTCTCCCAAATTATTAGATATGAGCTCAACAATAAAATAGACATTGAAAGGATTTCATCTACTCATATTACAGCCTCATTCTCTGTCTTCATTAGGGTACAAATTTTGTTTCAGTATCAATTTGGGTTGAATAATATTTGCACATCATCTTTCAATGTAATCTAGTAATAATAAACACTATGATAACTAATAAAACCAGATCGAATCACCTGAAAATAAGATTGCATTCGGTTCACCGAATCCAACCCACTTTCCGACTTATTTCGACAAAAACAGTTGAAACAATTATTTCGAAAGTCCGACGTAGAATGTTTGTATTTTTGAATACTTTCTCGTTAATCCATTGACACAAACACTGAATCAATGCAACAAAGTAGGTGATTAATTCATTTATGTTCTTGCAAAATTTATAAATATATTCTATTTGACCATTAACATTTATGATGTAGAAATATATCTCATTTATTCATATATATGTGTTTTAAAATAACTGAACTTGTATATGAAAGAAACTGGTAAGTTGAAGAAAAACGTAGTATGAGTTTCATTACCACTATTTTAACGTTTCAGTCCTGAAATTCTCGGAAAATTTAATGAAAATCTCAACTGCAATATTCATCTAAAACAAAATTTTCAAGCCTTGTATGTACGGTTTCGCAAGTTTTGTTTACATTACATCATTCGATAATTCGATCCTTTTTTTTAAGGAAATATCGAACAAGCCTTCTTATTTACATTTCAGTTAACGATATTCTTTTTCATGGAAAATCTCATGACGCCAATATACTCAACTGTGGAAACAATAAACCATTTTCAATTTTACGACGTAGACTTTCTTCCTAAATTCAAAGTGGCCATTCTGATATTTCAGCTGTAGTTCAGCTGAAATGATTTCATATTGAAAAATTAAAATTACAATACACTTTTGTAACAGAAAATGAAAGAAAATGTTCCAAAAAAGTTAATTTTCTTCGAATTAAGTATATGAACAGTTTTATGAAAATTTATTCGAACACTAAGTTGAACTCTTCACTACCCCGGGTCTGTTGACATTTTGGTATATCATCAAAAGGACTGACAGATGAAGTGTCACTCTGAAATGAAGTCATTTCAGTCATTGTGTCAACGAAATTTTTTATTGTTTCCGAAAACTGAATTTATAGAAAAATGAAACTTTATGAAACAGTGAAACGTAGAATACAGAACATTGTATTATATTTTCAAAAACAAAAGAAATCGATGTATAAATTTCAAAGAGTATTGTTAATTCGAAATATCATTGAATGTCATGCAAATATATTCCTTTCCCTTTCTTGACTTTAAGAGTTGATTAACAATAAGATTGAAACCGATAATGAAGGCGTTACTCAATGAATTCAAGCATTAAAAGAAAAAGCAAAAGTTATATTATTAGTTGTATAGAAGAGAATGTATTAAACCTACTATAAGTTTTTATGCTTCGAAGGCTGTTCACACATGATTATTCAAAATTATCGTGATATTTATCTCAATGAAATCCACTCAATTTACGTCTATTTTAAATTATATATTTCGTATCTACAAGTTCTACGGGTGTACCAGATTACGTTGAGAGATGTGTTCTAATTAAATTAGGCACGATTTACCAACAAGCTTGTTTTTCGGGTATATTTCATCAAATTTAATACCTTGAATGTTACTAGTTCAATTTATTCTCGAAGAATGAATGAATATTCAGTCATGAAATCGATAATAGTTCTGTAATAATACATTTATAAATCGAAATAATACATAAGTAAAAGTAAGGTTATAATCTCAATAATAAAAAAATTTAAACGGGAATTCTCTATAGCACTAAATTCTTTACCATCAACAAACAGTTTCTGCATGAATAAATTTCACGCGAAATTTTAGTGTTCGAAAGTTTCCTAAATTAATTCTGAAGTTCTGAAATCAGTTTTCCTAGCGTATGCTCCAAATTATAGTGGAAATGAAGCAATAAATTTCAAGCTTGAAGTCGCTCAATCTTTGTGAAACTGGTAAATGCAACGACACAATGAAGCTGCACATGAAAATATGGAAAATGACTGTTTTGATTTGGTACTAACTACATATGTGAATTAATGAATATGATTAAATAAAATGGAATAAACGGATAAAATCTCTTCACATATATGTATAAATATTGAAGGAAACCAAGAGTTTGTGGAAAATAAATAAAAAAGATTCACTCGTTCAAAAAAAAATAAGAATTAGATTTTCTGTGATATTGTTAATACATATTTGAATGGCTGCCTTTGAATACTTTCTTGAAATTTTTGATGGTTACCCTTTTTCCTACATAAGAAGTGTTATAATTATTTATTGAAACATTATTGTTTCTTCGTAGTTTTCAAATTTCACACAAAATTATAATTACCTGGGAGAGTGGTGGGCAAAATTGCCTCACCAGTCCTACAAAACTGTTTATTCCTCTCAATAAGCCTGGCAAATCAATATTTTGTAAAATATTGGTGAGGCCTCCTATGGGAGATGCTGCAGGAGATGATCCAGCCTGTTTCCAAAAGAAATATTAACAACACATTTCAATTATATCACTGTATATATGCAACCTGATATTCGCCTATATGCCCATGAGCTATCTTACTGAAAATTGCCAGTAATACAGATCACAACAGTGTTTTACTCTTGTGACTGGAACAGTTATACCATGAGTGGAAGCTGATATGAAATGGAGTGTAACTCTTATACACCGTTTTACTGATAGATATCCTTAATATCGCACCAATGTTAAATGGAGAATGTGGTATAAAGTGAATTATAAATGATTGATGATTGAATTTTACTGAAAAGTTATTAATTGTAACAGATACACCGTGAAATTTCAAGACCTGCCTACATTAATCTCTGGTCTCTCACGATGGCAGAAAATCATCTTGCAGAGAATATGAAACTTTGACATTGATAAATCATCGAAAAGAATCGATATTCAGATTGAATACATTTCAAGAATGCATCCAACTTGAACAACTGAAAAGGAGGATTTGTATTGAATTACGAATTCTTCTTGAAAGATTTTCTACTCGATATTTATTATCAATGTGACAATATTCCATAACGATTTAATGTCAAATGACTTCCATATATAGCTTATATTTAGTGGATTGTAAAATTGATTTGATGGAGTATCGAAATATCAGTCTTCATATTGGAGATTCCTCGGTTTTCCTCGAGTTCAATTTGGCATGTAACTTGAATTAAAAGAGTATATATTAGATGAATAACTATTTTCCATATCTATGCAATTCTCCAGTTAGAATTCAGTAGGAACTCTAGATTAACATAGAGACTGTTACATTCTTTATGAAAGACAAGTGCATATCTTACGAAGTGGACATTTCAATGATTGTGAGAGTCCCTCTACTTTGTTCTATATTACAACCACATTTTTCGATACTTTTTCAATACTTGTTGGAAAAGGAGAAAAAATTTTGAACGATTTTTTGGTGATTCGAAAAACATTAGCATTTATCTGATTCTAAATTTCCCAAGCACCTCGTCTAATAACATTCTTTATCAAAAAACTGAATTAAGGCATATTTAAGGATAATTGAAGGAATAGTTTTTACACATAATATTTCCCACCGCCGTTGTTTAGTTTACACTCATTGAATTTGCAGATAATAAGCTTTATTCAAAAACCTGTACGTTGATAATAATTGTCTGTTAGAAATGGATAAATATTTTAATCAATAAATATTATTTCATATTCTATTTATCATATTTTTATATGGACTATTACGAACTAATATTGAAAATATAAAAATTTAGGATTGTTATGAATGATTGATTTCATTCAATATTCGAATAACTCAATTCTCAAATACACATGATTTGACGTTCATCAGTTCATAACTACTGGAAATCTTTATTATATAAGTGGATAGAAGTTTGTTTTTTAGCACGGCATAAACGAAAGCAAAACTTCCTGACGGAAGATTTCTTCTTTCACTATATTTATTAGCAGAACCAATCACGAGTAAGATGAATATCAATAATTATATGAGTTAAAGGGGAACATATACTAAACGACCTCAAGGACAATTTCTTTGTATGGCTACATGAGATTTATTTGAAGATATTATTGAATCACATGCGGAAAAATCAATTAAGTATTTGAAATATGATATTTACGTTAGAATTTTATCACGCGACTAATCCATTAAGGTTTTTCTTGAAAGTATGAAAATTTCATACCATCATCGACTTCAATTATATTCATTTATTTGAGTTGAGTTTGCAATGCATTTTCGCTCTTTTGTTGGTAGTATTATCACAAAAAATCGTCCACAAAAAATTCATATATTCCAGTTTGAAACGTTTATCAATTAATGCTAAATTTTTGACCATTCAGAACTGTGTTATGGTAATATAAGAATGACTGAGACATATTGCAGTCTTGCTATTGAATCAACGATAACACTGACCTAGATAAATTATCCTTTTAACCTAAGCGAACGGACATATGTGACATGAAATTCGTACTTGTGTGTTCACCTTATGCTGCCATAATCGAAATATTTTCCGTTATGGAATGAAGCATGCAGCGATTGCCAGTAGCAAGGTTAGTGGAGAAGAAAGTGAAAAGAGAAAGTGCAGACGGCTGAATCGAATCGAAGACTAAATGCCATCGCGTCATCGAACGAGATGGGTTTACCATGGCGGCCTGGGGCTCTCTATGACTTGTGGCAGAGGGATAACAGAACGCTGTTTCGTATAAACATGTATGAGAAGAAAAAGTTCAGGAGTAAATAGTTTATATAACTCCATGAAAAGTCCAACTGAATTAAACACTTTTATTAAGGGGATACTTATAGAAATTAATGTAGTAAAGCACTTAACTCAATGTTGCATTATTTGTCAACTGATACACAATGATTTCATAATAGTGTTAATTCACATCAAAACATCAGGGATCATATTATAATAGTTCAGAACGAACAATTCAGCTTAAGTTGTAATTCTCGAATAATAGCAGTAAATTAATAGATTTTTTATTTTTTCATTTACATAAATTAATATTCTCTAGATAAACACAATCAATAAATAGAGGACAGTACTTTATTGTTTTTTATTTTGATACTAACAGGTATCTATCTATCAGATATACCTACTGGTTCTATGTCTCTACAGCAGGAATATTAAAATACGAATAGAACGAGACAAAATCAGAATATCAAAATGATGTTCATAAAGAAATCCGGATATCATTATTATAAAAGGTAAAATTTGTAGCAGCATTCTATGATCGAAGCAACACACGGATAAACAGACGTAAATGAAAGAAAATTAGTCTGTGAAGGAAGGTGAACGTAAATATGTCGTTTGAGAAAGAGCATAATTTTAAAATGAAGATTATTCGAATAGTATAATTGCTATAAAAACTTTCAGACATGCAATGTTGTTCCAAGTGTAAGAAAAGTATCGTTTTTGTTTACGCTGTAAGGTTTAATACTGTAGTGTTTTTCATACGTGCCTGTCTTTTTGCTATTATTTTTGAGGAATATATTGAAACACTTAATTGAAAAAAAGCCAGAAAATTTTAAAAACTAACCGAACGTAATGTTTGAGGATTTGCAAACCAATTTTGGGAACCAAAAAACCCGACAATTTCTTTTCAAGTATCGGAATATATATATATAAAAACCCGACAATTTATATATTATATATATATATATATATATATATATATATATATATATATATATATATATATATATATATATATATATATATATATATATATATATATATATATATATATATATATATATATATATATTATAAGTAGGTATTTCGTCTTGCAGTTTTTCATGTAATATATTACAATGAATAACTTTATCTAGAGAGGACAAACTCAATGTTTTTTTAGAAAACACATAGAGTTCACATAAAGCAACAAGTAGAAAAAGGAGCGGTATTCAATCTAAGTCAGTACGCAATCCATCGGAATGTCTATTTCAAGGTTTACATATTCTTTACATCAAGGAATGACCCTTTTGCTTTCAACATCTGCAATATCCCAGCTTTTATTATTTTCAACGAAGATCTCATATCTGCTTTTTTTATATAATATGAATATTATAATTTCTATTGACTCTTATATTCCGTCTATGTATTTTTAAAGGGAAATCATACTGGTGAACTAGTCCTGTAAATTTCTTTGAACGCCAAGTGAAGAAAACAATTGTGGGAAGCGAATTTCAGATCAACTACCTTGTGATATATTTTTAATGGAAAAAACTCCGTTTCAGACCGAACCGAGCGAATTTTGTAAAACACGGTGATTCAATGAAGTATTAAAAAAATAGATAGCTCTATGGAGAGAAGAATAGGAAAACAATATATGGTTCGTGAATCCTAAGAACACAAATTCACAGAGATCACAATGGAAGATTATCATACGAATTTTCGTGTTGTAGTGAAAACGAATGCAGAATTGAGACATCATTAGTTGAATTCTCCTTAATTTTACGTTGAAGTTGCCAATGAATTGAAATACAGAGTAGCTGGATGATTGGACACTGTCATGATAACTTGGAGGATAAATTTCAATTCATTTTAAATCCTAACAATGCAACATAAGATCACATGTTCAAAAAATAAACATTTAAGTGAAGTTTCTAGACAATAATCTATTATTTTAAATTTATTTTGCATGTTCGATAAACAATTTCAACAATCGATTTTAAACCAGAAAATTCTTCTATTAGTCTGACTCTTGTTATTATATTGGAATACTAAAATTGCGGTAGAACCCTTTCAATTCGAAATGTCATTTGTGGTTGACTTTTTATGTGTTTCTGTGTCTGGACCCACATGAACAATATTATGATTCATATCTTTATCGTCCGTGGCATTTGAGTGATATAATTGGGAATATATATAAAAAAACTTGATTTGAAGAACTTTTTTTCTTGCATTGACCATGAAACACAGTTGGCCATAGAAAATACTTCAAATTATGTCTATGTTCAGAGCGTTCGATGAAATATGTACGTGTGGTTTCCATATCTCGTATTTCCTGATTATCTTCATGAAGGTTTAGAAAAATATGATGTTTATTCTTTCCAGTGTAGAGTTTATGAAATAAAATGAAAGGAAAAATATAAAATCTGGATTAAAAACACTAGAGTGAATAAAATTATCTGAAAATGAAATAATTAAACTGTGATTTTCCTGTGTGGAGGAATTTATTTCTATGAATGTAATGATTATGATTCCATGCAATCTGGTGGTGTAAAAAATGAATGAGGTTTTATTGTTTTCTCCGACTGACCTGGGCATTTGCTGATATGCTGGATCCGCCAAATTGTGGAGCTGGAGCTGCATATATAACGACCACTAGCGCGGTGAAACACACGAAACTTGTCATGCACTTCATTTTGTTCTGACTAGACTAGGTTACCACTCTGAAACAAAAAAATAACTTTCAAATTTTGCAACTAAGAACTTATTTTCAAATGGTTGTTTCTACTTTCAGTTAGGCACGTAGAGTTTGCCTGTTATTGTGTTTCACTTATTATTAGATAACCGAAGAGATGCTTCAACTCGAAACTCTGCAAAACTTCACGATTTTAGCTATAGTTTATATATTGTTATAGTGGTGATTTTGCTGCATATTTAGTTGCCTTGGTGACTTTAAATCGTAGTAATTCTTCTACAATAAATATTCTGTTGCCTCGGTAATTTTTGAAAATCTTGACGAGACAAATAATTTGTTTACTTGGCGCTGGAGCTACAACGAATATTCTATTTATTCATTTCGAAATGAAATACAAGCATGAAATTACATATAAAAGCGATACACGCGCCTTTTAAATCACATGGTGATTTAATAGCTATGAAAAATTGAAATAATATAGGTTTTTGACTATGATGTCTGAATGAAATTGTGTTGCCAATAAGTGTGAAATCGTCTAGCACTGTATATTTATACATTATATGTCTTAACTGAAGCAGTAATAAAAACATCAATATGACCAATAGAAGACGTAAGGTATTCTGTAGAAAGTGTTATGAATAATTTTCATGACAAGTATTTCATTGATATTTTCGATGAATAAATTCAGATTGGAAATGGCTTTAATTTCGATGTTCATTCAATATCAAGCAACCCATTATGATTTATTCTGTAGGAATGACATTTTATTTCCAAATTACAGTATTAGAAAAACAAAAGACTTTCTTGAGCGCGATTTGAAAGTTTTCAAACTGAAACCGCTCTATATTTGTGAATATTTGCGCAATTATTTGAGAGTTCACATAATAACCGATGAAGCAATTTTATTCAGCTTTTTCATCTCAGAGTATTGACCTATCCATTGTTTGTTTAATAATTTTTTTGGTGTATTTTTGTTTGGATATATTGCTGAATGCAGCGATTCTCAACCCATTCTTTCCCTTGAGGGAGGCTCTGCCTTCGGGGAGGTTTTGTATTAATCACAATCCCTGATGCGAGTGCAGGAAAACTGAAAGAGAGCTCGAGAAAATGGAAAAACAACGAGAAAAATCTCATCGAAAAGAATTCACTGAAACAAAGGAGAATGTATTTTTTTTAAATACATTCTGATAAAAAAATTAACCTCTACAATGATATAAAATTCAAAACTCGATTGATAATCATAAGTGACTACCCTGTGAGTTGAAGTGGAAATTTCAGTGAAATGAGAGAAGGGGTGATGTGAGAATTGTATTTGAATATTGGATCGTAAATGCAAAAAGATTGAGAAATTCCGGACCATGATTGACTTGAAAACTTTAATGAAGGGTAATTTAAGTTAATTCATCGATTTCCAACAAAACATTTCACAGAAAAATCTCAAATAAAGTGTGTTCAGAATTACTTGATTAAATTCAACAAGAATTTCGAATCCACCATAAAAGTTACGACCAACCAACTCATTATTAGGAAGATAATGAAAATAATTCACAGATGTAATATTCTGATTTTCTTTTCTTGATATTTAAATATTATTTTATTGCACGTATGGAAAGAATTATCACATTTAACCTTTTCCAAATTACTTGAATAATTTCTATGTTGACATGTGACTATAATCGACCAATTTTGAAATTTAGCAAAGTGTTTTTGAACATTCAATAGTGTCACTACAATTCATTTATTGATTTGAATAGAATTTCACAATGTATTCCGCTAAGGATCATGAAATAACTGATTTTTTTGTATGAAAAAGCAGAAAATTCAAGTGATGCACTTCACGCTCTAATCAAAAACGTATGTGTTGAATTTTGAATATCATTCAATCAGATCAAATATTCACATCAGTGTGCAGTATGGTTGGAATAATCTGCTTGTTTGAGTGGAACCAACTCAATCAAATAGAATGAAAATAGCTTTGCTAAAAACAATAACACACTTGACTTAAGTTTCTCTGAATATATTAAAAACTCTACATATGTTTCGGGTGGTTAACCCATTATTAAGAGTATACAATATTACTGAAGTAATATTGTATACTGTACATATGTGTCGGGATGTGTTAAGCACCAGAATCATACGTGCAGTTTTCAATATATTCAGTGAAACTTGAATCAAGTGAGTTAATTATAATTTATTGTTTTTAACATAATGTTTCACCAAGATATAAGCGAAACCTCCATGTCATTTATTAGTAACTTTGCATTCAAATTTGGAATTTTGGCATTATTAATACAAATTTAAACATATATGATTAATAAACTAATAGACATATAGCGGAAATGGCGTCAACAAGTAGACGAAGTGAATTTTAGAGTTAATATCCGGTAATTGTTTTTTGTGGTATGTGATTTCTGTATTTGGAAGACGATTAAGATGAGAATTATTCTTATGATAACGTCTCATTTTTCTTGCTGCGTTTCAAGGCGCTCATATCCTATGAATAAGCATGAGTTAGTTACTTTATATCGATACACAATAAGATAAAATGACCCAAGGACCAATAAAATATGTTCTTCCTTTATACTTAAGGTGTTTCATTATTGAAAAAGCGTCCACTTCATTTCAATGAATAACTTCAACCTCGAACTTTGTGGGTTGTTAATAATAATTGTTTGGAGGTGAAAAGAAACATTATAAGATACATTAAACACAAAGAAGAGGTAATTGCAAACGAATCCATATTAGTTGTTCGGTCAATCATATTGGCATTTTAGTTTCTTAGTTGAGAAAATGTATGAAGTGTTTTTGGTACTAAGCAAAAGCAATATTGAAATTACATATTGCTATAATTGCGTTCATATCGAAAAAGTATACTCCTTGGTAACAGTTGTTCTTCTTAATGAAAAATGTTGAATAAGAGACAAAAATATTTAAACCAAAGAGAAACGAAAAACTACTCTATGATCGAATATATTAATATATAGATAAATTTCAAATTTCTAACTCCTATAACTGCGAATGTATTTTTGATTACGCTTTACTTTCCACAATTATTTTCGAATTATATGATTGCAACATGTTCAATCTCAAATCTGTAATAAATAAATTAGAGCAAATAGAAGAAATATTAATATACAATGCAGAAAAACCAATGCAGAAATTGTCATCTTTGATGCAAAAAATTTCGATATTTGAAGATCGTACAAATTCATGAGAAATCTTGAGTTTTATTCAGATTTGTGCCTCTGAATAGAATCGCAATAAATAGCGGAATAATTTCACACAAAGAATAAAGAATTCTTTGAATGCAACGAATCATTCAAAGTTTTCTGGAAAATTTTCATGAATATTCAAAATTATTAAGAGAAAGCTATGACGAAATTAGTAAACGATTTTAATCTAGACAGCTTCAACCGAGAGAAAAACTATTTTTATTTAAATAAAGTGTAAAATGAATATAAACTAAAATACCTCCTATATTGGGTGTGGAATTAACACTATCAATAGTCAAATATTCCGAAATTTCAGATGTTTGAAGATCTTGTGAAGTAATGCCGGATGAAATGTTTGTTCTACAAACCAAAAATTGAACAAATATCGTGAAAATGTTGTGAAATATTAGTTTTTGAGAGAATTATGACATGAAGAAAAAACGATCATCACCTGAAAGAATTGAATTCAAATATTATAGAATTGTGGTGTTGACTTGAACTGAGAACTGAGTAGATCATACCGCATTCAAGATTCTATGAATTGATTGCTTTTAAAATAGTGGAAGTTGAAGGAGAACCTCACAACTATACGAAAGTGAAAGTAAAGTAGCACAAGTCCCCACAAGCCAAAAATTCCAATTCACCTGTAAATGCACCGTGCTATAAAGTTTATTAAATGAGAAGATGTATTACAAAGAAATAAGTAAGAATAATAACCTAAGAAACTGGATACTATAACTACTAAATAATTACTATCAGATTGATGATTCATGAGGCCGATACTTGGAGAAAATTAATATCCATAATGAAACAATATTTAGAATTTTCTCATAATTTAATAGAAATACGCATGACGACGTTTCGGAGTACTACTTCTTTATCAAATGCTGAATTAATACTTGGTGTAATTTTACAAACTCACTACGTATAGCTATTTTCACAGAACATACCAGGTATGTTCTATGACTAACTTGGAATGAGGACCATAGAATACAACTGATATTTAGCAAAAAAAGATTCGTAAACACAATGACGATTCTTTTCCGAAATGACCACAAAAAATCAATTTCTTACGTCAGGTATACCAACTAAATGTAGGAAAAGATACAAATAATATAGAATGAAGATTTCTAAGAACAAATGAAGGAAGAAAAAATTTTTGATTATGAAAAAAATGAAATTGAAATTAAGTAGTTTTAAGTTAATTTACTTTCAATTTTATATTTTTCATGTTCAAAAATTTTTTCTTTTCTCTATTTGTTCTGAGAAATCTTAGTTGTATGTTATTTCTATCTTTTCCTATATTTAGTTGGTATACCTGACTTGAGAAATTGATTTTCTGTGGTCATTCCCAAGTAACCGATTTTTTTTGATTAAATATCAGTTGTATTCTATGGTCCCCATTCCAAGTTAGTCATAGAACATACCTAAGTGTTATGTTCTGTGTAAATAGCTATAAGTAGTGAGTTTGTAAAATTACACCTAATATTAATTCAGTATTGATGAAGAAGTGGTACTTCGAAACGTCGTCATGCGTTTTTGTATTAAATTGTGAGAAAATTTTAAATATTGTTTCATTAATCACTATCAGTATTGAATTCACTTTCAACGTTCTATTTACTTGCATATTGAACAGTAAAATTATAGAAAGCTCTTTAATTTGTAGCGAAAATTAGTAGGAGTTTTTCATTGATAGTCAATAAAAAAGTTAGTAAAAATATAAAAAAAAACGAAATATTCATCAAGTTATTCAAAGATTTGTTATGGTTTAAACTGTTTTCAGAAAAAATTCAAGTAGTTTCGTATAATAAAGTTTGTGAAAACTATATTTGAATATAAGAACGCATAACCAATTCACTGAATGAAAATCGTTGATGAAAAAAATAGAATAGAAAATGAATTGAAAGAAAATAATGAATAGTTCTAAATGAAGTTCGTGTTTCATTCGAACTCATACAAGGCTTTATAATCTTAATTCAGCATTTGATTTCGAACAATACTTCGAAACGTCGTCATGCGTATTTGTATTGAATTGTGAGAAAATTCTAAATATTGTTTCATTAATCACTACAGTATTGAATTCACTTTCAACGTTCTATTTACTTGCATATTGAACAGTAAAATTATAGAAAGCTCTTTAATTTGTAGCGAAAATTAGTAGGAGTTTTTCATTGATAGTCAATAAAAAAGTTAGTAAAAATATTGAAAAAAAAACGAAATATTCATCAAGTTATTCAAAGAGTTGTTATGATTTAAACTGTTTTGAGAAAAAATTCAAGTAGCTTCGTATAATAAAGTTTGTGAAAACTATATTTGAATATAAGAACGCATAACCAATTCACTGAATGAAAATCGTTGATGAAAAAAATAGAATAGAAAATGAATTGAAAGAAAATAATGAATAGTTCTAAATGAAGTTCGTGTTTCATTCGAACTCATACAAGGCTTTATAATCTTAATTCAGCATTTGATTTCGAACAATACTTCGAAACGTCGTCATGCGTATTTGTATTGAATTGTGAGAAAATTCTAAATATTGTTTCATTAATCACTACAGTATTGAATTCACTTTCAACGTTCTATTTACTTGCATATTGAACAGTAAAATTATAGAAAGCTCTTTAATTTGTAGCGAAAATTAGTAGGAGTTTTTCATTGATAGTCAATAAAAAAGTTAGTAAAAATATTGAAAAAAAAACGAAATATTCATCAAGTTATTCAAAGAGTTGTTATGATTTAAACTGTGTTGAGAAAAAATTCAAGTAGCTTCGTATAATAAAGTTTGTGAAAACTATATTTGAATATAAGAACGCATAACCAATTCACTGAATGAAAATCGTTGATAAAAAAAAGAATAGAAAATGAATTGAAATAAATAATAAATAGTTCTAAGTGCAGTTCGTGTTTTCTTCGAACACCTTCAACGCTCTATAATCTTACTTCAATCAACTCGATGCAATTCACTAACGTACCACTGTCAGAATCTTCACGCAGACTGACCGGCAAAGATATTTGGTTACGAAAATTGTTCCTAATCGAAAAAGTATGGGGAGCTAACGGCCTTGAAAGTACAAGTAATTTTATTGTTATGAAATAACATTTACGTATGTCAATCTAACTATTCAAATGAAAAGAAGAAATAATTAACAACAGTAATATTGTCATTTAATTGTCCTACCACGAAATATCCCCAGTATTTAGAGAACGCATCTACTTGAAATGTGGTTTGATTAGGATGTTTTACTTGATTTCGATCACGCTAAGGACAAGTTGATGAATTCTAGGAACAATCAGACACCAAAATTTGACACTGAATAATAATTAGTTCGGAATGAAGTCAGGTATTGAGCGAAAATCTAGAACTTTCAATGTTATTACAACTTTCAGGTTTTTTCTTATAAGCAGTAACCTACCGCAGATTGAATTTTATATATTTTTCTTACATTTTTTGAGAATCACTTTCATACCAAAATAATTAATTTTGAATATATTCTTCACAATAATAAAAAATAATAAAATTTTCCTCTCGTCAACAATTCTAACATTTTCAAATATAATCAAAATATGAAAAAATACAAAGCCCTATTTTTACCATATCATCATTCTTAAAATTCATCAAGAAACGTAACCTCATTTTCTGAAAAGAAGTAATAATTCATGATTTTCTCTGTCGTAGAAAATATTGAAAATATATATATATATATACAAATTATTAAATATTAAATTAAATTATAATCTCAGTCATATACAAATTACTACAAGGAGAACTCAATTCTCGATATTGTAAAAATTATACATTCTAGCATGACATGAATGAATTTCTTTCTGAAAATTGTAATATTTTGTTAAGCAATCCATGTATCAAATTGAAATTTGATTATTTGTAGACTTCGATTTGGTATAAATATGAGGATTCTTGAATTGAGGGTTGCAACGATCCATGAAAAATCACTGTCAAAACGTAAAAAAATTTATCAAAATGTCGGTTTTCTACTTCATCAGATATAAATCAATTGAGTTCTAAATACTGTCTGACTTCCTTCATCTCTCTGCTAACTATCAAATAATAATAATAGAGCTTTAATGAAGTTCTATTAATGGAGTACTAATAGTACTTCGTTACAAAATTCATATTTACATGGTGTTGCTAACATTTTTGAACATACATTGCTCTAGCATTGGTATAACTTTACATACTATAGAGAACTAAACGGTGGGATTTAGCAGGAGCTGATTAATCCAACCGAAATAAAACAGAAAAAAACTGTTTCTCAACAGTTTTCTGCATCATAAAGGAAAGATTAAAATGAATTAAAATAAATAAGACAGGTAGGGTGGTTCAGTGTAGAAAACACATGCTCAATATAAAAAAATTAAAAACCAAAGAAAAAAAAACTACTTAAAAAACCAACTCAATTATTTTCCTTCAGAAGAAATTGCTTACATTTTTCTTTTAAAGCTTTCGCTTTATAACTGAGGAATTCATTCGGGATACTAATCATTAAATCGACAATTGTATAGGAGAAAGAAGGTTTAAGAAGCGAGGAATAGCCAACTTATGTCTGAAACTTACAGTGAGACAATGGATGTCTGAGCGAAATCCGATTTTAAATGTAAAATTAGATGGCTTTTCAGTTACCAAGATTTTATGATACGAACTCAACATATGTAACTTGCTACGTTTCTCCATATCGAATAATTTCACAAATTATTTTCACAATTCAATAATTTCGTATCGTGTATGTAATACATAATAAGAATATAATTCATGAATATGAACCCAATAATTATTCATAACACAACATGAGATCAAAATTTTTTAAAACTATTGAAGAAGCCTGCTAAACAAGAACTGAAACACAGATGAAAACCAACTATTCTGATCATTGATATAATGAAATCGAGTCGTCAATTGAAACATTAAAACTGTCCTTTATAGGAAGGTGGCGGTAGTAAAATTAAGACAGAAATTAAAATATCAAACCCATATCTTCGAAAGCTAACCTAGACCCCAATGTTATAATTTAACCAAGGTACAAATAATTTCGTAATGAATGGAATGAAATCAATTAAAGGAAATTAGATATCGTGACGTCGGTATTTCCACGGACGTATTTTCAACAAGAATTCATCCTCTTCCAATAATTCTTATATATGCATCTACATACATACATACTCGCTTAACTCTTAGTGAAACATGATTGAATAACAATCTTAATTAAACTATTGGCTGAATGTTTCAAGAATGTATCGAAATAATACAATAAAATTATAACATAGAGTCAACCGAGATGACTCTATGAAAAATGAGACCGCTCATATTTCGAGCGGTCAGTTCATTATCAAGAATCAGTATAGTAATTATAAATATCCAGAGCCATTTTAGCAATGAAATTATTTGTATTGAAAAAGCTGACTGAAAGTGTATTTTCGAAAAATATTCGCTCATTTGATATTACGTAGATGAACATTAATTTCTTAAAATATTCTCCACAATTTTGAATTTATTTTCTTCTTCGATGAATACATAGACAAACAAACATATATGTTTACGTACCGCTACCTCCGTCTTTTCACGACAAAAACCCTTCTCAATAGAAATACAACAGCGTTCAATTCAGTCTCAAAAGAGCATTTGTAAATGAACTTTTTGTTAATTTTTTGTGATGTTTTTTTAAACTTATTCCATTATAGTTGCCGAGGAATTGGGGCATATAATGAATTCAATCTATTTATCTATAAATCTAACCGAAAAATATTTACCTAATGCCCAAAGATATTTCGCCTCTCAAACTCTGAATGACTAAAAATATTTGATGCTCCGCATTAAGATTGTGTTGAGTATAGATAAACTATATGGTTGTTTTGAAAGAGTCGATGATTAAGCAAGTGTCAATTTCGAATTGAAAATATCGAATATTTTTCAACATGTTGAAAATTAGATATATTTTCATATACGACAGTTAATTGAACTGAGTATTGAATTAAATTAAACTCTTGGCTTAATGTTTCACGATCATATTCAACAATATGAATTTGTCAACATGTTTCGAGCGTGAGCTCATTTTCAAGACTTTTTCAGTCTTGAAAATGAGCTCACGCTGAAAACATAATGACAAATTCATATTGTTAAATAATAATATATTTATAATCGTGAAACATTAAGCCAAGAGTTTGATTCACCTCAATATTTAATCATGTTTCATCAAGAATCAAGCGAGAATTCAATCTCAATCATTAATATAAATATCGTGTTAGATTCATTTGAACCAATAGGTACATCCATTGAAAATACAGGATATTATGAGAACATTTTCACAATATTGGTGTATATATATCGGAATCATGAAGATATAAAAAAGAAGTTCAGAAAATGCAAAGAATTATCGAAAATATTTTCATGAACTCTTCCCGAACTAATGAGAATATTTTTAAGTAGTAATATAATTCAACTAACAGTTGAACAAAGTGAATACTCTTAGATCTTCCAGTCAAATTCACAAATTCAATTTCACAAATCTTTCGTAAAACTCGTGAGTTTTACGAAAGATTTGTAAAATTAAAGTCAATTTCCAACCAACAATGAAACTATAATATTCTTGAAAAATGCCTAGAGCCGAAACATATGTCGAATAAATAGCAAAGCACAAGTAAACTAAACGAATATATATATATATATATATATATATATATATATATATATATATATATATATATATATATGTGTGTGTGTGTGTATAAATGACAAATTGTGAAATTATGGCACCCATATTTTACATGTTCCATCCTATGATGAAATTACAGTAAAAATAATTGGGTTTGAACCTTTGATCTTTCGAACACGTTGCACAACACAATATTCTTGCAGTTTCACAAATATCTGGATACACAACCTCGTCTTACAATATCGAAGTGGAACTTAAATGTTATTATTGCTGAACATTTTATATATAATTTTGAAAAATTCTAGAAATGCACCAGGATGTTCACAACAGAAAAACTCAATGAATTATAGCTCGAAATGTTGTCGTGCTTTTAACAAGTAGTGTTCTGAAGATGATTACTGAAAAAAGGGGGGAATGAAGTTTTCATTGAACATTGAACGTTGTAGACCTAGACCCATTAATATGTCGACGTTTAGTTGAGAGATTTGCGATTGCAATTTGAACTCCATGAAATTTAGCAACTTTTTAATTAGAATATCAGAAATTTTATGTTGATGATTATTATCATAATATTGTGAAACAAAAATTCAAATTTCGTTATTCGATCTAAATTTTACATAGAATTGTGAAAATGTTCATGCTTAAGTTGAGGAAGCATGTTTGAATATTTATGATGTTTGAAATATATTCATATCAATATTGAATTTTAAGTTATATGATATTCAAGTTTTTATTTCATGAAGAAATTGTATAAAAACCTTTTCAATTGATACCTGCTCCTCAGCAGGTAGAATGTTACCATCACCTACCGGAAATTTCCAACCACTGTGATTTTATTGAATTAAATTACGATGTGCAACAAAACGTATCACAATTACCTTTTTGAGTGTTCATATATATCTCCAACCTTCACCTAGGACATGCAGCTCAAGTTTTTATGATTCGAATATGTGCATATTGACTTTGGGTGGTAGGAAATGTATAGGCATTTCATTTTTTTATGATCTGTTCATATTCACTTGACAGAAAATTATGCACCAAGGTCAGATTTTTTATTCAGTTTCGACTTTGAACAGCAGAGTGAGATAAATTGCGAAAGCAGCCAATTTTTCTAATTTTAGTAAGAATTAACGAAACAAATAACAAATACGAAAAATTAAGAAATTCCATACAACTCAATCGATACACTGTGCTTATATTTCAGACAATAACTCATTATCCAGAGCTTGAAACGTTTATAGAAATATTTGATAGAAGTCATTAATCGATTAAGCCGATACTTGATGAAAATCTAAATACATAATTTGAATAAAACTAAGCAGTTTTTCGATTTTCACTATAATTAATTCAAAACATGACAATATCAGATGTTGATGATAAACTGTGTTGGCGAAACGATATTTTCATGTTTAGAATTAATTATAGTGAAAATCGAAAAACTACTTAGTTTTATTTGAATTATTCGATAGAAGCTTTAAAGGCCCAGTAGATGTTACTAAAAAGGGACATCTGGGCTTAAATCCAGGGTATGTAAAATGGGTTAAGCGGTTAAGAATTGAGAATAGAATAGATGAATAACGTATAGATTACAAGCCCAAAAATTTGGAAAAAAAAATAGTTCTTGTAGTCTAAAGCTTTGTGTGACAATGTTTCAAGAGATGGCTTGATGTGTCAACATTATTACTGTTTTTTGATTTTATTTAATTTTGAGAAAGCAAGGCAATTTAGAAGCACAAGGAGTGTTGTGTTTTTCGGGACATTATATATATATATATATATATATATCTATATATAAAAGAAGAAAAATCACGGTTCCTCACGTGGAAAGTTGTGTTTTGTTTTGTTTTGTGTTTTTTTAAACAACATCCAAGTTTGAACATCTAATAACTTGAACTACGCCGTTCTGATGATAGCCAATCAGCTTGAAACATATGTAAACGGCTGTCACAAAAACAAACAACATAAATTGCAGGTAAATACTGTATATTTCTTTTTTTCTATTTTCATACCTGTATCACCCTTCTTAATTTCATCTTATTGTCGGTACAAAATTTCCAGAAGGTATAAAATTAACGTATCACAGGACATTGATCCAGTCTTCAAAACATAGTCGAATAGAACCCCAATCAAAGATACTCAATTTGAACCTCAAAGATGTCGATTCCTCACGTGAAATTTTGTGTTTTGTTTTATTCTGTGTTTTTTTAATCAACATCCAAATTTGAATATCTAATAACTTGAACTACGCCGTTCTGTCGGTTCTGTCTGTTATTGTCGGTTCAAAATATCCAGAAGGTCTAAATATCGTGTCACAGATAGACAATGGCCCAGTCTTCAAAACAGATTCTCGTGGAATTTTGTGTTTCGTTATATTCTGTCTTTTTTGAATCAACATCCAAGTTTGAACATCTAATAACTTGAATCTAATAATCTTGGACTTCTTTTAGCCACTCGGATCCGCATTTACTCTTCTTAATTGTATGGAGTAGTTTCTTCGGTAATCTGGACTGTTTCATTCTGTAGACATGTGCATAGAACTTTGCTCGTCATTGTCTGATTTCTTCCGTTATTGTATTTGTCTCTTGATAAAATTCATTCTGAGGTATTTTCATCGAAATGCCGTTTCTATTGATTGGCATTGGCAAAGTCCATTCAATACTAGTAAATACTAATAAAAATTAATTAATCGAAATATCGATATATTTCAACTCTCATACTGAGAGGTTTATTTGAAATATTTCGATTAAGAGTCTCAGTATTTACTATATATAATAATAGTTAATATATAATAATAGTTTCAGCAATAACAGGCTGCTTGTAATGCAAAAATCTTTATTTCTGTTGACGTTTCGTTGTTTATTTCAACTTTGTCAAAACTAGTAATGATGAAATAACAGTGAATGAACTGAAAGAACAATTGTTGAAGCTGTAACAGTTTTCAAAAACCCTTTCGAAAATGTTGTTCATTGAATTTCTCGAAGCAATGAAGACGTTCAATTCTTATTCAGGAACACAAAGATATGCATTAAAAGCCATATTCCAGAAACGAAAACTGATGTTCCTGACGCAGAAGACTTCAAAAAATATATTGGAGAATATTATTCCTGCCATTTTCATGTCGCAATTGAAAAAGATAAGTTCATGAGGACAGGACTCCGGAATTGAATACCACCAATAAACAATTTATTCAATCGTTAAATGAAACATTTAACGACAGATTTCACGACGGAAACTACTAACTGTCCACCGTTTTTGTACCATCCATCACCATTAGATTAATTTCTTATTACTATAGCAAGACAAATGTACCTCCACAACACGTTATGTGCGACCTTCAGTTGTCTAAAATCATTTTCACTGATGGTATCTCTAATTTGTCTCGTCTATAAAACGAACATTATGGAAATTGAGATTATTTTGTTGTGTTTCATTTCGAAATTTTCCTCGGATAATAACATTTTATGAATAACAACCATATTCACTATTTCTAAGAAGAATGAGTCTTTTGGCAAGTTGAGCGTAACTCTTGTTAACGCTTGATAAAATCATCTATGCGTATTACTACGCATAGATGAATTTATGAGCAGTTTTATGTGCGTGTAACACTCGCCTTCAAAGATTGGAATGCGAAGATATCGCAACTAAAGCTGTGCCATCACAAAAATGAGACTATTTACCTAACAACATTGTATAATACTTAGAATTGGTATTAAATTATCATTGTGTATATCCATTAGGAGAATATTATATTCAAATCAAGTTTCACTATTTCAATGCATGTTACTTCGAGTGGATAAGTCTACTTAAGAATTCTATTTTGTAGTGAGTTTTCTAACATAATCGTAGGTTATATTAAATATCAATTGATCGAATTAGCAATTCCACCTTTTTTGCAGCATATTGCTTATTTCTTAGAAGAATTAATTGAATTTTTCCTAAGTTGTGTAATGACTCAAAGACCATAGGTTATTTTTATTGTCATAATCCCAATGTAGGGGGGAAAATTTATGGAGCAGTTAAATTTCTTCATTATTTAATGAAATTGCAGGCAAATTAAATATGACGAAATATTTTCAAATGGCGTCAATAATAGTATTGATTTCTTTTATCGCACTCACTAATATTTTGAGTCGTTCTTAAGTATTAAATGGTATAATATTGAATATGAATATATGCGTATTAAAAATAATCAATAATAATTTTTATTTCGATGAAAGCTATACAAGAAATTTACATATTTTTAACTGTCAATTTTGAATTACGTACCTATCTGATTATTTGAATATTTAATAGTGTTGGCGTTCGCTTGATGTAACTCCATTATAATTAAATATAAACTAAAATCAAACGCTCAAACTTTTGAGTTACACTTTATTGGCTACATAACATGACGCGTTTTGTCGTAAGAAACAACTGTCTTCAGAAGTATTCTGATAGCATTTGAAAAAGCTGTCAATAAAGTGTAAATCAAAAGTTCAAGTGTTTGAATTTTAGTTTATACTCAATCATCATTTGAAATATTCTTTCTTAGATCACACTTGAATACCTTAATACTAGTACTAGTTTTCAATATAATTGGTAAATTATTGAAAGCCTTAAATCCGTCATAGTATATGATATTTGCATATTTAGAAAGCTTACAACTCTGAATAAAAAATCCATCAGTATCTCTAGTATTATAACCATGGACATCACTGACATATGTTACATGTTTTATTGAATTATTGAATTTTATGTTTTAATATTAAATGTTAAAAGTTTATTTTTTATAATAAATATGAATATATTTGTAGCTAAGAGTATTGTTTGATTAAGAGACATTACTTCCAAAGATTTCAGCATAATTTTAACAGGGGTATACCTATTGCACATCAAAATTGTTCGCATTGGTTTATTTTGTAGCTTTTATAACCGTTGTTGAATTTATTCTTTAGTCAAAACAAATAACAAAGTGGAGTAATATTCAAAATGTGGCATTAATATTGATTTGAACAACAATAATTCCACATATGTCGACTGATTTTTTCCTATTCTTTTCAAAAAAATTATTTTTTTAGAGATTTTAGATGATACGAAATCAACATGATCATTGAAATCGAATTTTCCGTAACATAATTCCTAAATGTTTTAATGTTTCTGTTTCTATCTGAATTTAATGATTCTGAAACGCTTCAGATATCCCAATCTTCAAAATTTTTATTGAAGGATATCAGCATAATTTGTACAGATTATTAATTCAGACAAGATAAATTGACTTCGATTTGGTCAATAGTTAATATGAGTCAACTTGTTACTGAAATATTTAATTCAACACACAAATGAAATATTTCATATAACTCATACGAATATCATTAACCCAAATATGGAAAAATATAGTTAATCTTATACTACTGAATGTGATATATTTAAAAATACTTGAAATATTAGACTCTCAAATTTTCATAACTTACACTGAAACTTATTAAGGAGGGAGCACACATTTTCAAACCTCGTTTCTTGTAACGTGATTGTTATCCTTTGAATGGAATAATTCTTGAAGAAAGAGGGGACTTGTTTCAACATAACACCATGAAAATGATGTTTGTGAGATTTTTTTACTTATGAAATGTTGTTCATGTTGTTGTTTGAATTTAAATTCACTGTATGAATAATTCTGAAATATCATATTCAATAAACCTGTGAAATATTCAGAATTGATATTTGATATTCATTTAAACCTAACACAACAACCGGACTACTCGTACTCAAGAAACATTTCTCCTAGATGAAAATTCAAAAATATTTAGCGTCGTTTAATTCGTTCGCTGTACACTGGAATGAAACATGGTTAGGTCACTCGTACATGTCTGTTAATATAACCTGTATATATGGCAAATAAAATGTGTTTCTTTTCTTTTCTATGCAATATGAAGCTAATCAATATCGCTATGACGTCCTTTCATTGCTGAACAATTACAGTATGTGAGAAAAAAAAATTATATCGGAGTCTCCCAATCGAGATGGATGGAAATGCAATTGGACAAAGTGCTTTCCACTTGCAACCCAGAATGAAGAATATGCAAACAATAGAGCAACTGTTTACCCAATATTATATTTCATACAAAATACACACAACCTCTTATATATAATTATATTCATAAACATACTTCTTTTTTTTTAGCAATAACAGGCTTTTTTCTATATAAATGTAACATTTTCAATATAATGCCAAAGTTATTAGTTTTGACAAAGTTGTGATGTACAACGAAAAGTCAACGAAAAAAGAAGTTTTTCACATTGAAAATAGCCTGTTATTGATAAAAACATTAAAAATAAACTGTCTTGTAAGGTAATAAATTAATATTGAAAATATATATAATATATATATATATATATATATATATATATATATATATATATATATATATATATATATTTATATATATACTGAGTTTTTTGGTTCTCAAAATCGTTTATTAAAAATCTTCAGCACATTATGTTTCGGTTCGTTTTTGAGCCTTTTTCAAATTATGTTTATCGATATATTGTCATCACACGTAAACAAAAACAATACTTATTTTCACAGTAAGAAACAATATTCAAATGAAGAAAGGTTTACAATAATTATTACACTTTTATTAAAAAATTATGTTACTTTTTAATCGATACGACTTCACTATCTTATCTTAGACTAAGTCTCTGGCCGAATGTGAACGAAATCGTATCCATTGAAAAGTAACATAATTTTTCAATGAAAGTAGTATAATTATTGAAAACCTTTCTTCATTTGAATATTGTTTCATATTGTAGTAATAAGTATTGTTTTCGTTTACTTGTAAGGACAATATATTGATCAACTTAACTTGAAAAAGGGCCAAAAATGGACCTAAACATAATGTGTTGAAGATTTTTAATAAACGATTTTGATGACCAAAAATCCCAATAATTTCTTTCCGAAAATATAAATAGAATGGTTCAAGATAGCAATGAATATGAATATATATATATATATATATATATATACATGTATAAAGCAGTGCCTTGAATATAAACCTAAATTCAAACACTTGAACTCATGATTTATACTTTATTGACTACATAGCATGACGCGTTTCGTCGTTGCAAACGACTTCTTCAGATGCTTACAGAATAATCATAAATAATAAATATAATAAATAGAATAAATATTTAAAGTAATGCCAAATTAGTATTTCAGTAACAAGTAATTTATTTGTTTTCTCTGATACCTACTGCGAATATCTTTGAAGAATAGAAAACATCTTATCCGTCCTCAACAAGTAAATATGACATAAAATACCCGCGATGGTGTGAAAATGAAGTGGCTTTCATTAGGGTGATTTCAAATCTTGAATGTGAACTTTTTAAACTTCAGTTGTTAAGAGAAATGAGTCGAAATATTCTGCTACTTAAAAATTAAAACTGCTAAACTTCTTCCGTTATACTTTTTCACTCGAAGAAAAAAGAAAGAAGGGAATACTTTTTACTAAGCTTGTAGATTCTGTTTAATGAATTATTTTTGTTGAATAAATTAAATTTAAGGGAATTTCAGTTATCATGTTACATTTTCTACAGTTTATATCAGAAAACTCGAAAGGACAAGTATTTGCAGGTAACTGAGGTTTAACAATTCACTTTCATGATATACCGTTTCTCAATTTATAATGATTGAAGTTTTTCATTATAGATAATCTTCTACTGATTGTTACAATTCTATCACGACAATCCTAACAATTTACCCATAATCAATGGAGGCGGTGTCATGCACGATAGGATAACCTAGTGAACGTAATTGAGTTACGTTATACTTTGCTGTATTTATGTATACCTCAGAAACAATGGTACAATTTGCAGTGATAGTAGTTTACGGTTAAGTGAAACATACTCTGAAATTGCTGCAATTGTTCACGGCAATCGCTACTGAATGTCACAAAAAACCTTTATCAATTTAGTTCTCTGGATTCATCTGCTAAATCATTACTTTTTAACAGTTTTTTCCATGAAATGTGCTCCCTGAAACCAATGGGGTTCTTCATGGAATACTCGAAGATAAACATTTTTCTGATGTAGCTCTTTTTGGAATCGCAATTATTTATGATGATATATTTTCCTAATTGAGATTTAATTCGTTGCAAAATTTCGAAGGAATGCAAAATCGATTAGCAACTATATCGTCAATTTTACGTATGAGGTTTATGCACAAAGGGTGTCAATAGTAAGAATTGACACAAACCTGCAATTCTTAAATTTCTAGCGATTTGAAAATAACTCTAACCAATACACTAAAATGTAATGAAGCCAACTACATTTGTCAAAGTTTTGTATAAGATTTGTACGGCTTCAATAACAACGAACAATTTCCAAATCAATTAAAGAAATTATTCAATCTGGAACGGTAAATGATGTGTTTTCATATCAATATTCATTTGAAATGTTCGAATATGGTATAATTAACTTGATTTATAAATATAAAATTGGTTGTAATTGTAAAATGATTATGTCAATTGTTTAAGTTTAGGCATATGAGTACACCAAAGAAGGTGAATGAAGAGTCATAGATATCTGGAATTTGAAATATCAGATCAGAGAATCCTGGGAGCTGAACCAAAGATGAAATAATTAAGAACAATTCGAATTGAGTTGAAAAAAGTTTGCAAGAAAAAAAATGAAAAAGTACAGCTTAGTTACTAACTCAAAAGTTAGCTTTTAAATAGAAAAGTAAATCAAATAAAATTTTGAAGAAATCAATTTGAACGATAATAATAATGAAAATTTTGCATGAATTGGAGATGAAAAATTTTGGAATTTAACGAATACTTATGAAATTGGAGAACTTAAATTCGAAGGAAAGAAATTATTGGGAGATACAAAATATAGTAATCGAAGGAAGAAGACATAAAGTACCAACATATGTAAATAACATTATATAGTAGAAAAACAAAAACATACCTCGAATTTATTTTCAATTGAATCCATTACTTCAAATCAATTCAATCTATTCAATAAAACGTCATTTCAATTTGTTCATATCAAATTGATAATATCTTTGTTTTAAAAATTGAGAGTTTTTTATTTCTGTTAAATAATTTTGTTCAAAGTTTGTTTCATTTCAATTCTCTACAATGAGTTTTGATTGAATCATTTATGTAGATCTGAAATTATCAGATCAATTTTATTCATTTCAATAGTATAGTAAATATTTAATACCTTATATAGATACTAAATTAAATCAAACCCTTGGCTCAATGTTTCACAATTTAATTCAACAATAAAATTAAATAGTCAACATGTTTCGAGGGTGAGCTCATTTCAAGACTAAACTACAATATAGAACGAACAACAAATTTGAATCTATAAAACGGAGGTAAGTAGGGGGGATATTTGAAACTCTATGTTCATTTACGATATCTTTTTTTCCATCTAATTGCTTCTCATTTTTATTGCTTCTAAAAGATCAAAACGTTATCCTTTATTACCTGCCTATGCAAGTATTTAGTTTTCTTTAAGTCTATAAAATGGTTGGAGTTAATGCAATGATCTGCACACAAAGCTAATATAGAACTTACCCTGAAGATGAAGGGAAAATTACCAATCGTAAATTTAAATTCTTCAAAAAAAAAGTTACTCAAAAACCAATTACCTTTCAACAATCACATGAGTACAAAATGAAAAATATTTCATAGCAATGGCACAATCAAAGTTATGCTATTTTGAAGTTGTTGAAATAAGTATTAAAAATCATACTAAATGAATTTACCCGTATACACGTATACACACACACACACACACACACACACACATATATATATATATATATATATATATATATATATATATATATATATATATATAAATATTCGTTTTTTACTTGTCTAATTTATTCAATATAAATATATAGCGTAATTGAGTCATTGTTTGAATGGAAATTTGAAGAAATCTTCGTGAGGCACTACTTCCAATTAATTTATATAGAATAACCAATAAATTTTGTAATTAAATAAAGCCTAACCTAAAACCTTACTGCAATTAATAACGACATATCTGATCATTATTCAGATTTGGGGTATTCCTCATATCCAGTGTTCAATCTGTGCTGTCAATCTAAAAATAATTGAACAGCGACAGCAGTCATAAATCGTAAATGAACAAACCCGATGGGAAATAGAGCACTGTATGACCGACCGGCTTGAATAATTGAGGGCTGAAAAATACATTTATTCGTTGCCAAAAACCATGTTTGGAGTTTAATGAAAAATAATGTTGATTTGTTCAGAATTGAAATGATCCTCTTTATAAGCAGACATATTTGGACGAGGAACTTGGATTTATATCACGAATTTGGTGATTAAAAGCGGATTGCCAATTGCGGTTTTTACGTTATATATATTTACGTTTGTGAGAACATAAACCCTATCATAAGTCAATATTTGTTCAATAATTTCAAATCACATTGAAACGAGAAGAGAATAATCAATGGATATATTTTTCTATGAATTTGCTCTGGGGGTTTTGGTTTATATTTTGAATTTTGTGATTTATATGCTTGGCAGTCACAGAAAATTCATTTAATTATACTATTACGTTACATAGTCTAATTTTTTCGTATTAATTTTGAATCTTCATTTTCTGAATGGAAGGTTAGAGAAAGCACATGAGAATGTCTTCTACATTCACACAGTTTCATTTGACAAATGTAATATACGTCTTACATTACGATGACATCTTCTTCAGACTTAGTGACTTCAAAGAAAATATCCTGAAGTTATTGAATCGTCTGAATCTAGAAAAGAGTGTTTTCATTGAAACTTCATAAATGAAATTGATTTATATCTATTAATGCCTGCAACATTGAAAAATCAAAACTTTCAGAAAAAAAATCAACTTTCTTCACGAATGAATATTTCAAATTATTTCTTCAAAGTACACCCGAGTATCCGACAGAACATCTATTTTTACCAGAAACATTTTTAGAGATCTTAGTTTTTCATATTAGCATGTACACTATTTATTGATGAAAGAAAATAATACTCGAAGTTATTTCCACAATGGAAAACGTATGGATTACATCATTACGGCTTGAACTTATATACTCTACATCATATTAATTGTGAAAAGGTTGAAATCAGTGTCAGAGGGTTAACCATTTGAAGTTGCTTTTGGTCTCGAGACAGATTCTTCAGACTCTACAGTCGAAACAGTCTCGAGACCTGAAATATTGCTGTTCCGTCTGAGGAAATGTTTGTATTTGAGAAATGATGTATATTTCCTTGCTGGAATCGATTCACAGGAAGCGTTCGCCTGTATCATAGACTGCAAAACAACCGAACAACGGAAAATGAATAGAAAAACGGATTCAGTGTTTTGCGAATTGCACACTGAATTTTGTAGTGGCTTCCTTGAATTTGCCAATTTCTTGAGGAAATGAATGATGAAAATTGAATAATTTTAGGACGAAATTATGACACTTTCTCGAATCTCCTACAAAATTCGATTAGGAACAACACCTCTTGGCATTCAATGTATACATCAAGTGAAATTTGGACGTTATGATATTCATATTTCTAAAATGGAAATTTTGTGTAAAACGATATAAGAATCTCAACAGCTCACATCGAATTCTCAGCTACGTAATTTGATGTTTCGACAGAATAAAACACGGAATTCTGACATTCTCTCACAATGAGGAAACAGTTAGTGAATGATATATAATGAAAGTATTGCCTTAACGATGATATCACTGAATAGTAATGATACGCTACTTATATATCGTTAACTATTGAATGCAAGAGGCCACTAAATATTTATATATATATATATATATATATATATATATATATATATATATATATATATATATATATATATATATATATATATATATATATAGACTCTTGATCGAAATATTTCAAATAAAACTCTCGGGGAGCTGTCTACACAAATGTTGTCAACGAGAACGAACCTATCACTTTCGAGAGTGAATATTAAGTGCGCTTCGAAACAATCATCGAATTTGTTGAGTGATAATAGGATACAATTGTTTCATCATTGTTATGAATCAATAGTTCGTATTCAATCAATCAGTCGCAAATCGATGACTTTCAAAACGCCCACAGGTCCTATATCCAAATGAGGGAAACAACACTTCGTGAAAATTCACGTAAGCTCCCTCTATCGAAAAAAAGACGTATAAACTCTCTCTAGCGTTCTAAATTCCAACTCATGATAACATTAATGCGAGTACGTGAGGCTCGTGGACATTTCATTCGAACACCACAGAAATCTGTCTGCAATGTGTAAGAATGGTCCTATGCTTAATTGCTCCAGATCACGGCGCGGCGCGGCGTGCAAAATATAGCTAGTTTCAAGATTCACGAATCGTTCATACTAGTAAAGCGAAATGTTTTCGAAGCGCTCTTAATATTCACTCTCGAAAGTTGTAGATCCGCTCTCGTTGTCAACATTTGTGTAGACAGTTCCCTGAGAATTTTATTCGAAATATTTCGAATAAGAGTATTTCTAGCATGAATGTATTTACTAGCATGAATGATATATATATATATATATATATATATATATATATATATATATATATATATATATATATATATATATATATATATCAATACAAGAAACAGAAAATATAACCTGAAGGTGAATTTTCACTATATTAAGAAATTTTATTATAACTGTAATTGAATTCTCGTTTACCTCTTGGTGATACATAATTGAATAAAAATTTCAATTAAACTCTTGGCTTACCGTTTATCAAACATTGAGATAAGAGTTTGAGTTAAATTATTATTTGGTATTGAATATGTTCAAAGATAGGTTTAGAATATAGTTTGAATGTGTAACGAGCTTTTTCATAAAATTTTGTCGATCTGTTGGTACCATAGCAAAATTTGTATCTGATGAACATTAGTTATTCGTTTGAGTGTTCGATATGGGGTCACGAATGCAAAACTTTGAAAACGATCGGGTGTCATTTCAAAGGAGAAGGGAGACGATAACGATGTGGAAAATATGAAATCCCAGATTTGTTCAATTCTATTGGTAGAATGCTATATGGCAAAGATCTGAACATCATTTAAAGTCACAACTCTCATTTTGAAAATTGGACGTGTTCCTCAAATGAAAAATAATGTGGATTACCTCTTTGTGTATTCTTCTATAATACGTAAAATTTCCATTCTGAAAATACTGCTCATTCCTGGTAAGTGAACAGTTATGCTTCCCAAATTTAAAAAGAAGAAGGAACAGGGGCGCGAATAAACAGCTTGTAATTAAGGCAGGTCAGTCAACTCAAACTTCGGGCAAAAAGTTGCTTGATAACTCTTATTAAATCATGATTATGTTATTAAATCGAGCATATTCCTAGCTATGAAATAAGTCAATCAACCAACAAAATTTGAATCAGTAAATTTGAATCAGTAAACACTTGGACATAAAACAAATGTACATGGTATAATATACTTGAGGCTAGTGTTAGATGAACTTGAACTACAAACTTCATGCCGAATATATTTCCAAAAAAATTTCTACAAAAGTGGCTTAGCGAAAACTGAATATGTATTCATTATTTCCTCTTTTAAGTACAATTCTTTTGCTACATATTGATTTCTGTGCTGTGCTATTTTTCAATTCCCGAACGATAAGCCTTGAGGAAATGCGAATATTATGAACAGGGCATCAATTCGAAACATAAGGTTATAATATAAGAAATTAACACTAATTAATATTAGTAATATGTAGATAATATATAGTGAAGGGTGAAACAGAGAGTGTACCTACTTATCAGAGTAGGTATATTGGAGAACACTTCACCGTCGATAGATATGAATTGCTGTAATATAACGGGTGCTTTTTTTAGAGGTATAGAACTTAAAGTTGGCATTACTGTTGAAGATGGCGACCGATTTAACAGCTGAGAAGTTTTTTATTCTCAGTTTGGTTTGGCAATTCATCATGAATAGACTAACGCCTGAACAACGCTTTCAAATAGTGTTGAATGGGCCAAAACGAGATTGCCGTTGTTCCCGATTTTCATGAGCAAATTTTGTTTAGCGATGAAGCGCACTTCTGGTTGAATGGCTACGTCATCAAACAAAACTGCCGCATTTGGAATGAAGATAATCCTCAAGAGCCATGATTACTAACTTTTTCATTCCTGAATTGAAGAGCCATGATGTCCAGCAGCTGTGGTTTCAACAAGACGGCGCAACATGTCACACAGCTCGTGCCACAATCGATTTATTTTTGGACCTCTGAATTGGCCTCCAAGATCTTGTGATTTAACACCGCTAGACTACTTTCTGTGGGGCTATGTAAAGTCATTGGTCTATGCGGATGAGCCACAAACGCTTGACCATTCGGAAGACAATATTCGTCGTGTTATTGCCGATATACGGCCACAAATGTTGGAAAAAGTCATGGAAAATTGGACGCCCAGATTGGACTCCATCCGAGCCATCCCTGGCGGTAGTATGCCAGAAATCATATTCGAAATATATTGCCACAAGATTATCTATCGAATAAAAAAAAGGCTTGTCAATCGAATGATCCATCGTTGTTTTATTGCAATTTAAAGTTCTATACCTCTAAAAAAACAACATATTACAAAAACTTGTATAAACTTGTATAAACCCCTAGTACAAGTCTACACCGAGCGGAGCCATGAGGAAATTTAACGATCTACCCGATGACAAAAAATTCCAATTCGTTCAAAATATTCATAAATTATTTGAGAACTTACTATAGATAACTATTTATTCATTTTATCAATCTTTCGTTTCATTGTACATTTTTTTTCGATAGCATGTATGCCTTATGGAATTAACCATCATTATTTTTATTAATATAATTTATATTTCAATTCTACTTGATATTCACTTTGTTTATTATACTTGATGGTTAAAAAAAATATATATTCGAAGGCAGAATTTCAGAACTGATAAAGCGTTCACGCGTTGAGGTACGTTTAAGCAGTGGGTTTCAACCCCCACACTTCATACATAATAGAGTAAATGCGAATGTCATCTTCTGGAATGATCTAGTTTTTACTGACAAATCAATTCGGGAAGGGTCTATGAAATGAAAATGTTTTAATTCAGTGTTCATAGCTAGCCATTTAAAATATTATGTTAATTATTTCATCATCCGCACATATCCCTCAGATCGTCTTGAAATACCTGACCATCACATATTTGTTGTTCATTGTATACCGAAAAAGTAAATAACGCACTTGAAGTATGTCAAAGTGTTTCTTATCCATTTATATTTAATGTTATTCAATGATAATTTACTTGTCTTTCTAAGACTTTTATGTATTAATTGATATCCATTTTCGTCGATTCCTACTAACCCAATTGAGATATTTATTACAACAGATGTGCGAATAACTTTTGGGTATATCGAACTATGCTTAAGGAAAAAATGTCAGTAGTGTCTATAAAATATTGAACCCTCAGTAAAGTGGACTAAGGCACTTAGTCAGAATACATTATGAATGAATCAGGATTGGTACCACGAGGTATTATTGGTACCAAGAAAATATAGTATTTTTTTTACGGAACCCCTCTCAAAAACCCCTTGGCGTGGATTGCGTAACAAAAGCCTTCAGACCATCTATTCGAATAACTTGTTTATTTTCACATCTGTATCAATATTTGAATACCCTCACAAAGAGGATCATTGAGAATTTTGAGGATAATTCAAGGTAGATATTTTTTATGGTTATATATATTCTGATGAAAATTATAAATCTGAAATGCCTAGTTATGTTAACCTTTGATTTACTACGTTCTGATATAATCGTTTTTACAGTTTATCTAAATGAAAAGGACAAAAACATTGAAATATTATTGTAAATTTAGTACAAGGAACAGAATAAATACAGAATGAAAATCTCATTTCGAGTAGGGTAGGGTCTTAGTTTTACTGCTATACTCAGTATACATTAATGATAATGTGTTTCATTTGAAATAATACTGTTTACGATTGTTCGCAGACGATACAATGATTTATGTTAGTGGTCAAAATATCCAGGTTATGACAGAATGGATCATTAGAGACTTGGCAGCAATAAATGAGTGGCTAACATAACAGTTTATCGCTGAATGTAACAAAGACTTAATTTATAGTTTTTGGTACAGGTGAAATTCTCAAGGTTAATGGTAACGAAAATGTTAGCATTAAAATTGGAAACCAGAACATTGAAAAAGTAAAACTTGTTAAATATTCGGCTTTATGTCAGATGAGACTTTGAGTTTCAATAATCATGTCTAAATAATCATATCGTCTGAAATCTCCAAGAAAATCAACTTTCTCAGAAAATTTGGAAAAATCTGACCACATATATGAAATTATTGCTGTTTAAGTTAATAATAATGCCACACTCTGAATATTGTTCCACTCTGTTATTGGGATTGAGAAAAAAAAATCTCAACAGCTACAAATGATACAGAATAGAGCTATGAGAACAATTTTGAAATGCAATAGATATAGTCCAATCCAAAGCATGCTAAAATGTTTGAAACTAATATCAGTTGAACAGAGAATAGTTTTTTCTTCTATATATTTATATTTCGAATAGAGTATTTATATAAAATAGAGTTCCTATATAGAGTAATATAAAATGTAACATGTTTCAGTGATGTGCATAGTTATAATATAAGAAATGCTGACAATTTCTACATGCAAGTTTGTAAGCTTTCTAAATCTAGAAATAGTATATTTTATGAAAGATTCAACACATTTAATGAATTGCCTAGCCCTATAAAAACAGTTAGTGACCTTAAGGTATTCAAGCGTAAATTAGCTAAGTTCGTTTTGAACATATAGTTGTATTTTATATATTTTTAACCTAAATGTATATATGATTTTGTAATAGTTATTGCTAAATAAACATAATTATTATTTTTATTATTATATCTATCTCTCGACGAATGAAACCACAAAAAATTAACATGTTTCAGTACCACGTACTTATCTTTTTTTTGTCTATATGTTATTCTAAACAATGTTGTCCATGTATTGTTGAACGAAATGTTACTGTCCACAATTGCAACATTCTAGCGTTCGCTAAAAATATGGGTGAAGTACAGTTGCATAACGACAAATATAACCTAGTATCAACTCTACTTTTCCATAAATCCTTTTTATAATCCTTTACGTTGCTAATGAAACAACCCCCTAAATGCTACTAGATGCTACAATGCTACTAGAAACAATCTAGAAGGATCTATAAACCAATTATTTTACTAGTATTTTCGTCACATAAAATACTATTTATTGAATATTTCATAATAGAAAAATCGTGAACTAATGAATTGCAGCTATTTCTCATGAAGATTTCATTCATGATTCGAATAGTGAAATAGTTTTTAGAAGCTATGAAGAAATAACACACTCAAGCAATGTATACAGTGTCATACTAGGAATATAAATTTGAATTGTCGATTACAATTGCTGACACAATGAAACCATATATTTCCTCTTATATTTGACAAGAATATTCATCGATTTATTACCGAAAATTTATTGATATATGAGGGAATGGATATTCATAAGTGCTGTAATATTTATCCGGATACGAAAAAACAATAGGAAACAAATCGTCGTCTTCCTCAATCATTTTGTATAATTTATGTGTAACAATTTGAAGATACATTAGTATCTTCATGATGTAATATTCCATTTCGAGATGAATAATAGTTATAATACGAATATGAAATTACGTGACAAACATAATGAAATTTGGTTGAAGAAGAGTAGGTGAGGTTCTATGGAGAAAGTTTTGATAAAATATCTTAATGCAACTCAACAACAAGGATGTAAGTTTCAAAATGTGGTTGACTTGGTACAAACATATTTGCCTGATTTCACTTGAATTTTATACTTGCTCATCATATAGTTTTCAGTGCCTCATCAGGAGTCAATTAATTCACTACCTCACTTATTGAAATTTCAGTCCGAATTAGATGAATGTTTGTATAAATTTTGTATCATTCTGAAAAAAACCTTCAAAAATCGAATGAAGTTATTGAATAGAAGTATTATTCTAATCGGTTAACATGCAGTGCAATATTGGATCCAAACGACCCTTACGCTCATAACCCTTACGCAAACTACGGCTTGCTTTAGGGTTGTGAGGACACCCTCAGTGTCACAATTTTCACTTTGTATTACTTGAGTTCATTGAGATTTTGAGCTTATAAATGATAATGGTACTCAATAAATTTTATGCCAAAGTCAAAAGTCAAAGTACGGCCTTTCAACAACAAGAACGACATAGCAGATTTCTATTGACTTTGTAAGCTTAAAATAAACTTCAGAGTTCAAGTTTTCACAAAGCTGAGTTTGTATCGAAACGGTAAAAGCGTTCTGATATTCACCAATTTTCCGAGTGTGATTTATTGAAACTTCAAATTCGAAACGGATAATATTGAACAGCTGTTAAAAGTTTATCTCAGTGCTCTAGTGCAGTGCTGCTACCTAGAGACAAAAACAGGAATCACGTCTTGTAACCTTGTAAATCCCATAAACAAATTACCAACAACAAGCAACATGAAACTCTGTTCTATAATGATTTTAATTAGTTCAAATCAAAACATGTAAAAAATGAAAATCTTTCTAGGCAAATTATGGCAGAACATAATTTTTTTCTGCTGTCAAATTTATAATTTGTGTCATAGGAGGTATACACTGAGGCGTCGATATCAGGTATCCGACATATATATGACAAATTAACAATATATATATATATATATATATATATATATATATATATATATATATATATATATATATATATATATATATATATATATATATATATATATATATATATATATATATATATATATATATATATATATATATATATATATATATATATATAGAAAGCGTCGATCGTGAGGGCGCTTTCTTGGTCTTACCCTGCCTCTGGGCTCCCAATCACCAACCACAGCTGACCAACGCTCATCTCTTGTTCGGGCTAGATGGCCTGCCCATTTCCACTTTGACCTTTTTACACTTAAGTCAAAGTGTAAAAAGGTCAAAATGGAAATGGGCAGGCCATCTAGCCCGAACAAGAGATGAGCGTTGGTTAGCTGTGGTTGGTGATTGGGAGCCCAGAGACAGGGTAAGACCAAGAAAGCGCCCTCACGATCGACGGGTTAAGGAGCTTGTGGATTGGCTCGGCGTTGCCTGGAAGAGAGAGACATATATCTTGGCAAAGACAGGAGATGACCTTCTTTTTGCAGTGGACGGATAGATATATATATATATATATATATATATATATATATATATATATATATATATATATATATATATATATATATATATATATATATATATATATATATATATATATATATATATATATATATGTGTGTGTGTGTCGGATTTAAAATGAAGATACCAATGTAACTCAGTTATATAGAGAAAAACAGGTTCGAACTTGAGCACAGCCATAAATTATGATGCCCATTTGAATGAACATGGAACTCATCTAGGGACTAATTAACAAACAGTGCCAAATCTCAATATATTGTCTCACGATATGGGTATCGAAGGAAGTTATGAAAAAATGTTGTACAGGTATGTTGTATTTAGGCCAAAAATAACAATTTTCATAACAATATTTGAATATGAAATACTGGCGTATTCTTATCTCGAATGAGACACACTGTATGAAATATATATTGAGTGTGTGTGTGTGTTTTCGTGAAATTGTTTTTTTTAACAATTTCGGAAATTGCAGCAGGAATCATCAAAATGAGCTTCTTTTCATGGATAATAAAACTGACGAATTCATTCAATTCCTTGAATATGACAACCCTGTGAAATTTTCGTTCTTGAAATGATTTTTGTCTCATTGATCACCTCAATTTGAATAAGTGAATTACAAGTTGACTGGGCTGAATTTAGAGATAAACACAATGTGATAATGGGTTGTTTTCTTTTGAGTAACTGATAAAAAGAAGCTATAACCGGTTTTGAATACTTTTAGTCCTCAATTAGAAAATCTAGTTCTATATTTTGAAAGAAGTATATTTCTCTCTGGAACTCAGTAACGAATAGAGCTCTAGAGATTCAGACATAGAGAGAAATTCCAGATTGATAGGCTAAAACGAGTTTGAAACCTTCATAAGATTCTGGAAAAATGTTTTTTCATATTTAAAAACAACGCAAATGCTCTTATGCACATGGTTGTAGCGCAACTTTGGATTTATAGTTATAAAGTCAGAGAGATACACAAAATATGAATGAATAATAGAACTCTGACACCTGAAAGATTCCCATGCTTCGTTCAAAGGTTGAGGTAGAGGTCAAGGTTGTGATGGAATGTAATCTCACTATGCATCTATACAAACAATGAGAATAAATCATACGAATTTGAACCATTATGTGAATCTCATTAGATCGCAAATGACAAAATTGAGAACTTGTTAATGTATATGTCAAGCATGTGTTTCCAAAATAGGGATTTACCAATACTTTTCGAGAAAGTACTATTGGGAATATTCTATACATTCATCTACTTGAGAGGATACCTCCTATTAATCAAAATGACCAACTGCAAGGTTTCGAATATGTATATGGCGGGATGAAAAATTTCACTTTCTTTGAATGATTTAGGCAAATTTAGCCAAATTTTTTAACTAACCACATTCTATTGAAGCGGTTTGACAAAATTGAGATAGGAAGAAGTATAAAACCGAATTTATTATCCATTGAATGAATTTTCATAATTAGAAAACTCATAGACATGCACAAACGTGTACCTATATCTAACTTGAGATTCGAACACGTCACATTTGATTCACATATCCCTGAACTCAAGAAAGTTTGACTCACAAAAGTCCTATTGAAAACCCTTATTTATAAGATATTCATTATAAATATTTTCCAAATATCTCATCGACACAGCTTTGTTTTTTTCTCAATTTTTTACATGAAAACAATTTCGTTATATTTTTTTTCTATGTTTTGCAATATTTCGTTTCACTATAATGAATAATCAATAAACAATTATGTGTTTTCATTATTAATATGACTTATATTAATGAATTAATATGACACAGACAAGTGTTGTGGTCTAACAACCCTTTGTTAATAATTTCGTACTAAATACAGTTCCACTGACATTATATTAGAGATATTGAAGAATTAATTTAAAGCTTTTCGATTCAGATATTGATCACCTTTTCATTATTTTATTTATTCACGATAATTATTAATAATATCAAAAACAAATAATATGAAATACAAAATGTGGAGTTGATGAAAAAAGTTATCCAATATGGATGAATATTTTATTGAACCACCAACTCACTCGGTCAATGTCATGATACTCATAAATCGACAAACCTCTCACAATAATAACTGTCTATTAAATCTAGTATTCTTAATGAATTCAATGATCAAAACTACATGGACTGATTAATATTCAAAGACAGATTGGAAAGGCGAACAAGACTGGCATAATCACTTAAGTTATCGATACCTACTGACCAATTAACGACACCCCGTCACCAAAGCGACATATTTAATCAAATATTGCGTAAAACTAATTGGTGTCTTATAAGGAAAACTAGCGGGCCAACAAAAATTCCTAACGAAAATAATATTTACGTAAATGAGGCTACGTGTATAACACTAAAGTCGGAAACCGAGCGAAAGTAAAAGTAGATCAGTGGACCCCAATTTCACTGAACCGGTAGAGGAATGAAGCGTTCCGGCTGAACATATGCTAGGTTATGTCCGTTAAATGTCAATTGCGGCGAAGCATCTTCGGTGTTTTTATTAATCTATGGTGAGAAGGAAGAAAATGTCACTTACGTTTAAAAAAAAATCGTAACTAATGCACACGGTTCGACCACGACGAAAGAACTGGAGATCGAAGTCACTTGAGAGATTTCTAATAGAATTCGAGTGTAACTCCCACTTTACAAAATCCACCACCAAGACACGCCAATACTGCTTGAGTTTACAAGAAGTGAAATGGATCGTTTAAACAAACCACAACATATCCTTCCATGATTACTCGACACAGGGTATTATTTAATATCAATTATGATGAAAATTTGACTTCCATTTTTACATATATATGAATTAGAATTTTTCAATTTAGACTTTTTCAATATCGAACGAAATTATTTGAAATTCATGAGTTTTTTTCTTTCATAGAAATATTGTACGAAAATTATACATCAATTAGAAAAAAATTCAGGAAGAAAGAGATAATTCTGTGAATGCATGTTGAAGTAATATTGAACGTATATTTCTCGAAATTCTCAATATCAATTATGACTTTTCATATTCAATTTGTAATTGAATTTTATGGCACGTTCAATTTTGTTGACGATTGCGTTGAACATTTAGCTTCGTTCATCATAAGAAGCAATAATTAGTAATGTACGAGTGTTATATGATTATAGCTATATTACGATATGTCAATTAATGACCATTAAGGATATAATTTAATTTTTCAGCACTAGGAAGTTATTATGAATTACATAAAATGTACACTCTGTTCAGTGAAAAATCCTAAAACAAAGTGTCGTTATTTAGTTATTTAGCATTGTTATTTTTCCTCCTAATAAGAATCATAATATTAAAAGTTCATGCTGATTTTGGGACAAGAATTTAAGTTGCTCTTACAACTTTTGAGCAGAATTCTTGGAGACTGTCCCTTGTATATATATATATATATATATATATATATATATATATATATATATAATATATATATATATATATATATATTTGAAATTTTCATTCGAACTAACAATATTGTTAAAATGGAGGCGATCAAATTGAGAGCTTATATTTTCTGAGAAGAAAGCAGGAAAAATGCGAGACGAAGGCGTAAAGAGTGAGACCGATTGATAGGAAAAAACATTAGAAACGGTACATCTATTTTATATTGAATCAGAAAAAATCTTTCAAATTTGGGAATTATGAAAATGCACATATATATATATATATATATATATATATATATATATATATATATATATATATATATATATATATATATATATATATATATATATATGTATATATTAAACAATTGAGCCTGATGTAATTTCAGGTTTACAATAATTCAGAAACCAAATGACAAATTTTAACATTCAATCGTAATAAAATTCAGAACATTATTCACCTATCACAATCTCACTGATCAATTCGTTTCATAAAAACGCCTTTTTTGAAATATTTTCATTGAAATTGAAAATATTCAGAATGAATCTAATTAAAAAGCTCATTCCACTGTATTTAATTCATCTCGTAACCACCATATTTCAAAAAGTGGCATATTTTCAGAAAAACCTTTATTGTTCAATCAAAAAATATATTACCTTCGAGAATCATTTGATTCGGAAAAATTATTTCCAGAATTTTTCAAGAGGACTGAAATCATTTTTTCAGCCGACTCATGTGTGATTTTAAAAAAATATATCATAACCCCCATCAACAAATTGGTAACTGTATCAATATAAGCAAGTGGATAACGACTAGTCATCAATAAAATCGCAAAGACTAATTTACTCATTTTATTTAACTGTCTGTGTTATCATTAGACTTTTATATTGAAAAGCCACATCTAGTTATTTTGTTCACTTTTGAATCTATCCATCGGAATAGATCAGACAATGATCTATAAATTAAATATACCGAATATGAAACTATATTGCCTACTAAAAGAAAATCGAATATGTCACAGGGATAACAGTCAGTTATGTGTGTAGATAGTACGATAATCATAATTAAATGAATTTATTAATTGAGTTCAACATCCTCACATAAAATGCATTAATTAACTTAGGAAGTAGTGGACTCTTCAGAAGTTGATAGTTATTTGTAAAAATCAACAGATAGCTACCAGTATCTGCATGGACCACACTATGGTGCATTTATTGGGTCTTTTGATAAAATATTGAAAAAATTGCAGGTTGGAAATTTTTTAATGATGAGAGTATTTATAGAAATGTGTAGTTTATCACTTAATATTCATTCCCGAAAGGGATTGGTTGACATTGTGATAGTTGTGATTGTTTTCATTGACATCACCCTGACAGTTTTACTTAAAATATTTTCGATATTTAGGTTTAGAGTCTTGTGCTTACATCAGATGTGGCATCGATTTCAATATTTCTCTAACATTTATCCCAACATCGTACACGTTCACACAGCTAATTCTATTATAACATTGCTTTGATAAATTTTAATTATTCAAATGAGTATTTCAGTATTAATTTTCTTATATATATATATATATATATATATATATATATATATATATATATATATATATATATATATATATATATCGTTTTTGGTTCGTGGAGTAGGCAGATTGAGGCATCGTAACCAGATAACCTTTCCTCATTTTCCTTCATTCAGTTCGTGGAGTAGGCAGATTGAGGCCACGTAACCGAGTAACCCTTACCTTTACTAACTTATTCCAACTCCTGAAGATGGCTTCACAACGGAAGACGAAACGTCGAGATTATAAAAATCAAGAACGCGGCTCATTTCGAGAATCAAGTTTATATATATATATATATATATATATATATATATATATATATATATATATTTTTAGCTATTAAAAGAAATTAAAATATTGCATGGCACTTTAAAATCCAGTATCCAAAAATTTATGCAATAGCAATAAATGCCAAGAGTCAAAAAAAGGAAATATTCCCAGAAAATAATTCGATATAAGGTAGATATAAGTAGAATATAAGTAGAAATATATTTGATATAAGTAGAATGATGAGTGTACAGTTAATTACTATATAATTGTAATAGTATAACTATATACTATTTATATAGTATAAAGTTATAATTATAAAGTTAATACAGTCATAATAAAACCATTTCAGTTTGAAACCCGAAACTACGTGTACTACGCGAAAATAACTGCATTTTAGATGTTGGCTTAAGATTTACTGAAAAGTTCACGTTACACTGGCTCCTATCGAAACACGAGCGACAGATTTACACATAAAACTATATGGCGTCAGATTAGGTCATAAGAGAATCAGTTCCTAGGACCCCTTCAACCAACTTTTGGATCCGCCACTGCTTTTATCAGTTTGTCTTCTAGTGTCATGTGAGAATTCAATTGTCATTATTCCTTTTAATATTTTCATGCAAACTTGATCTTCAAGAATTTTATCCAAAAATACGGTGAAATATCCGATTCAATGCATACCGCCAATTCACTCCGCTTTTCGCTGTTCATCTTATTTCATGTTTTTTCTACACTCTTGTACTAAAAAATGTTGTGATATCTTCGAATGCGAAATTGATTCAGCTTCGAGACGAATGATTTTGAATGATGTTGTTTTTTCTCTATGTAAAACGTATTTGGAATAGTGGAACTTGCATCAATTCAGATGTGAAAGAATTTTATTGTAGTTTTACATGAACCAGTTAGTGAATACACTACTTAATATTTCATTCAATATTAACGCATCCAAAGTGGAATTGGTGCAGAAGTTGAGTTGAATGTGTTCTTTATGTGCTTTTGATGTGTAGACATTCTTTTACAGTGGATTAACAATAATTCTAAACATTGGACAACTGTTCTCTTAAATCTTATCAGTTACGCGTAAGCAATAAACACAATATTAATGGGTGAAATTTATTCTGTTCGAATTTTGATTATATATTCCTAGAAAAAAACTTAGAAAGTTTTTGGAAAAGCTTATATATTCGAAAAATGAAAAATATTCATGTTTGAAGATCTATGAAAATTTTGTATCGAAGAATTTTTTGTCATTTATTCAATTTCAGTTCTTTAATTTCAATCCCAGGTAAGTCTATGTCCTACAGTGACTTCGAGCCCAGATATTCTGGGTGAAGAACCCTCACTCTCCGACTAGGTTATGGAGACTACATTTATCAAACAACATTGAGGAGAGTTCGAAGAAATTCCTTATTTTTCTTTCTAGATGTTTTTGCTGGTGACTTAGTCTAATCGATATTCATATTTATGTTCATATCTTTCTCACAAAAAGGCGGTCATTTCAACAATCTTCTTTGCCCGCCATATTCCCAATATTATCGACTTAAATTCATGTTCATGAACCTCCATGTCTCTATGGGATTCGAAACAAATCTACGCACTGAAGGGCCCTTTCTCCCCGCCTAGGTGATGGACGACTTGCCTATGGTTGATATGTGAAACTATTATGTTTTCTTTTTTTTTCAGATTCTTCACTTTGCAAAAAATTTCATAATGATAATAAGCATATATCTCCAAAAGTTAACTACCCAATTACCGGAAAATACATAATTAATAAATATGGTTACTAAAAATATCATTAACAACATAGATATGCAATATTAAGAAATAATTATAATAATAAAAAAAAGTATCAAAAATAATATTCTAAATCTATGTCAATATGTAAATATTCAATTATAATAATAATCAAGAAAACAAATCACTTAGAACTCCATTCGGAAGAAATCAAGATAGCTCACTGTTAAGATTTAGACACACATTTATGTTGGAAACAAGTGAGTCCCAGTGCAAATCTCAGCATATTGATGCGTGCTCTGCAGTAGAACATACAATGCAAAGCTAAGCGGCGATTGCGAGAGAAGATTGGTTCTGTGGAATTTTGAGTAAAATGTCTGGCTTATTCTAGTACACCTCGGAGGAACGAAGTAATTTAATTTGCCCAGAAGCTCAGGTCAGTCGAGATTATCATTGAGCAAATTGAATAAAAATTTCAATGCATTCAAACTCATCCTGGAGTGGAGGCTCCAGGATGAGTTAAACCTTGGTAGCAAACAAGCGTGATCATAACCCCCAGGTTGTAGAAGATATACACCATTCTCTCGAAATGATAACCATTTGAAGAACTTCCTCTGCAGTACCTCCAGGTCGTTTATGTGACAATTATATATTGGTCGCCAAACAAGACAGCCATAATCAAATTTCCTTCTCACTAGGGCATTAAATAAATGGACCAGTGTCGAGGAAATCGAATACAAACTAGAATTGCAGACGATTAAACCATTGAACTTGCTACATAATACAATTAATTGGTTGATATGAGGAATGAATGAGAGTTTTTGACCAAATGCTAGGCCGAGATTCTCAATCTCCTGAAGTCGAATCAGATTAACACCCTCAATGTTGTAATAAAAAGTTATTTCATTTCTATTTCTTGTAAAATTCAGCACATTAAATTTCATAACATTTGGCTTGTCATAAATAGATTTTTCATGTTGCATGATTTCTGGAGTTCTAGTACATCCTCTTGTATCCTTAATAAAGGACCAGAACCTACTAGGATCTTCATTGATGAAGTGCTTTGCAGTAGCAATATACGCTTTGTAGAGTGAACCAATCTTTGATTTCACCATGGCTCTGAGCGAATTATGTCTAATGACTGGCGCGAAAAGGGCTCGTCAATTTTTTGTAGTTTCGATAAGCAACTTCTTCATACGTGTCAACCTTATGACTTCAGATGTATACCAATGTGGAAATCTTCGAGTCCTGCCTTTGTTGAAAGGAACAATTGACATGAAAATATACCCGAGGGTTTCATACAGCATATTACAAGCCTTATTCGGTTCATCAAGTTCCATAATTTTAGACCAGTCCACACCACACATCACGGAATATGTCGTATTATAATCTTCTAAAGTTGAATTTTCTAGGTGAAAAGTTTGCTCCAAAGTTATTTTGTTTAGAAGAGCGTCCTTTCAAATGCAGGCCGAAAGGTGGATGGTTGGGATCGATATCAACTAGGCCCGTTAAGTCTTCAGGTGTAGATAACCGAAGGTTAGACAGTAACAGGTCCAATATTCTATTATTACAATTGAGAATGTTGTTGGTTTGCATGAGTTCCATAATTTGAGAGAACGCAGACAATGTGAGGGCTCTATGATCAGTGGAACTTTCTCCAGCAAATAGCGGAGAATTGAAATTACCAATTAAATTAACATTTCAATTCGTCAGAGCATCAAAGAACAGATCGAAATTGTGGTTAATTGTGACGAGATATTGAAAGAATACTTCTTGTCAATTCAAATGTTTCTTCAGCTTATAACGTAGTTAAGAATTGTGAATGTGTATGTATTTTTTGTGATTAACTAAATTAAATTTTTTCAGGTCTTCAAGATCATCTTATGGGGACAGTGCAATCACTTATGTGAAACTGAACCCGAGAAACATTCGTTTTAACTATTTCACATAAAACATTTCAAGGTTAGGCCCAACAATATATGATAACATATTCACATCAAAATGAGCTAAACAGAAATAACTCGTACAATTTCGCTATGTGAGCTTCAACCAATTATCTTTTATTATTTCCTGTTTCGAACATGCACAAAATTTTGGTGTGTGTTCTTAACTATGTGTTCTTAGAGTGCTGTACTGAACTCCACTCATAAATTTTGAATTTCATTTTCATCACAGGAATTTATTTAATGTTTTGTTCAATTTGTTTACTATACATACATACAATGACATTGCAATGCCATGTTGTTCAAGATAGATGTCGTCAGAGCCAACGCCATGACAACTACGACCTCCTTTAGAGCTTTATTCAAAAATGTTTAAAGAAATACATTGCTTTCTTCTTTCATAAAAATTGCTTTTGACTTAAACTTGAATTTATTATGGCGATACAGGTTTTTTTGATTTTGTACGTTGATGCGTAGGTTTACGAAAGGGGACTTCAAAATCTTTCGTTTCTTAAAATTACATTTCTTTTTTCAGATTAATGACATTTTGGTTTGAAAATTATTAATTTAACTGAATTTGTATGAAATTCCAATGTTCCAGAGAACACAGTTCTTCTACGAATAATATACAAATATATTTCGTTCAGAAGAATGTAATAAGCAACTGGGTAAACATAATTCTAACTTTGGAAAATAAGATTCGGACGAAAAGTTCTGCCCTTACGTCGAATTGGAAGAAGTTCATGCGAATTTTAATTGAAATTTTGGGATACTCATTTCCTTAATCTGAAAGCAAATTAATAAAAGCAAATTTGATCTAATATTTTCAAAAAGTTTGATGAAGAAAATTCGAGAAATTTTTCGTTTTAACAAAGGATTGAGCTACATTGAATAAAAAATGCGAAAAACCAGCTCAGTGAAGGCATGATTACATATATTGCAGCAGATTACATATATATTATGGTTTAGAGAAAAGAGAACCGAAACATTATTGCAAAAATTTTCATGAATTTATGAAGCGCTTTCGGATCATAATTATTAAACTTAATTCACAGAAATAAATGATAAAAATTATGACGATAATTTATAATGACTCAAATCATAAACATTAATGTCATTTAACCTCTCCGCAACTAAATAGTGTAAAACAGTTAAAATGTAACGTAGAATTCAAAATTATTCTTCAAATTGATGGTTGATGAGGCCGATACTTGGAGAAAGTTAATATTCATAATGAAACAATATTTAGAATTTTCTCATAATTTAATACAGATACTGTATTAATCCAGCATTTGATGAAGAAGTAGTACTTCGAAACGTCGTCATGCGTATTTGTATTAAAATATGAGAAAATTCTAAATATTGTTTCATTACAATTCTTCAAACTCAACAAAGTTTGTTTAAAAGACTAGAGATGGGATTTTCAAATATTTTAACTGAATGTCTTCGAGACTTTATTTCTGGGTCCTTTTCCTCAGAGTCTCAAAAGTGCCTACAGTCGAAATTTTTCCTAACCTAATCAAAAGTTATTGATAGAAGTTTTAATGATTTTTGATTTTCACTAATCGTTTAGGTTAATACTTGGAAAAAATCCAAATACATAATTTGAATAAAACTATGTAGTTTTTTGATTTTCACTATAATTAAGTCAAACATAACAATATTTTTATGACAACACAGTGGTCCCATCAGATTTAGATGATAAACAGTTTGTCATCTACATCTGACGAAGCCATTGTGTTGAATCAATTTTGTTATGTTTGATTAAATTATAGTGAAAATTAAAAAACTAGTTAGTTTAATTTTAATTATTTCTGATTTCAATACTATTAAGAATCATACAACTCATGGAACTTACAGGTGTAACTATTTTATAGTTATTTAATAGTGTTGGCGTTTACTTGATGTAAATCCATTGTAATTGAATATAACTTAAATTCAAACACTTGAACTTATGATTTACACTTTATTGACTACATAGCATGACGCGTTTCGTCGTTACAAACGACTTCTTCAGATGCTTACAGAATAATAACAACATTTTGAAAAATACAGGTATATATATCAGGGAATTTTGGTGTTCTATGGTTTTGGTTTTACCTAAGATATTCCATTCTGAGAAATAATTTCTATTACCTGAAAAGGTTTAACGAGGGTGAATTGTTTAATTCTATCTGTTCATTGAGCAAGTTTCCAGAATTTTTAAGCCGATTTATTTCCACTACTTCCCAATAATCTAATTGATCAATTAATAAATAATCTATTATTGATTGAATGAAACATTATTTTGTAAGCATCTGAAGAAGTCGTTTGTAACGACGAAACGCGTCATGCTATGTAGTCAATAAAGTGTAAATCATAAGTTCAAGTGTATGAATTTGAGTTATATTCAATTATTTTATAGTTACGAGTATTTTACTTTACTCACCGATTACTAATGAGAAGAATGTGCTGCTTTTAGTATCTTCTTGAAGCGGAGCTTATGTAACACGGGACGCTTCTAGAATAATCAATGATGTGTATTTTAGTCAACTGATTCACTCCTTATCAAGAACTAGTACTACTAGTTTAGGAAATAACCATCTTATTATTGAGAATATCAACTTGAATGGTGGTCTTGAATTTCTATGTTCATTGACCTATTCCCAATTATATGAATACGGATTGAAAAAATATATAATTCAATACTCCGAGTTTGACCATAACATTCCAGAAAAAAATTTCAAATTCCAATTTTCAGATTTGAATTTTTTGAAATATAAGTTGAATGAACGCCCAAAAATGTGCTTCTAGCCCGAAATGTAAGTTGAGTATATTGAAAAAAGGGTAGAATTCAACTATATATTTGAATTTATGTAAAAGTTGAACCCTCAACAAAATTTACTGCTTATTATATGGTAGTGTGAATTTTTGGCTCATTGATTCAGATGATGGAAATAATTACTTAAACAGCTGACCTATATATAATTAAACTATCAACCTCTGGTCTAAAGAGCTCATTGGACTAGAACATCGATAGTTAATTATTTCCAATTATAATCCGAAATTGAGTAATTATTCACCGATTGACAAATTAATGAATCTAATTCAGCAGTCGACTTAAACGATTGATAAAACACTGTTTCAGCAATCCACTGAACTAACTAATTCCATTTCGGAAACCCGGATAATGAATGGCAATTTTCTGATATCGTTTTCCAATTACAGATGCGAATATTACAAAATGAACCCAGTTAAGATGTCAAACCCTCGCTGACGTAATTTCTTGGTGAATTTAAATGTACTTCTGGAATCGCGATAAAAACTTTTTCAATTTTTAACTGATGGAACAATGAAGGGAATATTGGGAATATAATGAAAGTTCGCTGGTTGTTTCACCCTCAATATTTTTCCACTTCAAGTTTGATGAATCTGTTCGATGAACTCTCCATTCCGCAGACGTTGTCAACAATCCTGGAACTTTTCTCTACGTACTTGCCATATTTGTTCGAACATTGCCATATTTGTTCGAACAGGTCGGCGCCCGATTGAGTCCTCTTCACTGATCGAAACATGTGCTGCAAAACTTGAAATCGATGCTCAAATCAACCTAAATCTTGGAAATAAGCAGAATTGTTAATGAAATACCTTTATTCTCTATCAGTTATCAGATATAGATCCTCTAGAGTTTTCCAATTATAAGACTCAAGCAATTTGTGATCTCAATGAAAGGTTTGTGAACAGATCTCCTCTGCTTCAAATTCAGCTTCGTCGCCCTCATTCCTTAAAGGTGAGAGCGAAGAGATCTTCCGAATGGAACTTGAATTCAGGATGAGGCATGGACACTTGTGTGCGTATTTCATTTGAGTGGGTATAAAGAAAGATCCGCGATGGGTAATGAATTCAGTTTTGAAGCCCACGTATCAGAAAACTCGAAAATTGGCAGTTATAGGAACTGCTTAGGAAAATTTTTATAGGAAATTTTTAGGATTAACATTTGAAATTTCATTATGTTCGAATTAAAATTATCAACATTCATCTGGTTTCCACATCTATTGACACTTGGAGCAACAGTCGTATGGACGTTTGAATAATGATGATTTATGGTTGAAAAATATTACCGGCTGTATGACGAGATCATGAAGAAATATAATTACAATTTAATTGAAATAACAAATAATATACAATTGTATATGTATGGTATTTGTATAAACATAAATTTCAATGAACTTGATTATATTTCATAGGTTGTAAACATTAGAACATAAGTTTCATTGTTTGCATCATTTTTACATCAATTTCAACAATACTTAGACCTAATTTAAATTGAACTATGTAGTTTTCTGATTTTTACTATACCTGATTTCAAACATGACAATATTATTTCGCCAACACAGTGGCTTCATCAGATGTTGATGATGAAGAAACTGAGTTTTTCATCTTATCTGAGTTATTATTAACTCAGTTTATTATCAACATGTGATGAAGTCACTGTGTTGGCGAAACAATATTGTCATGTTGAACACTAATAATTGTGAAAATCAGTAATCTGCTTAGTTTTATTTAAATTATGTATTTAGATTTTCACCAAGGATCGGCAAAATCGTTCAATTATTTATGAACACTTAGTCTTCTTGTGCTTTCAATTATTTCATTGTGTTCTAAAAAATATACAATAGGCTTATGGTAGCTAAAATAAGAAATGGGTACGTTTGATTAAAACTTATCTAAGTACAATACGTAAGCAGTATGCGTCACCATACGTCACCGACTGCTATAACTATTTTGATGAAAAGAAACGCACAAGACTTCTCCCATCGATAGAGCGTCTAACGAGCACAGTACACGTCGCACCATGTCGGTGATGCGAACCGATAAGATTTTCCTCTACCAAAAATTGCTCAACGCGACTAAACAAATTTTCTCTTCAATTAGGACTCACTTTCAGTTCAGTGTTGTCGTTACCATTATTATTTCTGATTAGTGTAGAGGATAAACATCCTATGAGACAATTAGGATTACTTCTGAAGAAAGAGTACTTACAATGAACATGTGAAATCAAGCAATATGTAATCTTAAACTACAACTGAAAAAATTAAATCTAGTGGAGGGACAAAACCAATAACGTTTGCAAGAAACACTTGAATGTTTTTACATGCGACACAATATGTGAGTAAGGCAATATCTTCAGTTTGACTAGTAGGCTTTGAAAACAGCTTCATCTATGCATTTTTTGAAGAAGTTTATGGATGTAGTCTACAGAGTTCAACATACCAAAAACTCGATTGTATAAGGTAAACTGTCAAATCGCGATTTTGAAGCTTAGAGAATTAAGTTACAGCGAATGATCTCGTAACCAATTATCCACACTGAAAGTGAGTATAATATTACTCAAATCAATTGAAAAAAAATAATTCAAGACTCTAAGGGTAGTGATAATAACTCCATGCTTCAGTCTGTCGATCTTGGTGGTGAGATCAAAGAGCAGTAAGCGGTCTAAGATAGCCTCATTCATACTATTAGGCATAAAAGTAACCCTCATTCGAATGATCTTCGATAAGATTTCTTCACTAGCACTGGGCACCAAATGGAGCAACCAACTTGCACCAACTGTCGAATATATGGCTTATAATTCGTAGATATTGTGAACCTAGGCCATTTAAAAAACTTTCCGAATAGATACAGGGGTAAGTTTGCTTTCCTGCATATTGCACTCATATGAAGGGAACAGGATAAACCGTCCGAAATCTCAACACCGAGATATTTTCACGTTGGTTCATTGAAAAATTGAATTATAGTCAATCTGCGATTTTGTCCTGGGTGCGGTTTTCCGCTCTATACTGGATTTCAACAATATGAGCAAAATGAAAACAATAATGGTCTGTTTATTACACTTATATTTACATAGTTGTTTGCGTTATTCCAGTAGGATTCAGATAAGTAACCCATAATGAAAGTTTTAATACCCGTGCACTATTATTATATATATTCAAAAGGGTTATGATAGAAGTTATGAGAGTTTTCCTGTTAATTGAGAACTCCATAATTTGGAAGTGAAACAATGTATCTAAACTTTGTACAAACAACTATTTAATGCTGCAAAACTATTGATGAGGTACAATGTTGATAAGCCTTGAGCTGATGTTTGTTTCATCTCAGAAATATCAATATAAGGCACGTGCTATTAGTATAATAATTGATTTTATAAACAGTCTTTGATGCATGTGTACAAAGAGTACCTGTAATTTTAATCTGAAGATTCTTTTCTAACCTCAAACCTGTTTGCGTTAATAACCATACAACAGTAACAATGAAGTACTTTATGATTTACACCTAAATCAAAAATTCAATGTTGGTAGGAATCTGACTCTCAGAGATACATAACTACCAGTTAATATTTATTTTCATCTAACCCTAATTCAGTTCATACAAAGCAAAAAAATTTAATAAACTCAAATTAATATCGGAAATACATTGGTTCAACACATCCAATCTTCAGTGAATTATATAGGGAATTATTATTTTAAATATGGAAATTGTAATTGTGTTAATTTTGGTATTTTACAGATTCCTGTAACTGCGACCCAATAAAGGGTTAATCAATTAGCAATTGTAAATGCAGGCATTATTGATATCATACAGAGTGTTACTCACAATCGTCATTAAGCTCAAAAGATATACAAACAGGAGCAATTCGCACAATTGAGGAGGTTACAAACTTATGACAGAAGAAAAAACCATTAGATAATTTCAACAGAATATTATCCTGTTTCGCTTATCTCTTGGTGAAATATTATGTTAAAAACGATAATGTTAAAATTAACTCACTTGGCTTAAGTTTCACTAAATATATTGAAAACTCTACATATGATCCGAGTGGTTTACCCATTTTCGAAAGTAAACAATATTACTGTAATATTGTATACTCTCGACAATGGGTTAACCACGCGAAATATATGTAGAGTTTTCAATATATTCAGTGAAACCTAAGCCAAGCGTGTTAATTTTAATTTATTGTGTTTAGAGTTTACATCCAATTTTCCTCAGCGATTCTTACTGAATTTACAGACCTACGCAATTGACTGTATTCGTTAAATCCTGCATATCATATTCGAAATCTGTGTCTAGATTTTGAAAGCCCACAAACTTGAATGTAACAACTGTCAGCTTTTCTAGTGTTATAAGCAGGCACATTATTGACACTTGCTTTATTTTTTATAACCTCATATGGGAACAATTCATTTTCAATATTAAAAATGAATATAAGTGTAGAATTAAGTATTCCCTGTTCAAGTGACGATAGTTTTAAGATATACAAAATGTTTTGGTTGGAATATATCATCACATTTCACAATTGTTCGCATAGTTCTACTTATGCGAACTTGTGCTACTTATTCCTATACATAGAACAGCCAAATTTGAGCACTCTCTCTATTGTCAGAGCATTAAAATTTTCAACCATCTACCATCGAATTTGAAAGTACTGAAAGCTCATTTGTTTAAGAGGAGAGTTAAATCTCTGCTCTTAACAAAGGCGTACTATAGTGTGTCAGAGTACTTCGATGATTCGGATGTAGGCAATAATGTTTGAATCAATTTTTTGTATCATATATTTGTATATCTTTTTAACACTAATGTTCTTCACCATGTGAAATTGTCTCAAATGTTTAATATCTCTGAGGAAATTTTTATTTTCTTTTCTTTTCAATCAAAATTGAATATTACTGTAAATATGAATTTAACCAAGATTTTTGTATGAACCAATATTTTTGCTCGAGGGCTGAATGGAAGATCAGACTCCAAACTGAATTCGGTCCATTTGAGAGCATTTCTCTTAGTTGTAATTATTTATCAATTGAAATGAATGTAATTTTACTATGTAAGGAATGTTTCTCAATAAAATTATATCATTATTATTATGTATTTTTTGTAGCGTTATATATTTCATCTGAAAGAAGAATTGGATAGATATTCCTTTGCTCGAACTGACTAATGGAGTGCAGAAATATTTAGAATGTAGCATTATTATTAACTCCAACCGCAATAACTTCATATATGTCATGAGATTTTCCCCAATTCGTTTCAGAAAAGTGTTTTTTAGAGATCTTAGACTAGAGTCAACGTCATCATTGAAACGCAATTTCGCTTCTAAGATCTTGCCCAGATATCGGAGAGTTTCTGCTTTTTCAATGTTCTGGTATTCAGTTTCACAATTCATATCCTCGTTTTTATGTACCCTCAGAGTTTTACTTGTAACCAAAACTATTTGATTTTGCTACTATAAATTCAGCGATAAACTATTATCGTGTACCAATTCATTTATTGGGGCAGGTCTCTATTGATTTACTTTGTCATAATCTCGATACTTTTACCACCGATGGAAGGCATTGTATTATCGGCAAATAATTGTATACAGCAGTTTCTCAGATGAGAAAATATCATATTAAATATCAGGTATACATGCCCACATCCATCTCACTTGGAATTGAATCCAGATCTCTAGTGTAACAAGCCAACCCCTGCAAGCACTGCATCATGAAAAACGAAGTTTTGAGCTCGTTTTTCCCAGAAGAATTGAATAAAACAGTCAGGAGACTTCAGATTCAAAGAATCATGAAAAAGTTTACGTTATAAGACGAAAAAATTTAGGAATTTCAATTAAAACTGGGTTCATGTGTTTTTCATTTCGAAAAACTTTATTAGCATACAATCTCCGAAAAGTCTCCGATCTTTGATTTCTTGAAATAATTGAATGAACATGGAGATATTGTTCTCGTAGGTGTTATGTAAATACGAGTATATAGTCATTATATCAAACTTTGAGTTCGTTATATCTGAAGAGAAAAAATCAAACGAGATTTGTTTTTCTACGAATGATATGAAATGAAGTTAATGTAATAATTATATTATATAATTATCCAGTAAACAATATCTAAAGTTTATGCCATAAAAAGAAAGTAGTTAGGAAGATTGATATCACAATTATAGGGTAATAAGAATTACAAATATTCTCACGTCTCAAATTCTATACTGCTAAATGGCAATAAACTGATCGAAATGATGTATAAAAATCATATTTGATGGTGAGAACATAATTTACAGATTTAATGACGGGTTCAGAACAATAATAATATCCAATTATTTTTTCATTTTCGTTATGTTCCAGTTGTATTTTCGGTTAAATATGATAATTTCCTCAATATTACATGTGTAATAGGTGATGTAGTCGATAAATATTCTTTTCGCAATATAGTTTAGAATTGATATTTGGTTAACATTCTAATATATAATTTCGTTTAAAACATTCTATTGTTTTTAACAATGGGTGCATTCGTTTTGTATATGTCGGATTGATTGTTGTATACTGAATGGTTTAATGGAATATCCTAAAGAGTAATCTACATTTCACTACATTCATTAATTTACATTATAATTTATAAGGATGACCCAAGTTAAATTTTCGCTTTTGATGCAGTATATTGTGGGCAAGCCTAAAGGAAATATTTTAAATTCGATGAATTAGGCTTAACAAAACATCATTGGCCGGCAAACTACATCGAAGTTTAAATGTATGCATAGATATAGTAATAATTGAAGTTCTTCCAACAGATTCACATCCAACTGCATCAAAAGAATTGACCAATCATCAAATTTATCAATCAAATGAAAATACAAATACTTAATAATAATAGAAACAGCTCATAAGTGAATATATAAATGAGAAACGAAATAAAATAAAATGAAATAAAATAGCAATATATATTAATCAATGCAATGAACCAAAAATAAAATGCAAATAACACTCAATTCCTTTCACTCAACAGAATTTAAGTTCATTTAGGAACTTCGAATACGAAATAAAAATGGGTTTTATATATTAAATAAAAAGCACTTGGCTAGGTTTTCACAACATTCATAATAAATGAATACTTGACAATTGTTTTGGAGTGTTACCCGAATTTCAAAAGTTAGACGGAACAACATTTTTTTACCAATATACCTATATGCCTATACATAGGTATTTACGTATACATCGTTACCGGCAAAAGACTTGAGGCTGATGTCAATGTCTCGGGAGTAGAGGGACACAGGTAGATAAATTAAATCTAAGAAGTGTCATAAATTAGGAAATTGAGGAGAGTAACAATGGTGATAAACTGAAAGTAAGTTGAACATTCAATATTGGTTTCTTCACTGATTCTTCAAGAAGATCCAGTGTTTTCCTTTTCATCTGAGGGTGCAGCAATTTTACTCAGTTTGATTCTATGAAATAGTTACTGTGAATGCAATGTGTTGAAAGTCCCGTAGAATTTTTGTTATTTAATATGGGGAGTTGCTTCGCCTTCTTCGGCCTATGTACTTAGTATGCGTTACAATTATCACAATTATTCTGGTATACCACTCTTATCTTTTGTGGCCTCTTTCTCTTTATTATTTACAAAAAATATTGTTCAGTCTAACTTTTGACAATAGGATAACGATCCGAAACAATTGTCAAGTATTTATTTATTATAAATTTTGTGAAACTTATCCAAGTGTTTTTTATTCAATGTTTCACGATTCAAAATATACTCGTGAGATTTTCAAGAGATATTTTATTCAGAAGTTAGTAACCGCACAGCTCTTTAATGTGTACTGTTTGAGAAGGGAAAATACAGCAAATATTTTTTTAACAAGTTTGAAACTACCTTTCGATAATATTTTTCGCACAAGCAAAATTGCTTGATTGCCCCGTTTTCGAAAACAGAATCTGGTATGAGCAATGAGTAGAAATCTTTAGAATTAGAGTTCGTCATTCAGTATCTTAAGCTTTGTGGTTTTATTTCTGGAATTTTTGGCTTGTGGTTGTTGTTCAACAAAGTGACCAGCACAGCTTAGTGCTATGAATTATTACCTTCAGGCTTTCTCGGGCTATTCGACAAGTGTAAAGAGGCTGCATGTAATGTAATGAATGTAAAAAGATATAACTTATGGATTAAAAACATATATAAACTATTTGAAGTGACATAAAACTCAGATCAAAAGTTTCGAATTTTCACAAAAACAGATATCCGTCTTCGGAAAATCTACTGAATAAGAAGAACTACTGATTCAAGTTATAAGTTTTAGGTTTTGATCCTGTGAAAGACTCATGTTACCTCCATTTTAACAATATTATCAGGCTCTGCTACTTCAATAACAGCAATAACCCACAACTCGAGAAATTGAACTAGAGTCTCTCCTTTCAGGGAAGAACTATAACGATTTTTCCCAATAATTTCGTGTAATATACTTTCCTAATATAATTTTTTCAGTGAAATATATCGATATTCAGTTCAGTTTCTACTTAGACTTAGAATGAGAAATATTACTCTGGGGAACAATCTGTAACATAATTTCTGTTGACTTGATTTTTAGGCTGTTATAGAGGTAAATTGACCTGATGATTCCAAAACTGTAATCAGTTTTTTTTCATCACGTCTTTCAAGTTTTTTTCTACAGCTGTTGCGCATACTACACAGGAGTGTTTGGGAATGTGGACAAAGAGAACACGTGGTGAGCTTTCGTTTGGTATACCGGTGATTTGGCGAGAACCTAAATACCAATTCAATGATTGTTACTTTTGCATAGTAAAAACTGAGAACATAACAAGAAAAACAAGTATAAAATAGATTATCCTAGTTTACCGTCAATTATACGCCCTGTTTTGCGTTCAGTTGAAATTCCACAGCCAGTTTCTCAAGAATTAACCTCTTTGTTTAATTTAATTAAGCTTCATAAACTGAAGAGGACTGTTTTAAGTATATCATTTCGGCATTTTCTAGCTTTGTATAAAACATAAAGGCTGGTGTCTTCGATGGTTCGAACCACAGATTCGACATTATATTAAAGATGAACGTTGCATTGAAACAATGACCGAACTTCAATGGATTGCTTGGTTGGCATTCAAAAGTATATTCAATGACTTTCTTGGAAACACACGAGTCCAGAATTAAGTCAAAATTGTTCAGCAACTCTAAAAAAGCTTTAAAAAGCTTCGCTGTCACATGAGTATCAAGCTGCTTCTTACATAGTCCTTTTTCTAAATTTCCAGAATATCTTGGCGCTGTTAGTGATAAACAGGGTGAGCGATTCCATCAAGATTCAAAAGTCATGGAGGCAAGGTATCGAGGAGATGAGATGTCAATATCATGACCATAGTTGGAGCATCAAGCAAGAATGTCCCCAAATTGAACATTCTAGGAACAGTTATAAGCGAACATTTTGCCCCTTATATCTTTTTTATTTTTTCTGTAAACAGAATTTAATTTTAAATATTATAAAAACCTTTGTATGAATGAAATATTCTGATATGTTTGGTTGATTCTCACTTCATTTTTCTCCTTATACCCAATTCGTATGACTTTTAGGGTAAAGAGAGGCTATCCTGTAGTTTAAAAACTTGACGCGATAGAAAAAATTGAAAACATTTTTGAATTCAGAGACCAAAATTTAGTCAAAAACAAGTCACACATCTAAGACAACAAATTTGCTGCTCTCTCCTGTTATCTTACTTCTAGGATCTACTCACTAGCAGAGAAATGTAAAAACAATATTCCAGTATGTCATGCGTATCACGAAGAAACTGAAACGATGTGGAAAACTATTGATGAAATCAATTTCAAAAGGTAATTTGCAATCCTCAATTTTAATAATGACCCATTTACTACTTTGTGCAGAACAAGTTGTGAATTTTCACGGTTATTTAGTTAATACGGGTAGAATTTAACTGCAGAACAATACACGTCTGAGTGCCAATTCGATGAGAGAATTGATTCAGCAAGTACATTGATGTAAATGTCTGAAGCTCATTTCGTACAACTGTAATCATCGGGAGTTGAAATTGAAAAAGCTTGTTGAAAGATAATTATATAATTTAATCAGAATAATATCACTAAATATTAAGTTTTCAGATGTTTCAGTACAGACATGTGGATAGAACATTATAGTAATCCAGTCAATTAGCACCATGGATGACATAATTATTGACCAAATAATAAGCCTCATTATCTTATTTCATGACCTCCCTTATTATAGAAGCAGAATATCTCCATTGCAGAATTCGTGCTGTTGTAAAATACCATTCATTCCACTGATTTATTTGACATCCTTTATCAGTTTGAACATACAATGCATTGAGTGTTGTGAAGTACATATTCTCATGATTTAGAGATAGAAAATGATGTCATGAATTTCCTAGTCACATAGAAACATTGTGAATCCTTCCATATAGTTTCATTTAAGCGTTGTCTACTAGAAGTTAATCTTTGGCTTTTTTCTTGTTTAGTGTTAGAATTAGTATTACAATTTTCCTTTTATTGTGTAACGAATTATTATATATATTTAAATGAAATGAATCTACTGCAAGAAAAAGAATTCTGTAGTTCTCGTGCTATATCATCGCACTTGTAAATATTCGATATTAAAAGTATACTATAACTTTCTTTCGATAATTTGTCGACAAATTATTCAAAAAAACATTATAGCAGAGCTGGCTATGTGGAATATGAATAATTTGATGATCGATAAGGGGGTTTGGGAGGATTGAAAACGTGGCCTTTCATTTGTTGGACATGGTAACTGACGAGTACTTTGTAGTACGAAACAGTTGAATAACTGACGCTTCTAATAAATGTAGGCGTCGATTTCAATATTCTCCAACCTTTCTCTCTAGAAGGAAGCATCACATATTTCACGTTTCACATAGCCAGCTCTGCTATAAAGTTTTTTTGAAGAATTCATCAGAAAATTATCGAAAGATAATTATAGTATATTTTCAATATATATATATACATATATATTTATATATATATATATATATATATATATATATATATATATATATATATATATATATATATATATATATATATATATATATATATATATATATATATATATATATATATATATATATATATATATATATATATATATATATATATATATATATATATATATATATATATATATATACATATATATTCGGTTAATTAATTCGATATTTGCTTGCTAATGTGCCGAGGCTATAGGGGCTCTTAGGACCCATCGAATTATATAAAAACGTAATTCTAATAATTTTGCCGAAAATAATTATTGAACTATATTTGACTGAAATCAACAAATTGACACTGGTGAAAAACGTGCACATGGTTTGTAATCTGAATACCTCCATTACACATTGAATAATATTGTTGAACAAAAAAATTCATTGTGATGCACAAACATAATACGAGTATATATAGGTACATACCAAACTTATTTTCAATATTATATATGAATCAATATGTATATAATAATAATAATAATAATAATTTTATTTAACAATACACTGTGATTTCAAATTTGCAATTTGAATTGTACATTTACAAATATATAGTATGCGACAATGTTTCTGTTTGCTGTCTGGGTACTGTAAACAAACGAAGTATACCCCACTAAGGCAAAACCAGTGCGTGAGATTTCAAGTCCTTAAAATTGTCTTATAATTAGGTCTGTGCACTTTTCACTAAAGTATCAATGTGTACGTTCAGAGAAAATTAAAAATTGAATTCATACTAATAAAAGTTCAGATCAATTAAAATTGTTAAGAGTTTTCGGTATTTACCTGAGATTTACGTTGCTTCTTTATTTGTAACAGGTAAATACCGAAAACTCTTAACTCCATTTTCAGCCTGACAAACCTTTTTCTTTTTATATATATATATATATATATATATATATATATATATATATATATATATATATATATATATATATATATATATATATATGAGTGTGTGTGTGTGTGAAAGAGAGTGGCAAATACATTTGTTTCAGATGCTTCAGCAGATTTTCAATTCGGATTCTAATATTACTATTGACTTGATATTCAGATTATAATTGAGCTGAAAAACAATAACTTCTCATATATTGACAGATAATCATTTCTCCTCAATTCATTTGAAAACCTTGATATTATAAAACACATAACACTAAAACTCAATTTCATATAATATAATACCTAAATATTCAACTTGTCACTCGTTCTATTTTCTGCCAATTCATCTTTATAATTACATCCACATTTGTATTGATCTTCAGGGTTTTGTTCGCACCCAAAACTATGAATTTAGTGTTTTGCCGATCAAGGGATAATTTATCATCAAATAGCCATTCATTAATTGAAAAATTGTATTTATTGATCCACTTTGTCATATTCTGACTATATTCGAGTAGGTTTCATCAGCAAATGAAGGTGTAGAGCATTTTTGACTTGAGAAACAATAGCGTTTTCATCTAATGAGGAACAACAATGGACCAAAGACAGATTCTTGAGGTACGCCAAAATGAACTTCAGTGCTATCCGATGTCATGCATTGAACTCAACTATTTGTGTTCGCAAATATAAATAAGATCTGAACCAATTATTTACTATAAAACCAGAGGCAAAGAGGCAATTACATTCAGTTTTTCGTTAATAATGATATACCTACTTGACCTTTCCAAAGCTCGTCTGGAATTCAATAATACCGTTTAATATTCCCATATACCAATAATTTAATATAAAACTGTCTTTCATATATAGCTCCATACTTTCTCGCATATGCTGAACAGTGCTGTCTCACAAGAGGAATTCCTTTCGATTTCGGATTGAAACTCTGAAATAAAAATGAATCACATGAGTAATTGAGATGTGTGTTGACGTATATTGAGGACATTTAATAGTGTTGGCGTTTACTTGATGTAAATCCATTATAATTGAATATAAACTTAAATTCAAACACTTGAACTTATGATTTACACTTTATTGACTACATAGCATGACGCGTTTCGTCGTTACGAACGTCTTCTTCAGATGCTCACAGAATAATAATTTAAGTTTATATTCAAGTATATTGAGGAGTTGAAATTCTGGAACACCTATACCTATCTCAGCCAGGTTCGAACAAAGGACTTTCGTTATTCATATCCCGCACCTGAAGTACAGATAAGCTTTGGCAAAATTTCAAATGCCATAAGATAAGAAAATCCATTTGAATATGTATTCAATCAAAAAATTCGTTATGTAACATATATATTTCTCAACAACATGAGCATGAACACAGAAAATCACCTTGTACCTGCAATACAATTTCAAACCATTTTGTTAATATACTCAGTTTTGCGACTATTTCATAAATCAAGTACAGAAATTGCAACAATTGTTCCGAAACTAAAAACATTTAGGGTCAATGAATATTGCATTCGATTGCGGTGAAATTTATCTCGAATATGAACAATATGCGGAATATCCTTCGTTTACTAATCAGACAATCGAATTAACGATAATTCGACAAATGAAAAAGTTTTGGTGAATTGCAGAATTTGTGTTAACCCTTGATTTCATGCGTATGTTTAATTGTGGGCTACGGTCCAACTAATTGGAGCCTAAGTGAAACAGAGATTCACTAGACTATGTAATCATTTGTTTTGTTTCCAATAGCAGCAGCGTTTATTGATTCTAATAGGTTGGAATGTTGACACATTCGGAAACAATGTTTGTGTGCGTTTTAACATTTACTCTTGAAATAATATTTCTAATATAAAATGATCAACTAAAACCGACAATTGGCTTGGGATATCCATGGTAATGCACAGAATTCAATTATCTCATAGTTCTGACAAACGAAACGGAAACGTGAAAAATAGAGATTTATCTATCTATTATTGCTGAAAATATGATTAAATGGAACCATTTCAGAAATATATATATAACATATATATATATATATATATATATATATATATATATATATATATATATATATATATATATATATATATATATATATATATATATATATATATATATATATATATATATATATATATATATATATATATATATATATATATATATATATATATATATATATATATATATATATATATATAGTTGAATGTTTCACGACTGTAGATATGTATTTTCAGTGTTTAAAACCTTCATTCAAGGATCATTTCTCATAAATGTGATTGCCGAAATACCAACAAGATTCCAATTCCTTCGCAGTCAGTGTCGTTGCTTCCTTCAGCTACCTAAATGTCATATTCGAACCCAATGCATTTGGAAACACTAGCACTTATTTTCAAAATTCGAATACATCGAATCTTTTAATACATCATTAAAAGTATTCCCTTTTTACTCGAGAATAGAGGTATTTCCTTCTTTACTTTTGTATCGATATCTCTACTTTGTCTTATTTTATAAAAAGTTAGTGGGCAAAATTTTCAAATATGACCTATTGGGTTCATACCATATCAGTAAATTTCCAGTCAGTGGAAAATTTTTAAATATTACTTCTGAGAAAGGTACAAAAAAGTTATCAAAAATTATTTTTCACTCCTGCTGAAAATCGCGTTACTTAGTAATTATGCATTAAAAATTGAAGAATTGATTGCATACAAACAGCAAAGTACTCGTAAATTTCTCTTCAGTTTAATTAATTTGAACTCTATTCGTAGTCCAAATGATCTCCAAAGTTTTCACAATTACACATGAATGTCAAGAAGATTGTTAAATTCATTTCCTGTGTCATTTAAAATGCAAAACTCAGTACGTATCAAAAATTTCTACTTCCTCTGAAGTTGATGTGATAGCTGAATTTTGATTTGAATTATTAAATTAATAAAATTTTCAAACATTATCGAGCAAACTCTCGACGACACAGTTTTCATTTTTAGATTAAGAAATTATTTCTTGTCAAGTAAGTATTCGACTGAAATTCTACATTTCCTTATCAAAATTCAACATTTTAAAGTGACTGTGATTACTTTAAAAATAACAATGAAAGTTGAAACATATACACTAAAATCTTATGGCATAAGAATTTTATAGCGGTAAGATGAGATCGCAAAAATTAACTTTCTCCACTTCCTAATTCTGACAGTATGATTAAGAGGTAATAATAAAGTAGTTTCGGAACGTTAATTCTTTTCACTAATTTTGAACCTCGGATACGTTGAATTTCAACAATTTTGACTGTTGTGCAACATCCCAGATGCAGTGTAAAATCGCTTTCTTGTCAATCGACCTAGCATTTTGTATCAACTTCGAGAATTGCTTCCTGAAGATTCAAATGTGTTTTTAATATATTATTTTAATTAACAGGCACATATTTTGATGCAACTAAGAGTTGAATTTAATTATATGTAATCTGTGACTATAGTCCATGAAAAAATCTATTTCCGTTCTAAATCTCGCTGTTGAGCATTTATTGAACTGATTGATCTTTAATGACTAGATTAAATTTTTTTGGGAATAAATTCACTTCGTCTAATAATTATATACTATAACAGAATATGTGGTAGTCAATAACATAATAAAAATACTTAGATGAGTTACTTTTCATTTTTTAGTATAGGTAAGTACTTCCTGTAGGTATACTATTCAATTTTCAGACGCTAATTAATTATTGAGAACTTGAAAGAACTAATTTGAAAGATAAACAATCTATCTTTTATATTGACTTCAGAATTTCATACTGTTTCGTCGTTATAATGACTTCTTCAGATGCTAATAGAATACTGACTAAGGAGTCGTTTATAACGACAAAACGCGTCATGCTATGTTGTCAATAAGAATGCAAATCAAAAGTTCAAGTGTTTGAATTTTAACTTATATTCAATTATAATGAATTTACATCCAGTAAACGCCAATACTATTCAATATGCTCAATATTCGATATGCAGTGTAATATTTTCGGTTTACTAGTTTGTCTCATGTGAAATATAGTAATTTAACATAATTTAACTTTCTGAATCAATTTCTTCGTCCAAAATTTCCTACAGAAGAGTTGCATCATGGAAAATAAATAAATTAAACCTCAGTTTATGTGATACATCAAATTATGGAGAACGCTCTTCCCTTTTATTTTCATTGATAATACTTGTATGGTGTTTTTCAGTCTGTTGCAAATTTTTACAGCCAAATTCGATTGAAAAGAATTCTTTTCAATTGTTACATTTCTCATTAGAAAATTCTCTTTTGTTTTCGAATATATTTTTTGAATTATAGATTTTTACAGTCAAAAGCTGCCGCCAATAATTCGAGCACAAATGAATGATAGGCAATTAATAATCCAATTATCAATGTTTATATTTATATTGCTGTTGATGATGAATATGAAAAAAATGGCAGCTGTTGTTCAATTTAGTAGCTCTCAATTGAAATAAAGGTACATTAAAATATAAATACTCACACATATAAAGTTTCACTCAATACTCAAATATCAACAACTCTACATATGTTTCGGGTGGTTAGCCAAGTATCAAGAGTATTCAACAATATAACTGATATTTCTCAATTCAAATTTTGACCCAAATATTACCACCAACCGTTGAGGGAGACAAATAATTATTAAGTCCCAAACGTATCTTGAAGAGTTTGAAACTTTGTTGTAGTCGAATGACCGCAATTTGAACATCCTAGTTTTAGTTTTGAATAAAAGTCTACGATGAACGTTCAGTTGGAAACTAAAGTAACTCTTCTCAATGACAGTCATTTTGATAGGTAAGAAAATAGTAAATTTGAGAAAAATGTTCCGTTGTGATGAATTATCGAACAATAACGGCCGTTTTTTGATCAATTTAAGCGCTCAAGATAAAAGAAAATATTACTTTTTTATTACCTGAAATAAGTTCAATATTGAAGCAAACATGAATTTTTTCAAACGACCATTTGCGACTGAAATTGTGAACTTAAAAGAAGTTTAAGTTGGTCTGTGTTTACCTACTGATAATCAAGGGTTAGATATATATATTGTTGACGTTTCGTTGTTATATTACAACTTTGTCAAAACTAATGAATAATTGAATTTATGAGTTACTATAGATATCAAATGTCAAACTCATTTTCTAGAAAAATCAAATTAGTTTTTTTGTATCTTCTCTTATTGATTTTCATTATCAGAGGAAAATTTCTGGCTTAGCATTCGCTTCGGAAGTTTTAGTCTTCTTCACCATGAGGAAACCTCTGAAAAACTCATGGTAAGCCAGGTGATTTTAATAAGATTCATATTTACATTTTATAATTACATATAGTTTTTTATATACTTATCCAGAATATGTATATTGTTGGTTTATGTGTGTGAAACTGAAGGTAGATCTGGAAAAAATGAGCGTTGAGATGTGATGTTTGGTGATTGTTGTGTGTTTACTTTACGAGTTTTTACCAAACATCACATCTCAACACTCATTTTTCCAGATCTACCTTCAGTTTCACACATAAACCAACAATATTCATATTCTGGATAAGTATATTCCTCTGATAATGAAAATCAATAAGTGAAGATACAAAAAAACTAATTTGATTTTTCTAGAAAATGAGTTTGACATTTGATATCTATAGTAACTCATAAATTCAATTATTCATTAGTTTCGACAAAGTTGTAATATAACAACGAAACGTCAACAAAAATAAAGTTTTTCATATCAAAAAAGCCTGTTATTGCTAAAAACTTTCGAAATAAAATATCTTAAACAGGCAATAACTCAATTTCAAAGATATATATATATATATATATATATATATATATATATATATATATATATATATATATATATATATATATATATATATATATATATATATATATATATATATAAATCAATTTCAAGATATATATATATATATATATATATATATATATATATATATATATATATATATATATATATATATATATATATATGTTTTCGTTGAAGTGGTTTGGTCACAATGTTTTCTATATTATATGCCTTTTCCTTATATTATCTTTTCTCAACTTGAATTCATGCATACTGAGTGTACTGTTTGAACGTGCTTGCGAAATATTCAGATGATACTTCGCAAAATTTTTTTGCAAAAACAATATTGAAAATAAACCTATTTTTCTAGTAATCTTCGAGCTGCAATTTCAGAAAAGGCGTTTTTCAAAAATCTCTCACTCTAATACTGCTCTTGTTATTTTAATTTTTTTTCTTCTTTTTGTCATTTCCATATAACATGCAAGGCAAAATAGAACAGAAAGCAGATTTTTTTAGTTTTCATGTCAACATAATTCATGTTGGACAATTTCGCTTGTACATTTTCAATATCTTCAGAAAACTGAATAATGAGAGGTTACCTTTATGCAAGATGTTTTTTCTACGTTCAAAACTCACTGTATTTTTTTCCGTCTTCAAATGAAATTTTCAAGATTTCTATTATATAATTGTATGTAAGAGTAATCGATAAAGTATATAAATTATTGCAAATATTCTCAAAACACGTCATCAAGGAGTAGGACATCAATTCAAACTCGAAATGCGTTACAACACCAACATAACGAGTAACAATACTAACTAGAACCTGAATCGAAATATGAAACACCTAAAACGTGTGGATACCTTTAGCATCCTAAATGTCTCAAAATGACTGAATACATTCACTCTATAGGTCAATTCACTCCACAAGAAACGCCGGAAAATACACTGTTGCGAAAGAGATGATAAAAAGTGTTTGTTCCGTGAAAAGAAAGTGATTTTTATGATTCGATACGTAGATTCCGGCAACGAAGATTATAAATCGCTTTGCATCTTTAATATGAAGCGGATTCATGAAGATATCATGAATACTTTGCCAAAATGAGGACCTAGACAAATCGGATGTAATCTGTTAAATATCAAATATCGATAATAAGTTGATATCGATAATATGTTTTCATGAAAATAAAAATAAAAGTTTTCAAGTAGAAAATATCACTTCAAAAATGAATTTTGTTTCTTACAAATAAACCTAATTATCATCATTCATACATTCAATATGGAAAAAACATATAATATGACCTAATATATAAGAAACATCAGATTCTGGTAAGCACCCATACACTACAAAAGTGTTTTCATATTTTATCTGAATTCCATTCTATATTTGTAACATGTGAATGCGTTGCTAGTTTCCTGACATCTTGAGTAATAAGTTATTCTGTTTGATGTGTTTAAAGTTGTTCTATATCCAGTAGCTAATTGTCCGAAGTGATACGAAAGTAGTATCTGCATTTAATGGAATAGATATTCATAAGTTTGGCACTAACAAACAATGAAAATCTACTGAATTATGTAGGAGTAAAAGTTTAAATATATGTTATTAGTATTTCTCAACTGAAACTCCAGCAAAAATGCAAAAAATTATCATTGTTAGACATAATAACGGTGTTCAAAATATGTATGCTTTTCGATTGAATCTTTTGTATATCATTGAAAAACATTTCCTTTCATTCCGAATACCAAGAACATATGAAAATATATGAATATAAACAAAAATTAATATTCCTGCAAATAACAGGTTTTGAAATGAATTACGGACTCATTACAGAATAAACAAATACCATTCGGTTATTTGTAATCAGCCCGAAGAGCTACCTATTCGGTATAAGCATGTAAGACCAGTAGTGGACTTTTCGTATTCTTGTTGTTGGCCGTGGTCGAGTGTTCAATTAAAGCCAGTCAATCTCGACATATTCAAAGGGTACTCTTTATATCACTCTGCAAGTTCGATATTAATATGTTTCAGATTATTTCTCAAGTTATTAGTAGGTACGTTTAAAAAAAGAATTGTTGTTACACCTGCAAGTACACTTTCTCCAAGAGGAATACAAGGGTAGATAAAGCCCAACCATAAGGTAGTATTGTAGACACAGAAGCAAAACGAGGAAAAAGATGACCATAGAAACGAAGAATCTCCATTTACACTCACAAAAAATCGTACATGCAGAAGACAGAATGATTTGGGGTGACATTATTGTAGCTTGTAGAAATTGAAGTACCTTTAAAATTCTTGCCATATTCAACTGAAATGAATTTCCCTACGACAGAAAAACCGTGACTATCCTGAACTACATTGGAGGTCAATATCAAGTTGTTGAAAATTGCCGTGTTGCTTTCGTGACACTTAAATTCTGAAATGATCTGATGGTTGTCAAATAAAAAGGCAACCGAAGCACGTCTCCTTATTATTCGATAAAATTAGTTTGTGTATCTTGTAATAAACGAAAATATTACCATTCCTTCGTTAAGGAATTACCGAAAATAACTTGAGTTTAGTCAACCTTTACTGTAATACGTGAAGCATGGGTATTTTTCTTGTTATGCAATAAACCCAAATTGCATAAATGTGGCGTCTTATTCATGAAAGGATGTGAACCGGACACGGATGCGTTCTGAACAGGCGGAAAGTGTATTTTTGAGTCGATGTTCATTTCAAATGTTCAAATAGTGGATAATTGATTTGATTTTTGAATACGAAATTTTTGTAACTGTCATATCCTAACCTCAATCATCAAGTCGGTATTCATAGACTATAGTAGACCACAGATGATGAAAAATGAAGTTCAATGAAGAGTTAAGGTTGACAATGTAATTATTGTATTAAATTAAATGAAACCCATGGCTTAATGTTTCACGATTATATTTAACAACATAAATTAGTGGACATGTTTCGAGCGTGAGCTCATTTTCAAGACTTGAAGATGAGTCTTTCGAGTCTTGAAAATGAGCTCACGCTGAAAACATGTTCCTCAATTGATGTTGTTAAATATAATCGTGAAACATTAAGCCAAGAGTTTGATTTAATTTAATAATTAATTATGTTACACAAAGGGTTAAGCGAGAAATCAATCTCAGTAATTAGATATTGGATAGATTCCTCCGTTACTTGGTGATAATGCATTATCAAGAAAAATATACTTTGTATTTTATCACTTTATTTATTACATTAAAAATTAGTATTTTTCACTATATTGACAATGTAATCATGCCAGCAATTCTTACATCATATATTGTAAGCAATATATGTGTAATAAAAACAGAAAAATAGTGGAAACAATCCTAGGAAGGAAGCAAACTAGACTTGGAAAATTGGAGGGCAAAAGATGTATGATAAGAAGAAGTATGATTTATATATACATATATATAATCACATATAGTCGAGTTCTATATTTATCGAGAATAAGTATATTAATTGTATATGTCACACACATATGTATATTATTTGTTTATATTTGTTTCACATATGTTTTATTTGTAACGTTCATCAAATCGTTGTAAATAGAATTGAGGTGTTTATTTCTGAGGTGTTAGTTCTTTCATTTACTGTCTTTTCCAAATTGTTACGAATGTGTTACATTTCTGATATTTATCTGCATTTTTTGTCTTTTTCAGTTGCTAAAATTTTTGTATTGTTAAAATCAAAATCGTGTTTTCTTATTATTTTATGTTGAGTTAATTTATGTTAATCGTTTGAGTTTTTGCGTATTTATGCGCTTCAATTCTTTCTTCGAGATTTTCTGATGTTTGTCCTATTTACTGCAATTATTACATGATATATTATAAACAGTATGAGTTACTGTTTCACTCTTTAATTTGGTATATATTTCTTTGATTTGATTTTTGGCAGTATGTGCTATTATTTATGAAGTTTTGATATTTTAGCAATTTTTGTACTGAATTTTGGAATATTTGGAATATATGGTAGGGGAATGTGATTATTGTCGTTAGATTCATTTTGTTTTGAATGTAAAGTATTATATAATTTATGAATTATGTTTTTCATAATTTTGTTGATCAAATTTGATGGGCTAAAATTATTACCCCATCTGCATGAGGTAAACTTGTCACAGAAACAACTCTTTGTTTGATTTTTCTTTGTGTGTTTTCACCTCCAGGTTCGTACAACCAGAACTTGGCTACGCCGTTCTGAGGGTATCCAATAAGATCGGAACATGTGTCAACACCTGCTACCAATCTTTAGGATATCAGATAAATTTTATTTTAATTTATATATGTATATATATATATATATATTATATAATGCTCTCAGAAATGCAAGAACATAAAACTGTAATATTCTTTCGCAAGAAACACGTGAAAAGGATGTCATACCCATTTCAAAGAATGAATGAATCACAGAACAGGATCTAACTACCCAAATTGGCAGTTATCAATAGGTTGCCTAATAACCTAAAATAATTTCCAATGCATTGATTCAAGTTTCCTATGGAGAAGGTATTTCAAAGTATGAATAACCGATTAATAATATTAACAAATTTTTTTCCGTTCTCCGTGGCTAAGTCAGGAGAACACCCGATTATGTTCGGTGGGATTCGGGTTCAGCCCCGGTGAAGGCATGTTTTTGTGTTGTCTACGATTTAGTTAGTTAATAATGATAACTGTTAAGTAATGTACACTGATTTTAATCCCTCTGGCCGTGCGGGACCAGCGTTAAACTGTGGGTCCACAGAAATGAAGAAAACAACATAATTTTTATATATAAACCTTCTATGAAATTATTTCTGCTATAAAATTTCATTTGATATACTCCACGTTTCTTTATTTCTGTTTCTCGAATTTCATTACTCTTCTGAATTTCAAAATGAACCCTTAACGTTTTTTCTCATATAACATTGTTAATATAATGAATATTATCACCAATGAACTCCTCTGTTACAAAGCGAAATATTAAAAAAAACATGTAAGGAATTTCTTCTGAAGAAAAAGAATTCTTGTTTTTTCTTTTTTTTTAGGTTATTCTGAATTAAAAAAAAAAGAATTGAGTTTGTTTCTTAGGTAATTTTTTTTTTTGTGTGGTTTTCAATTTTTTTTATAATGAGCATGTCGATCATGTGTATTCTACATGAACTATTCTACCTGTCTTATTGATTTTAGTTCATTTTATGTTTGTTTTATGCAGAAAATTGTTGTGGATCAGTCTTTTTTTTGTTTTTTCTTCGGTTGGATTAATCAGCTTCTCCTGTATCGCACCTCTTAGTGCTGTATAGTTATTAAAGTTATAGCAAAGCTATTTGAAATGAGTATGTTCAAAAATGAAAGCAACACCATGTATGTATGAATTTTTTAATGGAGTACTAAAGAAGTTCTATTATTATTATAATTATCCTTTTTAGAGGTAATCAGAACTGTAAAAATTTGATGCATGTACATTATCATCAATATATCTATTCACGATATACTGAAAATTTTACAAATCGATTGAGAATCATGAGAAACAACATTTTTTCGAAAAGCTAGAACGTTTTCGTCACAAAAAGTAATCAATTCCAGAAACACATTCATTTTTCAATATCAAGAAAGGATTAAATTCAACAAAAAACGGAACATTTGTCACGTGAACGGAACTATTGAGCAACCATATGAGTAAAGGTAATTCGATGAATGGGAATAAAAAATAACAAACTTCACCTTTCAACAATTCGCGTAGTTGAGGTCAGATTTTCCTATTCCCTTCACTCACTTCTCTCTTATAATTCTGAGTACTGAGTAAAATTAATGCATTCGAATGTAGACTGAAAAACCATTCCATTTTGAAGTTGCCTTGTCAATTCGAGTGATAGTTCGTTCAGCTGGAGTACGCTACTAGTTGTTGCGAACAATACAACCAACATTATGTCATTAACCAATTAACGAATTTGTTACCAACGTTATCCATTCCAATTAATAGTCTTTCAATGTGCTCAATATAACACTAAAATTTTAATATGAAGAATATTCTTCGCTTTGCGATATGGAACACCCTGTATGTATCAAATTATTTTTAGAATGTACTCTTGATGAATCCGCACATGTCTGTGTAGTCGCATTATTTCAGAAGTCAATCGTTTCGTAATAAGAGACCATCGCGTCCATCTTGACTCACCCTGTATAATCCTAATAGGGTGTAAAACCTCTTCAAAGTATATATACTTAAATGTTGTAAGGATTAATTCGAAACAACCATCTGAGTACGATAAAATTATATTATACAGTCGACATATCCTTCGGGCTACTAGCAAATAGTCCAGAATTCTATACAACTCGTATTTAAGGCCGTAACGATCCAAGTCTTCGAAATATTTTCTCTGAAATTCTATAGTTTAGCACTTGGTCTTCTACGTTTCTTTCCAATGTGCGTAACAGCTGATACATTTTGAATTTCATCGCATCAAGTCTACGAGAAATTCTTTGATTTCGTCATAAATCCGACTAATCAGATATTGCAGAAACCTAAAGCATTACATATAAAACTATTTAAAATTGACAAAAATTTGTTTGTAAACAGTGGCCTTCTTCAGAAATTTGAGGTTTGGTGCTAGCAGTTTTACCACAGTGATGAAATGCCGCCCCTTTATACCAAAATTTGAAGGAGATACTTGCCTTTCGCGGCCCTCTAAGGTTGCCCCACCCTCGGAAAGAGGCCCGGCTTGCCCATCCTTGAGCCGGTCCTGGAAATATGAAACAGTTTTTATTAGCGAATTTCTTTCAGATTTGAAAATTCTCACAGTATCGAAGTATGACCAAAATAAAAGATATCTGTTTTCAGTTATGAATGAAGAATCGAAAACTATGAAGCCATGAAATAAACATATGATTTCTTCAGTTAATTATATATTTCATTCCACAATTGTAGCGGAAATAACATAGATAATAATTTGTATACTAATAATGTAAGTATAAAATTGTTCCTTGAATATCCAAGCGTATCACATCTGATGACTTGTTAAAAGGAGAAATTATGGCAATTTTTTCATCAAGATTTCGTTGTTTTTAATTTCTCTTCGAATAACTAGAATATCATTGTATGACACATTTCGATAATTGTCCAAATTTCATCATCAGTACATATACTATATATATAAATATATATATATATATATATATATATATATATATATATATATATATATATATATATATATATATATATATATATATATATGTACTGTATAATTATATTTACTATACAATAATACAAATAATATTATATATATATATATATATATATATATATATATATATATATATATATATATATATATATATATATATATATATATATATATAATAAAATTGAAGTTTATCGGCCTATCCCGCAGATTGGTAGCAGCCGCTGACACGTGTTTCGAGCTTATTAGCTCTCCTCAGAACGGCGTAGCTAAGTTCTAGTTGTAGGAACCTGGAGATGAAAAAACACAAGAAGAAAAAGTAAGAAAAACAGACATCCCCTGAAGGAAGTCATAACATTTTAGGCTACACGTTTGTTCTTTCCGGATTGGGAAATTTGGAAACTGCTTTTTTTTGGAAAACTGGAAACTGAGCGATACTACTTTGACGCAAAAACGATATCATTTAAATTGAGAAATCGGGAGAACGGAACAGATACCAGAGGATTGGAAAAGCTCACTGATACATCCATTGCACAAAAAAATGGACAAAATGGATATTAATAATTACAGGGGAATTTCCTTACTCCGGGTTGGGTACAAAATACTTTCTAAAGCACTCCTGAATAGAGTAGAACACCAAGCGAATCCACTAATTGGGGAATACCAAGCTGGATTCAGAAAAGGCCGATTATGTACTGAACACATGATCCGAATTTGAAGCTGGACTCTGAGGATGATACTACAGATGAGGAAATGTAGAAAAGCAGTGATCACATTCATTGACTTCAAGAAAGCATATGAATCGGTAGACCGCGAAACCCTTTTTAAAATCATGAAAGAATTTGGGATCGCCCGAAATATCATAAAACATACATTTACAAGTACAACTTCCAAGGTAAAATTCCTGACTAATATTCATGACAGAAATTACACAACAAATTTGGATTCTCTGATAGCCTCACCAACCTTTTTCATTCTTACCTGGTTGACCTACGTCAATTCGTACAGCTGGAGGGTATACAGTCGTCTGAGTTCATACCTACCTCCGGAATACCTCAAGGGTCTAATCTTGGACCACTGTTATTCATTCTGTTCGTGAATGATCTGATAGATAATATTCACACTCCACATTTGATGTTCGCAGACGATTTGAAACTATATCATAAAGTGAGATCACAGGACAACTGTGATCTCACCTTCAACTTCACCTCGCGCTGGACCATGTTGCTAGTGGGTGTGAGGACAATTACTTGAGTTTGAATGTGTCAGAGTGTAAGTTTGTTTCATTCACAAGGAAAAGAAACCGAATTGACTGTGTTTACAGCGTCGGTTGTCAGGTTCTTTCTGTTTCTGATAAGGTGATAGATCTTGGTGTAGTCTTCAACCAGAAGCTTTACTTTGTCATGCCCAACTCATTTCATCTGCTGCGAAAATGTATGGATTCGTTATACGTAATGGCAAATATTTTGATAATTCCTCAACATACATAGGACTATTTAATACCCTAATCCGTAGCAAATTGGAGTATGGTAGCATGATCTGGCATCCCATTTACACTTACCATCAACTCCATCTTGAAGCTTTTCAGAGAAAGTTCTTGAAATTCTCAATTTGGAGGCAGGATAACGTTTTTCCACAAAGAAGAGTTAATCATAACGAATTATTGAGTCGATTCAGTTTAATCTCATTGCAGACCAAGAGAGAAACTTTATCACTCAAATTTTTGTACAAATTACTGCACAATAGTATTGATTGTCCTCCTTTCTTGTCCGCTTCGAAATTTCGTGTTCCTAGGCAAAATTCTAGTAATACAGAATTATTCGACCTAGAGACTCCGAGGAACAATTCCCTAATACAATCCCCCATTCGGTTTATGGAGTCTACCTTCAATAGAGTTGACAATAATTGTGACATTCACTTTGACTCTATAGAATTTATTATCAGGAGTTATGTGAACAAAGAAAATTGACTAAAATAAATTGATTTAGATTGAGTTCTTTGAAATATTTCATTGAATGCTATAATGTAGTTATACGTTACTATTTTTTTAGATTAGATTGAGCTCTTTTTTATATCTTTTTCATTTTAATTATTCAGTTATGTATCCAACATTGTTATTATTTTCTGTAATTGGGTGTTATACCTGTTGAGAATAAAGAACTTTTTATTATTTATTCATAATTTAAATAATTCGTGGTCTTACTCAAGCAAAACACTGTAAGTTCTATACATAGAATATCATTTTGCGTTTACATAAGAGACGAGTTCAACGAACTACCTCGGACCCTCTTGTTGCAGTTAGGTCCACGTTTTTGTTAATTGGCTAGACCATTCCAATGAGACACCTTCTGATCACCTCTCAATGAACAATTAATAAAAACGATCCAAGTTGAACTTTCAATGTTATCATGTCTTCGCGCAAGGAAAACCAGTTATTTCAAAATTGTCCCAGATCAACAGTTTTGCATTCTGTTCAGACCTTTTAACGATTGTGCGTTACATAATGTTCTCCGTAATTATGTGTTTCTCAGTTGGAAGGCTTAGAAAGTGTTATACACAAAACTGAATAGTTGAAAGATGAACACCGAATATAATTTATTACTGTGACTGCTTGAAACTAATATCATATTCAATCTTTAGTATACGCATAACTTTGCTAATATAAGATTCCGCTCACTACGAACTCTGAATACAGGCAACTGGCGACACAATCGTAGCTGGTATTTGTTGTCTACTTGTCTAGTTATATTGAAATATGCAGTAAGTTGGAAAGGAATTTTATTGTTACTGAAAGAACCTACTTCGCGATCAAACCACGAGAGGAATTTATATGTTAATAATTTTGAGTATTTTCATATCGGTTTATACATACACAAAATTTATATTTTCAGCAAATTAGAGCTAAGTTTCATTCAAATTGTTTCACAATGAAACTATATTTTTCTCACATATTAAATAATAACACGCATGACGCGCGTTTCGAAGTACAATTTCTTCTTCTGATACTAAATTAACACTGATGGAATTTTTCAACTTCAAATGTTTATAATTTAAACGAAACTGAGTGGTTTTGTGATTTTCACTATAATTTATTTCGAACATGACAATATCGTTTCGCCAATAAAGTGACTTCATCAGATGTTGATGATAAACTGAGCTATTACATTGTGGATTGCTTGCATTTATCCTGAAGTTTATGAACACGACCATAGAACATTGTTCTTGTGAAGTAGGGGAATCACTTTAGAACATATTTCTTCAGAAGTATACAGAAGTATATAGAAGTATGAGAGATGACCATGCAATACATTTCTTCAATTGCCTTTTAATGAAATAAATTTAATAAAGGAGAATTATTAGTTGAAACTTATCATTTAATGAATTACTTGATTTCTTCCTCTTATTAATTTCCATGGCTTCTCACAGGGTTATTTTATAACCTTTTTGTTCCGTATGCAATTTTTTTAAGTTGTTGTTGAAGGCCTAGTTCTCTTCTAAAAGATGTGTTGCATACGTAGTTTCGGTTCTATTTTTTTCAAAGCATCTTTGGTGTTCAGATATTCTAAGTTTTAAATTTCTGCCAGTTTGGCCAACATATATTGGCCCATGCCTGTGTTTATTTTATGATAGTGGATTCGCACTAATATTTTTTATATTATTACGGTTACTAATACTATTTTTTTCTATTACATTCATCACTTTTTTTGAAAACTCTGATTAACCATTTACAACAATTCGAAAGCTGTTACTTTCCAATGAACCCTCAAGTTATTTTGATTCACAAAAAATTACATGGAAGAATTCACAAAGATGTTGCCTTTTTAAGATTAAAGATGAAACAGCCTATCAATAATGATTCAATAGGAAAAATGTTAATATGACGGTTTGGATATATCCACTCACCACTTGAAGGAAGATATTTATTTATGTGAGATTATATGACACTAGAAGGAAGGGGATGAGTACACAAAAATTGATTTCATTGCGAAGGATAAAAGCATTGAAAAAAAAATTTTGGATGGAACATTTAAAGATTATCAAATGTTCAGTTGTAATTCTCACTTCATTGTATTTATCATTATGCAAATACGAAATTCGATTTTTCTCTCTGAATATCTTTTAAGAACAATGACAACTTTAATTTTTTTTAGGACATTTATGGAAGTTACTGTCTTTTATTCTTTAATTCTGACAAACAGATCAAAGAATTTCAAGAACATTGAAAACATTCAATGAATATTCTTCTCGTATTCTGAAGAACATCAATATTTCACGGAAATATTAAAAAAACGGAATTTTAATTCAAATCAGTCCTGAATCAATATTTCAGAATAACCCATTAGAATTTGAGTTGTCAAGAAATATTTCAGTGGAGATTTTCTGAAAATTATCCCTTGATATTTTATGAAAAGAGCTAATGAACAGAGTTTTTTACAACGCGATAAGCTTCTCTTGATTAAATCAATGAATAAGCCCAACCTTAATGAGAGGTCACGACAGTATATTTACAATAAACAAAAAAGTTACATAATTCCATGCTTAGTTATCTCAGAAGATTTTTCTCCGGTCCGCTTTTCTTTACTTGAATTTGAATAGATCAATCTCCTTTTGAATTATGTTGAAAAAAAAAGAATAGTCGAAAAACCACTAATTTGTTTTCCTTGAGATGTGGTAATTAAGTTACGCTAACTACATTGACAATTGTCTCTTTTGAACGACACTTCTATTAGTTGAAAAAATAAGATTGCAGTATATGTTTTCCAAAATTGATTCTTCGATTAAATCTGAAGAGAAAATTGTTTAGAAGACAATCTGTTGTAACAGTTCTAACTGTTCACTTATTTCAACATAAAATTTTGGCTATTTTATGTATTCTATTTTCAAGATAAGTGTGAGTGATTGATATACTAATAGAAGCATCAATTTGAATGAAAGGTAGAAAGTATGAAAGCAGACGGTACTATTGATCAAATTCATGCAAACTATTTCTTCAATTTACTAGTCGAATATTCTGAAAACATATTAATAATTTTGACAATTCATTGAGTTCAATTATCAATATAACGTTATGAGATGTTCAAAAAATTCGGGAGCGTATCAGTTATATCAGTTTCTGTAAGTATTATATCGGGTAATTTTTTAAGAGTTAAGTTTTTCAGGTTGGCGGCACTGGTTGGTATTCAAACGTCATCTGTCAAAGAGAAAAGCTTTCAGTATACTCTGCCAATTCATCGTGGAAAGACTTACAAACGAGCAACGATTGGCAATTGTTGAAATACTTGTTATATACTTACATTGTTGAATTACTATCAAACTTCGTGCAGTGTGAAAAATTTGTATTGTATGTTACGACCATATTATGGTCGTCATAATGGACATGGTGAGGACATGGTGAATCAACAATTCGTGGTGTTATCTCCAAATTTCGCATCAAGTTTACTGTGTTAGACATTAAACCATTGCCTCGCATGCGTACAAGTGCGTACTGAAGAGAATATTGCAGCCGTAGCGTACAGTGTTAATGAGGATCGTGAAATGTCAATTCGTCACCGTTCCCAGCAATTGCACATGTGCTACTCAACCACATGGAAAATTTGTCGTGTTGATTTGGATTTAAATCCTTATAAAATTCAACTTCTACCACAACGTCTAATTTTTGATGAATTGGTCTTAGAACAGCTTAATTAAAATCCGCTGCGTTTTATCGAAAAATATAGTTTCGAATCGTCTGCAAACATCAAATGTAGAGAGTGAATATTATCCATTAAATCTTTTGCGAACAGAATAAAGAACAGTGGTCCAAGATTAGACCGCTGAGGTATTCCAGAAGTAGGTATGAACTCAGACGACTGTAAACCCTCCAACTGTACGAGTTGACGTTGGTCAACCAGGTAAGATTGAAAAAGTTTGGTGAGGCTATCAGATAATCCAAATTAATAGTGTAATTTCTGTACAAGGAGTGCATGAGCAACTTTATCAAAAGCTTTCTGGAAAAATGTGTGAACAACATCAACTTGACCGGTGGAGACTTCAGAAACGTACTGAGAAAATAGCATTAGATTGCTTGAACAAGATCTCATTGACATGAATCCATGTTGCTTAATCTTGATGCTGTTTCTGACTGCTGAATATATAGCATTTTAGATTACGATTTCAAAAAGTTTGGAGAAGTTTGTTAAGATTGATATTCGCCTGTAGCTGTTTTCAACAGGAGCACCTTTTTTTAAAATATGGAAATCTTAGCCGATTTCTACGTTTTAGGAAAATATGGAATAATAACTTCTATGGAGTGAATGTCATATTTCTTGGCAACTGTAGTGAATGTAGACTCCACAAACCAAATTTAAGATTGTATTAGCCAGTTGGTTGTTGGAGTCTCCAGGTGGAATAATTCTGTAGTATGATAATTTTGCCTAGGAACACTAAAAACTCATTTTATGGAGAATCAATTGAAACCAAAGTTCATATGTCAGAAAGCGAGTATATAAAATATGAATTATTATCAATAATAATGAGAAACAGGGTATTCCATCAATCTTAACCATGAAAAAATGATCACCTCTCATTTTTTTTTCAACCACTATTCATATTCGTACAAATTCCATATATTTTCATTTGATTTTTCCATTGAAATGTAATTTCAACGAAATTTAATCGTTGAAATCTAATGAAATACTACCGATGCCACTGTTTCAGTTCACTTTCGTTTCTTAATGTACATGAACGGAAAAATTACATGTTATTAACGGAAACGGTTGCAGTGTGCCAACGCAGTTGACATTTATAAAAACGAGGAATTTAGCAAGAAAATGAATGATCAACTGCAATTTAATGGATATGATTGAATATTTCTTCCTCAACACTAGAAATTGTGATGGTAACTATCAATTTTCACAAATGTTACGGAATGACTCTATACATATTGTTTGAAATATGACAGTTTTTGTTAAGCTGCCAAGAAAGTGAGAAGTTATGTGTAAACATCCATTTCAATAATATCTTCATTTGTGATTCTTGACGTTGATCCCAGTATAAAGTGAATAACATGAAGATGCACTACAATATATTCATTCTTCTATTGTTTAGAGCCATAAATCCATCCCCGATGAGACTTGTTCAGAATATAGCAGAAAATTCACAATTTCAGGTACATTTTTCGTTTATAATTAGAAAAGATTTCCAAGCAGTTCTTCTACTTTGTGTTTCTCTCAATCAGAAACCTTAATATTGATTTCGATTCGACACGACATAATCATAAAGTTCTTTTTCCACATATTCCGGTCATTTTAAATAATGGTTTTGATAATTTGTGTAAATTGTTTTATGATTGAATTTATTAAGTATTCAATTACAATTCTGAATTAAAAATTACTAGGCTTCTAAATCAGAAAACTTCGTAACCGTTGACGAGAATATACTAGTTTTTCAAGTAATGAAATGTCAGGAAGCAACGAAGATAGTGTTCGAAAAGTTCTTTCGATGATTTCATCTATATTCAAATCTCTAAGTGAATTTGTTTCGAAATTTTTTTATAATGTAGTTATATTCAAAATATGTTTCGAAGACTTTCTTCTCCGTCTAAGATATGCAGAATTGCCTTGGTCATTTTGTATTTGAATTGAAAGACATTCGCTCGATTGAAAATGTCATTGTAATAGTTCAGTTTCATTTATCTCTCTTCAGGACATTGACAACTATCTTCCAAAGTCGAATGATCTTCCTAAGTACGAATACTCAACCTTCCATGGAAAAAATCAGCAAGATTCATTAGATTTCAATATACACTCAGATGAAATTTCGAGAAATAGTTCAAGCAGTGTAAGTATTTTCAATATAAATTTTCATTCTATTATATTGTGAATTGAATTTTACGTAGTTATGTTCTTTACGTAATATTATTCATTAAATTTCAATTTGAAAAAATTAAATTAATATCCATAATGAAGAAATATTTAGAATTTTCTCATAATTTAATACAAATGTGCATGAGTTAAATTAAAAAAAAAGTCCATAACGACATTTCGAAGTACTACTTCTAGTATTAATTAGCATTTAGAAGTATCAATTCAGAATGTGATGAAGAAGAAGTACTTCGAAACGATGTCATGCGTATTTGTTGAATTATGAGAAAATTCTAAATATTGTTTCATTATAAATTGTATTATACTCATTCGAAACATCTGGCTTTTGTGTTCTGCGTGTCGTTCATGTGTTCACCTGGCCTAGGCCATAAGTTTTCCGGAGATTTCCTCATGATGAAAAACGATAGTGAACTTCCGAAGAGAATACTGAGCAAGAAATATTCCTCCTACTAAAGAGTCAAAAAACCCTAGATGATTTCTAAAAAACTCAATCGACGTTTGATATCAATAAAAATTTATGAAATTCAATTATTCAATAGTTTTTATAAAGTGGCTATTGTTAACGTGATGCAATCGCTTCTTATTGAAACTCTTCAATTCGTTGAGGGTTTCTTCAACCACCTCAGTCAATGAAGTGATTATTTCCATTATATCGACTCATAAGCTGAAATAACTTATTTGTACACGAATCACATAAAGAATTTAGTCTGAGAAGAATGTCAATAGAAAATCAATAACCTCATACTATTAAAGAAACATAAATTGTAATCGAATTTTCAGGTCTTTCTTACCATATAATAGTACATGGAAAAACGTTTTCATTTTCCAGTTGTTTTTCGGTTCCTATCTAGAATATGTTTCTCAGGAAACATATTCTAGATAGTTTCCATTCATGTCCATATTCAAACTAAAAATTGATTTTTTCAGTCATCGCTTTCTGTCAACGTACTGTCATGATGTACAGTGATTCATTTTAGTATCACGACAAAGCTATAATTTTTAGCGAAATATACAAAAAACTGAAATTGTTTATTTTCACACTCTGATATTATATATGTATAAAATTTTGTGTTGCTACGGAAATAAATTTTCAGTTTGTGAATATGTATATATTTAAAACAGTGAACATTGTTGGCATATCTGGCATTTGGTAGCACCCGTTAACACGTATTCGAGCTTATTTGCTCTCTCCCAACCTTGAGATGGAAAAACAAGAAAAGCAAACAGGCTCCAAAGGAAGTCGACACATTACAAGCTAATGCTTTTGTACTCTCCGTATAAACCTGTATTCTACTTTACTTTTACTCTTTAACTTGAACTTGGTTACGCTGTTCTGAGGAGAATATATATATATATATATATATATATATATATATATATATATATATATATATATATATATATATATATATATATATATATATATATATATGCATATCTATAATATGAAGAAATTCTCATCAGGATTACCCTTTACTGATTTTCTTTAGTGAACAATGCGAATAATTCGGAACCGCAGGGTAAAATAAAAAAAAAACAATATCAAATTTGAAATTATTCCTATCAAAACATAAATGAAATGATGATATATGCTAACTATTTTGATAATGACGTTTCGGAATTATTTCATTTTCGACCAATTACAAAACCAGAGACATTAAAACTGTGATTGTTTCAGCCCTAATACCTGCAATATTAAGAAGTATTTCTCAATTTTACCCACAATTCATATGAAATAACCACATAACCTACTATAGTGAAATATATCGTACATAATATTACTACTTGCAGATATGAATAATAATAACAACAATCGCTAATGAAAAAATATAGTTTGCTTTCGTTTCACGGATTGCGAATCCGGAAAAAAACAAGCAATCGATTTCGCAGAAGTAATTAATGAGATTGCGTTGTAATTAATTTCAATAAAAATTGGAAAAAAGTTTTATATACCAATTACAGATTGAAGGTCATGCATTGATTCATATTTGTGTGAGTTCATGTTATTAATCACACATTTTCATGAAAAATCGCGAAATGAAAAATTAATATTCAAGGATTTGGACACACAGGTCTGTGTTGAAACGCTAAGAGATTAAAAATGGTATTGTTTGCTTTGTAATCCCAGCGTATGAGTCTATTTTTTTGTCAAAGTATACAGATAGGCTGATCATTTCATTCGATGTGGGTAGTCCGGAGAAAATAAAAAGTAGACCGTTCATATGGTCGAATACTTGTTTATTATATGTGCTTTTTTCCTCATCAAAGCTTTTTTCAGTTCCTTTAGGCGAATCGAAATGCCCAAGAGGTCATTTGTCTGTTTTTTTTCAAGTACACGTTTCAATAATTAAAAACTAGCAAGATTTTTCATAAAGAACTAATTATTTCGAAAGTCTTGACAACGTATGATGTACTGAATGATTTTTCATAGTTTTATGATATATTCATAGTTTTTTCCAGTTTTTCAGCAAAAATTGGCTTTTTTATATGAACTTCATTTTCGCTGACGTTTCGTTTTTGGTCACAACTTTGTCAAAACTAGTGAATAGGTTTTTCATAATAAAGATGTTTTTAAAGGAAAAATATATATGAAAATAATGAGGGATGAATTATAGGAAACCCTCTAAGCCCTCTCTTAGCGGAAATATTCGTGGATAATATAGAGAATTCTATTCATAGTAGCCAACTTTCTCGGAAATTTATCTATTGGTATATATATGTCGACGACATCATTACCTGCTTCACAGGTAGGGGAGACCGAGGATAGTTGACCAACTTTTGACTTATGCTTGTATATTTCCGATGTTTAACATAATATAAAAAAACAAGATTTGAGACAAATAAAAACCATTCAGGTACCAAAAGTACCACTTCATAACCTATATATTTCTCGGTATTATACTTATTTAGTTGATTTTCTAAACTCCTGACGCTTGGTCAACCAACCCCAAATCGGGGGTAGTTTGACCATAAGCATGTGGTTGGTTGACCTAGGCAATAATTAGTGTAAATAAGGAGAATTAGTATCAAATAAAACAATTTTTGTAAAACGAAGTAGCTCTCGACAGACTTGTAGCTTGATGATCTAATTGATAACGAGGAATGACGTTTCAAGAAATTACCAAGCCAATCTTCGCATGCCATTAATTTTATATTCCAGGATTCAGGAACCGTTTTATAATTCTTTTTTGAGTATTCGAATGCAAATTTGCGTTTCTGATACGCAAACCATAATAAATGTCATGGTGTTTCTATGTCAATGGTGGTTTCATCACCATATGTGGTGATGAAACGTTTTCTAGGCAATTTGGTATTTTTTTAATGTGAAGTTTATGCTACTATTATATCGAAGATTACTTCGTGACAAGCTGTTTCTATGATATCTTTCAATACATCACCACTTTCAGAGACGTTTTTTGTAAAAATACGAAACTGATTTAGTATGTCCTCAATTTCTGTGCACATAAAATATGAAACTAGTTTTTACATTGATGATGCACATAAACATGCGAAAATCATAAATTTCTAGGATATCTTTCAATACATCACCCCTTTCAGATTTTTTACGTCCTCAATTTCTGTAAAAATACGAAACTGATTTAGTATGTGAGAGAAGACCATTATAGTTTTTACATTGATGAAGATTTATTTCTGTAAAAATATGAAACTGTGATTTAGTATGTGAGAGAAGACCATAATAGTGTTTACATTGATGATGCACATACACAATTAGGTAGCCCACACAATTCCTTAAAATGAGTGAAAAATATAATACTTATTTTAAGGAAGTTGAGTTATTAATATACCTACCCCGAAAAAAATTTGTCAACTAACCCCTGACGGCATTTTGAATTCTAACTCGATATCCTTTGCAAACTCTGGCACTAACATGGAAGCTATACTGTATTATATAGAATCTATAATACTATCAAATTTATAATAACATAAACAACATAACAACAAAAGTGTTTCAATCTGTTCAGTAAGCACAATAACAAAAAAATATTTCAACCAAAAAATTACTCGAAGAGACCAACAATACAACACCTGATGCCATTCAAGAACGCTATGAGACTGCGGCGCTTAAGTTCGCGGACCGCATAGTGGTATTGTCGCTCATGAATAGTTGATACAATACACCTGACAGCGGCGAGTTATTGTTGCCTTGTCTACCAGCTCCTATAGCTAACTATCCCTGGTCTCCCCTACCCATAGACAGGTTAATTCTTTTTTAAAAACCATTAAGTCATTTCACCCAAATATAGAATTCACAAAAGAAAAGAATTGCAAGGCTCTATAAACTTCTTGGACCTTACAATAAAAAGAAATAAGAATAAACATGAGTTCTCAATTTTCCGAAAACGCTCACATTCTGATCAAACAATACATTGCTCGCCTCACAACCGTTCCATCACAAATCAGCGGCGTACAAGAGTATGATACACAGTTTGATAAATATGCCTTCATCAGCACATAATTACACTAAAGAATTGAATATCATTAAACAGATCGCACAAAACAATGGATATCGTCATTGTTTCGTCGATAACATTTTACGAAAAATATTATATAATGAGGCCATTTCCCAAGTATATCCTAAAGTAACAGATAGTCACAAAAATTTCAGAACATCAACGTATTTAGGCAACCCTGTATCAAAAATCTCGAAGATTTTATCTGACAGAAATTTAACGATAGCTTTCAAAACCCAGAATACCTTGGATAGACAGATCAGAAATGCGAAAGATAAAATTGTGCCTGATGATGAATCGGGTATCTTTGAATTGAGTTGGGGTTCTTGTCCCAAAGTATATGTTGGTCAAACTGGCAGGAATTTAAGACTTAGAACATCTCAACACCAAATATGCGTTGCAAAAAATAAAACCTATTCTACGTATGCAACACATATTTTAGCAGAGAACCATATTTTCGACAACAACTTTGAAATATTGCATACGGAACGTGAAGGTTATAAACTAACCCTATTAGAAGCCATGGTAATTAATAAGAGGAAGAAATCAAACAGTTCATTAAGTGATCAAGTTTTAATCAATAATTCTCCTCTATTAAATTTATTCCAGTAAAAATGCAATCGAAGAAAAGTATTTTATGGTCATCTCCCACAAATCAGAAGAAATATGTTCTATAGTCATTCCCCTAAAAAAGAAGAACAGTGTTCTATGGTCATTTCCACACACTTCAGGATAAATACAAGCACTGAGATTGAATTCTCGCTTAACTCTTGGTGAAACATAATTAAATATTGGATTAAATTAAACTCTTGGCTTAATGTTTCACGATTCATTTAACAATATGAATAGTCAACATGTTTCGAGCATGAGCTCATTTTCAAGACTCAACTACTTTTTGAAAAAAGTAGAAAAAAGTAGTTTAGTTTTAAAAATGAACTAACGCTCGAAACATGTTGACTAGTCATATTGTTGAATAAATCGTGAAACATTAAGCCAAGAGTTTACTTCAATTTAATAAATACAAGCAGTCCACAATGTAATAGCTCAGTTTTTCATCAGCATCTGATAATGCCAAGATATTGTCATGTTTTCGAATAGTTTATTGTGAAAATAATCGAGAAACTATTTATTTTCATTTAAATTAAATAAATTACCAACAACTAAGAATATGGCACTCATTTCTTTAATGATTATATTCCGAACAAATTGAAAACATGTAAATATTGAACATCTTTCTGAGTAAAGTAGCGCAGAAAATCAGTTCTCAATGTTCTCTGTGAAATTTATATTTTGTGCCATACAAGATGTTCACACTAAGTCATCGATTTGCTTTCCTTTCTTATGAATTTGACTACTGTCTCAGTTTGTATATGACAGAAATTCTAGTTAACTTTTAGTAAGTTTACTTTTCAATTTACAGAATTCTAGCGAATATAGTTCCAAAATATCTGATAGTTCAACATTAAGGAGTGATAATCCAACCGCTGAAAACTATACTATTTCGTCTCTGGATCCTTTCAACGCTGTCGAGAACAATAGTAGTTCTACGAATCGAACATTGAGGCAAGAATCTGGTAATTCTAGTGCTTCGGATAGTCCCTTCGGTAATCAAATAGAAAATCAAGAGGAGGAAGAAGAGGAAGGTGGAGGAGATAACATGATAACTGGACTCATTTCCGCTCTTTTGGGAGGACTCAGCAGGGTAACATTTTTTCATTCGAGAATTATTCAAACAATCGGTCATTACGGTGTTTGGTAGAAAAGCATCAATCGTAGATTTTCATCCATCACTCAATATCTAACGAAAATGCTGAAAAACCAATTATTCTTCAAATTCAAAACTCACAGAAATTTGAAGAGGCTTTTGAATATGAACCTTTGAATTATTCCTTCATTCTTAAGTCGAAATATTTCAACTATGAAATTCAAAGCCGAACAACTAGCCAACCTGTAATATTCATATAAATAATAATGAAAATAATAGCACTTTATGAGTACTCCATCACAAAATCCATATACACCTGGTGTTACAAATCCATCCCAAATTTTGAATGATATCGCTTTGTAGGAATTCATTCGGGATACTGTTCACTAAATAAACAATGTTATATGAAAAAGAACGTTCGAATAGGTTTCTATAAAATATTAATAATAACTATAATAAGTTCTTTATTCTCCAACACGTATAACACCCAATTACAAAAAATAATAACATAATATTGAATAATAGATAACTAAATAATTGAAATGAAAAAGATATAACAAAGAACTCAATCTAATCTAAAAAAAAAATAAAACAGTAACTAATAAATAAATAATAGTATTTAATGAAATAATACCAAAACCTCCCAAACAATTCATTTTAATTCAGTCAATTTTTCTTGTTCACATAACTGCTAAATAACTTCTATGGAGTCAAAGTGAATGTCACAATTATTGGCAACTCTATTCAATGTAGACTCCATAAACCAAATGAGGGATTCTATTAGCGAGTTGGTCCTCGCAGTGTCTAGGTGGAATAATTCTGTATTACGAGAATTTTGCCTAGATTGAATTATTCGGCATAAAATCGGGGAATAGCCAATTTATGTCTGAACCTTACACTAAGATAATGGATGACTGAGCGAAACTTGATTCTATGATGAAAATTAAATGGCTTTTTAGTTACCAAGATTTTATGATGCAAAGACAACATATTCATTTTTCTACGTTTCTTCGTATTGAAATATTGAATGAAAAAGGGGTGAATATTCCATTGTTGTTCAGTATTGATCTAATACTAAATTTAGCCAATTAAAAGTTTCAATTCAATCACTGACGTACTATTGAAGATTGTTATATATTGACCAACTCGGAAACTTGAAACAGTGCTGAAAATATCAGTAAATGAACATCTCTCAAAGAAACTCCAAGTATTTCAATATCTCAAAATTACCTTCACATGTTCACAACGAATTGTTGTCGAATTAATTCCTCGAGAACAAGCCGTAATTACTCGAGAGGGCATAATTGATGAAATTATTCCATGTTTAATTAACTTTTTCGGACAGAATTATATGGTTGAGATATATTCAATCAATTGTTAAACACACAGTTAGTGTTCTGATTGGATGAATGTCTTGATATTTCTAAAAAATTGTAACATAATATACATAATTGTATATAAAAATTGTAACATAATTGTAATATTTCGAACAGATGTTGTTAATATTGGCATGTGATTCTTGAATGATGGGTACAAAAAATCATTTATTGTCTCTCTATGTCTTCAGTTTCAACTTCTGAAATTTTTCGAAGATTATTCATAATTGTATCGAAGAGCAATAGAAAATTTTGAAAAAATTCAAATGAAAATATTGAGAAATAATCTTCACATATCTATCGATGATTCTAATGAGTAATTTTTTTAGCCTGATGGAAGTATCGATGTTGAAGCTATTACAGGACTATTGGGCAGTTTAAGTATGGTAAGGAATTTAGCGGACTCTTTTGTGTAAAAATTCTTCATCTCTATCCATATTTTCAGCAAAATCCAGATGGCAGTTACAATTTTATGGGCTTAACAGATTTGATACGAGGATTTTTTGGGGTAAGTATGTCAAAATTACTTGAAATTTCACATATGTGATTCAATTTTTCTTAAGTTGAACACATTAATACTAGTTTATGCTTTTCTACTATCAAAACCTGTCTCATCACATTCTGACACATTTTCTGGGACAATGATATTCCTTCAATAAAAATTCAATTTCAGTGAGAAAATGGTTTTGTGTGAAAGGAACAATAAATATTGAAAGATAGTTTTGCGGGGTTGTGATTTACTTACGAGAAAGAATTTTACCAGAAGAATTGCGCTACCTGTTTGCAAACATAATAAACTCAGCTTCGGATCTAGGAAAAGAGACGAGTGATATTCCAATATGAACAGTATAATATTTGTAATATTTTCAATTTATCACTGAAATTGATGATCAATTCTCACAATTCAACCAAGGAATTTCCTCATACAATCGTCGAATACTTAAAACATGTCGATACTGTGAAGTTGAATTAAATAGAACACTTTTTTTTGTAGTATTCTTATCGAGCAATCTCTCATGGTGATTCTTCAAATTGATATTTCGTTTTTATTTATGAATGATCGAAATAAAACAAGACGCCTATGTGACGCTTATCGCATTACGAGTGTAAAACTGCTCCAAATTTTCTGATCTTTTTTTCAGATTATTGTGCATAAAAACACAAAAGAAACAACCATTCTAATATCTATTGTATTTGGTGCTATAATGTTGATAAGGTCTTCAAGATTTTTCTCACATATCTTTCATGTATAGCTATTTCATTTTTGTTGCATATATAAAGGAGTCAGGAATTTTATCAATAAAAAATTATTGCTGAATAAATAGCATATGAAGTAGACAGAAGGTGAATTAATATTGTTTCTTCGTGTAAGACTGTCAGTTTCTTTCAAACTTATAATTGCAATTGACTAACTGTATCCTATTTTTACAACTACACAGGAATTTATCCTAGTTATTTTATTTTATCAAGTTCTACAGTTACTTCAATTTCCAAAGTAGGTCATTGAGCAATGATGGCAACTTCGAGATTGTGTTGAGGGTAAATCTTTTCACTCTTATATTGTTCAATATTGTAAATTGCATATATTTACCTATTGCATAAAGCGTTAACTGAAATTGTTGTATCTCCTCATGCGAAATGATATGATAAAACTAATGGAAGTATTCAATAAAAAACGACCATTCAGAGTTTTAAGATTTCATTGAAAATCAATGGTTTCTATTTCACGGACACCCTTTTCCTTATCTTTTCTGACCGATGTAATGTGTTGAAATAGAATTTGAATGAAATCCACGTCAGTGTAGTGAAAAATTTCCCAATTAAATTCTTTGTTACCTTCTCGAAAAGGAGATTACAAAAAACATTGAAATTAACAATAATCAAATAATGGAAAAATGGCGACATACTCTAACTTCATTATTATGTCAACATATTTTCCAATAATGAACACAATGGTTCGCCAAAGCGTTCCTCCATCCTTCTCTGATTTAGAATACATGATATAAAATCGGAATCGCTACAAAAATATATACACAAGAAAACGGAGAAATAAAAAAAAATTAAATCAAAATTCTCAGAAACTCCCACTTAACATTCCTCTTGAAGAAATTTTCGCACAGCAAGAAATGATGTAACATGCTGAGATGCTACCCAGATATTCTCCAGAGATGCTACCCGATAGGAAAACTACCCTCTCATATTCAATGAGCTAATATAGGTACAATAGAAACATGTTATCAACTCGGAAGCTGATTTTCATCTCAGAGGCCTCAGACAAATATGTTGTCACGGGTATTTGGGCCTGGAAGAGCTGAAAACAAATCTCAATGTACGTTTTGCATTTTTCATTGTCTTCATTTTTTATATTAATTCAGATAAACAAAAGAGACGTAGCTGTGGTGGTCATTATTTGGGTAAACAAGCCTATCGACACATCGTAGCTTCACATCAGCGGAAAATATTTTTCCACACAGCATAAAGCTTTCATAACGAAAAAACAAGTCTGCAAAATAATATTCACCTGCCCTTCAAAATTGATTTGGCGCTGCAGGACAACTCTGAGGTTTCGAGTAATACTTGCATACTTCAAGACATCATCACTTATTTTCACCTCAACACGAATAGTAACATCTATGGAACTCGTCCATTTCTGATAACCTATGGGTATTATTTTGTACTCACTGGAATATATACGAAAGCAATTTTTGCTGCACCAATCGAAAATAAATCTCAAGTCGTCGTTCATCTTCGAAATAATTGTGACAACATTATCGGTTCCACAAGTGCTATAAAGATGTAAGTTATCTGGATAGTGATGTTAACTGCAGATACGGATTACAGATGGAAGATTGATAGTACATACTGAAAGAAATATGTGACCCAGTATACTTCCATGCGGAACTCCACGAGTGCGCTGGTGTAATTCAGAGCTGAGCGTATTCAATTTTAATTGAATTGAATTTTGTCAGGCTTGAGTTTATCTTCATTAAAATTTCGTGTTGTATTCAATTCTTGAAACAGAAAAAGATATAAATCTGAACACTATCACGAAAAATGTAATTTCAGTTCATACGAACGGTGGATAACAAATAATTTGAAATATTCTCTACAGATAAGAATTATTTCACACTTAACTAATCCACATGTCTATGATGAGCTTCTCTCTCAATTTCAGATTTCTTGTCACAATAATAGCCCTGCAATAATCGTGATGAACAGAATATCGAATTTTAAATGATAGTTAGACTTATATAATCATTTGGGACATTACACGAATATAAGGGACAATTCAAATACTGAACTCTTCTGAACAACACTCCTAAGAATGTTTTTAAAAACACTATACAAATCACTAAATTACGTTAGGGGCCGTCCATTAATCATGCGAGGCTTGAAATGGGGGGAGGGGTCCACAAAAAATCACGCAATATCACAAGGGGAAGGGGGTGTAGTAAAATATCACGAGTATTTATTTTTGTGGCAAACGCGTGATACTGAACCACGAAAAGCGGCGTTACGTGTAATTATTTTTTCGTCAAACGCGTACAAATTCGAAAGCGACTTGCAGTGTGACCTTGATTCACCGTTGTGGCTTGATAAAACCGATGTTGTTCAACAAAGCACTGTGCCTACAACTTACTTGCAAGATGCTTATCCAGTTATTGGTACTGAGGAAAGTCTTGCTAATCCGTGGTCTGAGGACATTGTCAATTAAATTATGTTCATGTATTACTACAAAAAAATTTCTCGCATTTCTTTCATTATTTTGATGTCAGTCCAAAACAGCTTGCAGCCTTTCTGTCTACCTCTTACTTTTTGTTTTTTTTTTTTTTTACTTTTTATAATAAAATTTTATGATACTCAAACCTGTATTTCATAATAAATATTTTAAAAATTTTAGAATTTTTATAGTTAAAAAAATACACTTGATATAGGGAAGGGGGGTGGGGTAGTCTTGAACCTAACAGTGTATCACCAAGGGGGTGGGTTCAAAATGCCAAAAAAACATCACATGATTAATGGACAGCCTATTAGATGAATTTGTTATAATCACAAAATAAATAATACTCATTCCATCTTTCTAACAAATACTCAAATATTAATGGAAAATTTCCTACATAAATTTAGGACAACACAAATTGCGAATGCCAGTTGAATTCCATTGGAACAAAGTTCAGATATTTGTTGTACGAATTATATAATATAATTCTTACAACATACATAATACATATGTTGTACAATATATATAATATAATATTATATAAAATAGTATGAAAAGGAATAGAAGCATCCATTCGATAAAATATACTTCAATTTTCTCCTCGAGATCACACTACAAATCTCACTGAATCTTACAGGCACAAAAAAATGTTGAGTTTTACTAGCGAAAGCTGAATAATGATGAATGATATTTAGTAGGGTTTCACTTTGGAAACATACACATCCCTATGACGTGTAAAGTCTTGAAAGTTGCCATATTACTTGAAGTCAACTTCTGATGCACATAACTCAAAAATTTCAAAATATATTCTTTAATTGTCGAATATATTTTTATTGCATGCAATTTAATTATAATTATCATGAAAAAGCATAAAATACAACTGAGATAACAATTTTCGGTCGACCGAATTTACAGATAAATTTATATTGTTTGCAATTTAATTATTATTATCATCAAAAAGCAGAGAATATAACTGAGATTACAATTTTCGGTCGCCCGACGTTTTCAAAATAACCACAAGAACAAGGAAAATTAATATTCAAAAGCTATGTATGAAATATCTGAGAATTCCAAGAATAACGTATGTATGAATATTATGCATTCATGAATATTGAGATCATTCTCCTCAGAAGAAAAGAAATAGCAACTTTGCTATGTCACCGATTTCAGATCAGCTTGAAATGCAGGGACAAACATGCAAATTCAGATATTCTAGCCTTGAAGTATAGGTATAATATATTGAGATTGTTGCGCTTCATGTAAATTTATAGTAAGATACCTTTTCAGAGTTTCTTGTGAAAATTTCATAGAAAACAAGAAGTATATTCATTCTCAGAGGCAAAGTAGCCGAACGGTATAGAGACCTTATACATTATCTACTTAATGGTGATGGTGGTTTCGATTCCGTCCGTGTTCTTTGGGCCGTTTGGAATCGGCTGTAAAATACGAGTATAACGAACTTTCGCAGAAGCACAGAATGATTATGAAAGTATAACTAGAATTCAACAGAATGCTTGAAATGAAAATTAGATGAAAATTTTTCTATCGAATATTCGAAAATACTAAAATATTTTATAGAAATTACAACTCTCAATAACATATTACACAAGAATTTGGGAAATCTTATATACTGATGAATATCTCATAATTTCATAAGAAATAGTTAATTGAATTTTAATAAATATATGAACATAATTAAATATTTCAATAAATTAAACACTAGGCTTAAAGTTTCACGATTATATTTAACAAAAACATTGAATAGCCAACATGTTTCGAGCGTGAACTCATTGACATATTGACTATTCTATTTTATTGTTATTTATAATCGTGAAACTTAAAACCAACTGTTTAATTGAATTCAATATTTAAATTGAATATATACCACATATTCAATACATGGTATATATACATATATTCATTCATTTACTATGATAAAAAAAATTTATTGATTTTTGTAGGGTGGGGATGGTGGTGGAGGATCTGACATTGGATCATTTCTTGGAGGATTAGTAGGCGCACTCCTCCAAGGTTTTGCCAATCCTCCAGGAGCGGTAAGTATTGATCACAAAGAAATTTGTACCAACACTGAATTCGTTATTCATTAATTTCAGAAAGGAGTTGGTAAATTCACTGGCAGTGTTGTAGGAACTCTTTTACCTTCACTCAGTGCGATGGTAAGATATTATATTACTTATACCCAAAAGCATTCTTCAAAATATTTGTTCATCTTTCGGGTTTAGTGGGATTAATTTAGATTCTTGGAGAATATAAATTTCAGATAAAGTTGATATTAATTTGTATCTCAATTTGTATACATTTTCATCTTCGTTTAATTTCAGGTTTTGTCAGTTATTTCATTTCACCACGACTTTTAGTTTCGATACATCTTTTAACAAAGACCCAATGTTTGCAAAATGCATCAGGAATTAACAATATTTGATCAGTGCAAATTTGACTTTATTGTTTTTTGGCATTTGATGAAGAAATTGAAGGATTTTTGGAATTCACATTATAGAGATCATCAAATTTTAAACTTGAAGAAATGCAATGAATAATTTATTTCACAGTTGTCACATTGAATTAGAAATTATCATATGGATGAAATTCAGATATTCCAACAATTTAAGTTTTTGATTATGTTGAGTGATCACGAGTCTGTAACACAGTTTTCGTATTATATCTGGGTGGATAGAACTGTTTGAATTAACTACGCACCTGAGGCCCAGGGAAAACTGAGATAATGTATTAGAGGCAGAGAAATGTACTGCTACTTTACGTCGCAATTCGACCTTTACATTGAACACAACCTAATTTCTATTCTGGGAATAGATGGCGCAGTAGGAACTACACGAATATCTCATTAATTCTGTATATACGACAAGAACAGTATCGTTCCGAGCTTTGTTGTAAAGTCAATGAACCATTTGTTTGAACCATGTTTCTTTTACTGTATTGTAATATTTTTTGTGTACTTTACTCTATGTTGGTGAGTTCGCTGATGTTTTTGCTCGAAAATCTGCGATTTTTTTTGTGAAACTCGTTGCCATTTTGCAGATTTTCAATAATAATATATCTTTAGCAGTTTATATATCAGTGTCGCCTTCCCTCCTTGTACATAATGTAGCTTCTGTACAATTCCAGAGTATTTGATGCTATGCCTATAACACTTTGTTAGTCGTTTTATTACTTCTTCTGTTTTTGTATTTGTCTTTGACGAAGTTCATTCTGACGTCACCTGATCCCAATGCTACTTTGGTTGATTGATTCATAAATCTTATTGAGAATTTTTCGTTTTTTTATTGATATTTCTCATATTTTTCAATGACCGCCAATGACCATTGTTCCTGCAATATATTACGTATATTAATTCTGAAAGCGTCGTTGTGTTTTGATTTGTGATTCTAAATTTCGCTCCTGTTTATTTTCATTGTATCCCCAAAATAGTGAATGCGCTTTTTGGAGGTTGGTCATAATTCGAGGTATTCAAAATGACTGACTGGTATATTTGCACCACCTGCGAACGAACAAAGTCTCATAATTACGTAAATAAACAAAGAATTGCCCTGCATTAACAAAAGATAACCCAAAAACTGACCCATAAGAATACAAAAAGTTTAGTAAACTGCAAATGATGAAGCGAGTGGAAATTTTAGAGATATTTTATATACATGAAAGTTTGAAGAGATAAATCAGTATTTTCCGGTGTATATATATATATATATATATATATATATATATATATATATATATATATATATATATATATATATATATATATATATATATATATATATATATATATATATATATATATATATATATATATATATATATATATATATATATATATATATATATATATATATATATATATATATATATAAATTTGTTCCTTCAATGATCAATTTGTTCCTTCCATATACTGTCAAAAAATGAAAACTAATCCTTGACGTTTTAGTGGAGTTTTCGAAATGCGAAATTGCGAAATGCTCTTTAAAACTGAAATTTTTTTCATTTCAAAGTCTACTATTGATGTTGATATTTTCAGCAAAAACAGACTCTTTTCAATGGCAAAGTCTTGATTTTTGTTAACGTTCGGCTGACAATCATTGCAACTTTATCAAAACTAATGAATAATTGAATATTATAAATAACTGTGTAATATCAAACTTTATTGGAAAAAATTAACTTTTTTCATCACTGTTGAAGAAGAGATTTAGAATTGACATTTATTGTCCAAGTAAATTCATAAAATTCATTCATTCAATAGATTTGATACAGTTGAAATTATCAACGAAATTCACTTGCTGGTGGAAATGAAGACTTTTCCATCAAAAGAGTCAAAAAATGATGAAAAATAATCATATCGAACAAGCCGTAAAATCATTGAAAAGAAATAGATATATTCAAGAATATTCATTGATGTTCATTGCCAATTTTCTCAGTGTTTTCAGTTATAATATCACAAGAGCATAGAAAATAATCGATTATACTTCCGAGTCACGAGACGTATTCTGCGAAACACCACGAGAGCGTAGCTCGAGTGGTGTTTTAAGGATATACGTCGAGTGAAGAGGTTAGTATAATCGATTATTTTCGTTTGCTCGAGTGGTATTCGTTACGATTATATCAAGAGTTGAGAGCTTGTACCAAAGCGTTTCATGTCGAAAAAATTAAAAAAACACCGATAGAAATTGCTGAATATTTTTTTGACGTTTATCAACAAACTTCAAAATAATGGTTACCATGACAAAATTCACATTAATGGAGGAGGCGAAACACCAAAACGGTTATATCACGTCGTCAAGAGTATATTCACTTATTAATACACGGTAACTATGTAAAATTTGTAATTGCTATTGGCTAAATTTCAAACGAGGGATATAATCAGTATTATATCATTTTGATTAATTCAGTTCGAATAATAATTATTTGCACTCATCATGTATCATTTTGGCTCAAATTTGTTTATTGAATCTACTCATTACTGCATCATATCATCATACGATGTATCGTATATACATATTTTACAATCATTATTCGAAACGTTTCTTCACAACTAGTTATACTGGATTTGCGAAATTTGCATTGAATTGAAAATTTTGAGTTGAATATACCTTGGAGATCTCCTACATATATTGTGAAACATATTCGGTTGCATCGTATCAACTAATATTACTTTCACCGAATATCTAACCCACTACACATAACTCATAAAAAGCAATAATGATCTAAGGAATATATATTTTCACCTTGATATTTTCGATACTTGCACGTGATTTGAAAAGAGCTATTTTTACAGAACGAAAATCATCATAATTTAAATTTTGTTGATAAAATTTTCAGTGATTGAAATTTTGAAGTATTTCGTTCACCTTCGCCGACCACTGGACGAATTATGATATAGATTTCAATGCAATTCTCATAATATATTGATCATTATCCACAACTTTTTATTATAATGCTTCATCAAGCAGTTGAAGTACAAAATTACATTTCGAAGTTCAGAAAAACTAAATTTTCATATGAAATGTCTTGTTCAATCTCAAACTGAAAATATCCATAAATAATCAAAATTTCATTAAGTTCAATTATATCGAATAATCGAAGTTTGAATTCAATTTAGGTTGAACTCTATCTTTTATGTTCCACAAAAATATGTGATTTATATTTCAACTATCAGGTAAACAACTCTGATATCATCTATTAATTAATATAAATGTAAATATCATTTATATTTATATTAATTTAATACAAAATATAAATTTCAGGATTCTCTCCTCATGAAATTTTATTGGTTCAAAAAACCTATCAAAAGTTGAACTAATGAATATTTTGATGCATTCTTCTCACTCTGCTTTTCAGGATGCTCATTAGCACAACATTTTCTGCTTACTGGTGCTGGTGGGTTCAATTCCCACTGCGTGCTATTGAACGCCGATTACCAAAGTCGGTGTCAAAATAGAGGTCAAAACATCGGAGCTAAAAGGTATTTGAGTTCTGCTCTTTGAAGAACAATAATAATAATGTACCAAAGTCAACATGGTTGATTTCGATCAGAAGTTTGTTCCATCATTTGATGGAACAGTGCTGACGACCTTCGTGTGTCCCTGTCTGCAATGGCAAATCAAGATCTCGAAATTTAGAGGTTACGTCGGCATTCTTCTCAACCTGGTTGTTTGCATTTGAATGGCCACCTCGATGAAATTATTTTACCTGTTTCTTTTTTCAATCAGGCCAAGATCAGACCTTTTATGGAGAATTGTTTGATCAGTCATGTGGTGCTAAATGTGGTTTCGTAAATTTCAAATATCTGACATCAAATCGTCGATGCACCAAATGTCACCATGTTGGAATTTGACTTCTGTGTTGTTATATTCGACTGAAAATCCGTTTGCAAGAAGAAGCGAAAAGAGCTAAATGAGTCTCGGTGAAATATCCCTTGCTTTTTTGGTATGGTCTCTCTCGATATATATATATATATGTAACTGTTTAAGACTCTATTTGAGTGCATTGTTGTTATCTATGTACGCATAGTATGATCTAGGAAGCTGATACCAGAGGGGTCAATTTTTTAAATGTATTTCCCCTATATCTCGACACCATCAAATGTACTCGATATAGTAATGAAAGAAGTATGCATGTATGTATGTGTACTCCTCTATATGTACAGCTGATATTGCTTATGTATTCTCTCAACAATATTTATAGCTTAATAGCTAAAATAACATAAATATGTATGTTCTATTCATTATCTTATACAAAACTGATTTATACAATCGTTTTGTGTTTCGGGTTATCCATTATCAAGAAATCAAAACAACTCTGTTTCCGGTATCTAACACATTTTCGAGAGTTTTAACAGAACTCATTTTATCGATTGCATTGAAACACTTTTGTAGCATTCAGCCAAATATTTCGAACTAAATGAGGCATTCAACAAGATTCATTCTATTAACCTCCGTTTCAGAGATCACTAGATAATACCGATATGCTTTGTTTAATTTTAGCTGTGATTGAGAATTTTATTTCAAGAATTAGGTGAATTTAGGTATTTAATCCTTATGTACATCCATCGAGAGGCTTTTGAAGTTAATATAATTAAGTACGAGAATCTACACGAATTTTATTATTTGTTGACCTACATGAGGAATGAATGCAAGTGCACTGTGATTGCAAAATAACTTGCGAAATGTTGAACTTAATAATATTCATTCAAATTACCAGCCTAAAATTCCTCTCAACTATCATATTAACTTCAAATCTATCATTAACAAAATTGCTTTCCGATTTGCAATTTTGTCTTCAGCATGTCATTTGAATTGAGTTATATACATAAATAAAATAATAATTGTAAAAAAAACTAATCGATGTTACGATATTCAAAATCGATTATAAATGGACCCAGTGAAGATCAATTAAGATATTGATAATTGATGAGGCCAATACTTGGAGAAAATTAATATCCATAATGAAACAATATTCAGAATTTTCTCATAATTTAATACAAATACGCATGACGACGTTTCGAAGTACCTACTACTTCTTCATCAAATGCTGGATTGATGAAATGATGTATTAAACCAGTATTTGATGAAGAAGTAGTACTTCGAAACGTCGCCATGCGTATTTGTATTAAATTTTGAGAAAATTCTAAATATTGTTCAATTAAGATATAATACATATATAATAATTTCAATAGATCTTTTTCATCGTTGATTTCAGCACCTCATACCGGAAACTAGAGTTATCGAGAAAATTTTGGTAACATTGAGCTACGTTATATAATCTATTGACAATCTATAGTAAAACGTGGTTAATACGTGTTTTCATTTTAATATTTGACTGTTCTATCAATCTGTATGAAATTTTATGTAATAGGTACATATGACATTGCCTTAAAAGAGTTTTAGTTTTTTTTTCAGCAAGTATTGTTTTCACATAGAAACTGTTATGAATCGGATGATGTTTGAATGATCTGTATGTTTACATATCAGTTATATAACGAGAGTACAAGCTAATGGTACAGCCTGCATTCGGAAGCAGCTTTAGATAGATGTTTCGAGTTTGTTGGCTCTCATCAAAATGGCATAGCCAAGTTCGAATCGAACGAACTTTTAGATGGAAGAAAACAAACGAAGATTCCTGCAAACGAAGTGATCAATTGTGGTTTCCACATGAAACCTCCGGAGATTTGATTAATTTCTTCGCCAATTATGTGACTATTATATCTTATACGGAATTTCTAATCAGAAAAAGACGAAAATACGCGTCAAACTTTTATGTATTTTGAATATTTTCATCATATTGTATATCATGAACTATCTCACTCAGAGATTGAGACAGTTCTTAAAGTCTCTAGATCAGTTCTTAAAGTCAATGGCTTCTGGGATCTTCAGCCCAGAAGCCATTGATCAAATCTCCCAATCTGGAGAGTTTACGCAGTAGAAATTGTTCATTTCCTATGCATGAGATTTGTATGTTTTCTTTCATCCCCAAAATATTGAAACACCCACCTTACAAACGTAATGAAATCATGAAATAATATACCACTCTCCCCCTACTAAGTCACATACTCTCTGTGGTTCCATGAGTCTGATCTTGAAATTATTGTTGTTTTCCATTCTTCAATTGACATAATACTGTAGAAGAACGTATTACAGTTGATTTCTGTTCAAAAAACAGAAGTAACAACAATAACTTCAAGATGAGACATTGAACACATGAAAAATATACAATATTCTTCGCCGAGACCACATAGAACATGTAACTTTGGAGAAAAAGCATTTGGTTCTACACCTTATCAATCCATGAAGAAATATTCACTGAAAATATTTCCTCTTCAGCCACCTAAAGAAGATGGAGAGCCTCAGGGAGGAATTGATCCCCTCGGTTTCGCTGGTGGTTTCATTAAGACTTTCTTCAACACAAGCAGTGCTAGCAGCGCTCCTGCAAATTCTACGCAAGGACGCGAGGTAAGCTTTTCAAATGCAGTGGAAAGTATTCTTCACTCATTCGTTCCTATTTGCAGGGCGGAAAATCAAAATATTCTATATTCAAAGCAATAGTGTCAACAATAACCTCCATTTTCACCTCTTCTTCTGGCTCCAGTAGCTCCTGCATGCCGACTATGCTGTGTTGAAAATTAATGATTTTCAAAAGCTTTGTTGTCTCATTTTAAGAATACGAATAATATATGGATTTATTATCAATATAATTCACTTCAATTTTTCAGATAATTGTGGACTGTGAAATGTGATTGTGGACTGAAAAATTGAAAAATGTTGAGTAATTAAATAAGAACAGATTATTTTCTGAAACGTATACGCTAGCTTTGTTAGTTTTCATATTCCTCTTTGAAAAGGACTATTTAACGAAAAGAAAGCAATAGATGAGAAGGAATCTCAAACGGACAATACTACATCTAAGGGTGATACCACTTTCACAGAATACGAGTAACAACATTTGAGCGAAACAAAATCATTCAGCAAAGTGAGATGGTATTCCAGATCGCTCAAATTTTATTTGAGGCTACTTTGCAGTACTTAAAGGTATGAGGTGCTATTACAATGAGAAAAAATGCCAATTTCATGTAAGGAAAAGTTCTCAGCAAACACTTCTTGAAAAAATAACCTTTAATTTCAAAGCACTGATTATAACCAACGATATATACATTCCAACATTTGAATATGGGATGTAAAATCATAACTTCAATGATTACGATTTCATTTCTTCAATTTTCAGAATTCGTCAATTCATTTGCTGATGCTTCAAAAAAATATACTTTTTGGCATTCATAATAACTACAGAAAATAGGAAGATAATCTAATTCAGTGGATCATAGATACAGATACCTACTCGATTTTTTTCGCTCAGTTGTTAGGAACAACTGTAGCTCCATCTCATAATATCGAAATAGTTCCAAATAATAACATCCCCGTTATTTATGACTGTAAAAGTACAATTCAATATATTATTGGTATGACATTTCATTCCACCTCCACGTTCATACATGGTCGAAATCTCAATCATTCACATAAATTATACCTATTCTCGTAATACAGTTGGTTCAGTTTCTTTGATATTAAGCTCATGCTGGTAAAAATGGTACTGGAGCGGCAGATAAAATCACAAAATTACCGCTGTTTATTTCCCTTAACTCGAACAAAGTCTAGTTTATTTGGTTATATTTCCAATTATTGAAGAGCAATATAGGCAATAATGAGTAAATGCAAAAAATTCAGTAAACAAAAGTAAGTATTACAAGAGAATTCAATAAATACCTTCAAAAATTTCGTGGTTCAGAAATCGTTCTCTAAGTTGGAATAGTATCGGGGTTATTCACCTGCTAAAAAAACATACTCAATCATTGATATACCTACCCCTATAGAATAGATGTAAAGAAGACACTAATGTAGTGTAGAAGGGGGCATCATCTTCTATTACATTGTAGTAATTAAAGACACCACTCTTCCAATGACTAATAAAAACCATTTTATTCAGCATTCCTGTTATAATTGAAGAACTCATCGACTTAAGTCATACTCTACGAATATATACAACACGTGAAAGTAGAAATTTGAAATAGCAAACGTTGATTATTACCTCTGTTTCATTTTTTCATGCCTAAGTATTGAAAACCTGTGTTTCACTTGTAAAATCTGTGTGTGCAACAGATATCTCTGTTATAATTTATCTGTCTGTATTTATCTGTGTCACAACATAAATTATGCATCAAAACAGACATCTTCCTAAATTTCTCAAGAGTGTAACTCTTTGAGTAAAAATCATCTCAAAATACCGATATTAAAAGTAAATCCAAGTAAATCCTCGGTAAATCACAACAGTCAAACTAATAACACACTTCATTTATGTATTTGGGTAGAAACGAAACCGTAGAAGGAAGAAATCAAATAAGGTATTTCAGACACGGTTTTGTTCATCTAAGAATGTGGAGAATAATAATTACTTTTAAGTATTACAGAGCTCTCCTCAAAAGTCCATTCAGGGTATTCCTTATTCACAAATCAATCGACATTGTTCTATTTTTCAAAATTAATTGTAAATGGTAGCGTGTTAAATTCCACAAATCAAACCTTGTGATTAGTAATAATAACACTCACTCGGTCATTAATTTCTGTTTCAAATCTGAAGAACTAAATACAGTGACATCGTTCAGAAGCTATAACTCTCAAACACAAAAGGATGCCAAATACTGAATTAAAATTTACATTCTATTTACGCATAATTTGATTAAGAGATTTGTTTTTGCTGATTGCACTTCATCTGAAAGAGGTTGACATGAATCGTTGTTCCAATAGTTTCTCAAATTCCTGATGAATGATAACAATATTTGATGTATAGTATCCATATGTTGATCAAGTAGGGTACAATATGTTGATATTTGGGATAAAACCTTTTTATTTCGATGAGATGCATAAAAATGTCTATGAAATATACATATTGAATGCACCGTAGTTTTTACGTAATTAAGATTTGTAATGTGTGCTCCTCTATTATAGGACAGTTCTAAACTGTCTGTTGACTGAGCCCTTGTATGTGAAATGAAAAATAAAAGAAACACACTTGACTCAGTTTCACAAAATTCTATTCATTCATGACGATTCTTCTGAGTTGTGTTGTGACCTTGTGTTCAGAAGTTCAACTGTTTTCAATACTTGCTTTTCAAAACTGGGTAACACCCATAAACGATTGTCAAGGGTTAATATTGTGAAACTAAGCCAAGTGTTCTAATTCAATATTTCAAACGATGTTTCCTCAAGGGATCAGCGAATATTCAATTAACTTCATTTCAAATTTGTTATTTCAATTATGCGCATTCTATCACTTTTCATAAACGTCAAATGTATAGCTCAAACTGAAATAAGGTAACAAAAACATGTGTAGTACTGTAAGATATATTCGATAAGGGTTAATGAAAATTTTATGTCCCGATTCGATTCTGAAGCAAAGATAACATTGTACTTCCCCAATTCACTTTTAGTGTAGATATGATTATCGTATATTTCAAATTGAATTTTGATTTTCTCTTCTTATGACCAAAAGGGTATTCTTTGTTGTCAGAAGTCATTTGCGATTGCTGCCGATTTTTTTCTTCCTAGATTGAAGAGAAGAAACAAACTTGATACAACGTGAGATGTCTCTCAGAAAGTTTACATCCTGAATATTGTTCTCGGAAGAAAAAAGAAACGCATAGAAAAATGAGGCAAGCAGTAGTTTTGAAGAGAAACACACATATAAAATAACTGAAGTTGTATATTTATGGTTAGTTAATTTGAATATAAACTGAACCTTGTTCGAAAAAACTGATATTTTCGACTGATGATATTAAAAATTATTTTGAAATATCCAGCAGTGGTTCGTCACATCCAGAATTCGAATAAAATTCTTCTTCCTAACAACTGGAATTTGAATGTTTTCAGCGTAATATGATATATTTCATTTAATATGGCATATCATATGATGTGACATATTTCACAAAAAATTGTATTAAATTCAAGATATTCGCTTACTCTGCTTTGAAGAACTGTGTTCGCCAATAACAATAAATAAGTTTATTCCATTATTCAACATACTTATTCGATTTCAACACAAATGGAATACTGCAACAAGGAAATGAAACGAAGCTTGGAATTAAATTATTCTCAATGAAATAAATAACAGAATAACTAATGCAATGCACTAATTATCTATGTTATTGCATTTTACTTCGTCGCTGAGATTGATATTCTAGAGAATTATGCTAGTTTACATATTCTATAATTAATTTTCATATACTTTATATCAATGTTCCATCAATTTTTTATTCATTCATCTCCAATATTAAAGTATAATACAAATTATGTACTCATCGTTGTATTATCAATATGTATTACTATCCATAGTGGAGGTCATCAATAAATTGTACATCATATCATTTTTATTATTCTTTTTTGTGGTTTTATTCGGTTTTCTGTTCTGCCTTTATTGATCAATTGTCTTCCACATTGTATGTACATTGAATGCATGTAGCATTCTCTACATTAGAATATTGAAATATGTGATATATTTTTTCGCAGAAATATTTCAGTTTCTCAATTTATGATTACATTTATTGAGATAATATGATCATCTGAATCAGTATGTTTTTCCAAATAATAGTGGAACTAATTACTGTACCTGAACATTTAATAGCTGAAAAAGTTTTCTCATTTTACAAATTGAATATCCAGAAACGAAATCTTCTGGCTGAATCATAGAAAAATTCTATTCAAACTGCAGTCGAAAAAAGTTTGGTACCTAAATATGTTGGGCAATTGAAATGATTATTAAGTGAAATCAATTCAAAATAGATAAATCTTTGAGAGATCTATTTCATATTCTATCTATAGATATTATAATCAGTGTATTTCATCATCCTTCCAAGCTTTAACTACGTCTGTATTTCAAAGAAAAATTTGGAGGTATCTTTCTGAAAATCAATAACATTATCTTACATACTATGACAACTGTAGCTCCATTTGTATTTTTTATACTTTTGAATTTCTCTCACAAAACAAGAAAACTGTACCTCAATTTGACAATTGTTATACTTTTGAAGATCAATAAGACTATTTAACACACTGGGACAACTGTACCTCAATTTGAAATTCGTTGTTTTCTTTTGTACAGTAATCTGTAAACTGTTATCTGCTTATGAATGGTTATGTTTAGTTTTTTATAAATGAACTGTTTATGTTTGATTCGGTTATGTCTTTGATTTTTTCGGTTTTTTATCTTATTTTTGGATATATCTATTGTTTTTGAAAAAAAAATTTTTATCAAGGTTTAAGTGGCACAACAGATGTATCGTTGCATAACATCTGAACTCCGCCCTGAGATTGTTTTTACGTTGTTTCATGATTCTTTAAAAATTAATGAATTTGTTTTATTCTTGATACAATTTGCTGTTATGAAATGATCGTATATTTCAATAAAGCCCTATTATTATTATTATAAGTTTCATTCGTAATGCTTTTGTAAGCAATTATACACTGGGTTATCATTTTCACGATATTATGAGATCTGGTAAAAAAATTCATAACCTCATTCGTCACTTCAAACGAAAGCTTTCGTTCTAAAGCTCATCCTGAATTCATCTCTATAACTTTGGCTAACTATAAAACTTGCTCAATCTATGAAATCCTGAGTTTTAGATGTCACTTTCAAACGTGAACATCGAGAGTGACAGAGATGCATTCAAATATATCAGTCGGGTAACCCGCCGAAAAGCTTCACGTTATCAGACAATAAAAGTGCTTATTTCGTTCAATTGCTGAAATTATCTTATTAAAGTTCATTTCAATATCTGTTACTAGATTTTCATCTGACAAAGCAATTTCAATGCAATTTGTGTGAAAGCCTTAATTGAATTGATTGAATTGACATCTGAAAACCCATTCCTTAAATATATTCTATACGTAGGGAGGGAGAAATTTGACAAACCAATTATTTTCTAATGAAATTATTCACCTAGATATTAACATCATTGCTCAATTGTCATTACACAATTGACAATAAAATTCAGAAAGTAACGAACTGCTTTCCTAATTCTTAATTTCATTATTCCACGTTTTTTGTATTATTACATTATTATTATATTACAATATTAAATTTCTATGTTCATGGAGCAATCATATGCTTCTCCATGTATTGATATTAATCTATTTAAGTTGACAATATCAGTGGATAGTTCACTTGTTGAATAGAACCTGCTCACGAATGTTGAAGAGCTGAACTCCAAACATTTGAAATTGCTTATAAATATAATAATTTGTTATCATTAATAGCTTTGAAAGGAACGCATCGGCTGAATGTATTTACAACTGTCATAACAAATGTAATTACAAGTATATGTTAAAACATTTAATGAACTGGCTGGCTAATGCTATGCGTTTAAGTGACCACACCACAGAAATAAAGAATTTGAATATTAGCAGTTCTAGGGAACACCGATATAAATGAAAACTTGAAACGCACAGTATTGAAATTTGTAATGTTCACATTGATCGAACACTTGAACTTATGATTCACACTTTATTGACTACATAGCATGACGCGTTTCGTCGTTACAAACGACTTCTTCAGATGCTTACAGAATAATTATTCTGTAAGCAAATCATAAGTTCAAGTGTTTGAATTTAAGTTATATTCAATTATAATGGATTTACATCAAGTAAACGCCAACACTATTAAATATTATATTATTATTGCGAATATAAACTGAACCAATATTTTTGTTCGAGGAGTGAATGAAAGGTCAGACTCAAAACTGAATTCAGTCCTTTTGTGAGCATTCTTCTTAGAAGTAATCACTGTATGAATCTATGAATGTAATTTTACAACGTGAGGAATGTTTTTCAATAAATTTCGTTATTATTATATTATATTATATTATGTTTGGTTATATTATATTATATTATATTATATTATATTATATTATATAGGTGTTATAATCTACAAAACAATACTAATTGAGAAAATGTATAGCGATTCCAAATCCGACTAAAAAAAAACATCATCTTGCCATTTAGTTGTTTCATAATATGAGTCTTCATTATGATTGGGATGCCTTTTCGAGTACTTCTTAAGTTGAATTTGCATAACTGACGAATATGGTTACGAAAAGTTTCTCAATTCATGGATCTGTTGTAGCCGAACAACAAGTTCAACTTATAACTAATAACCTGCAAGCATAAACACACTTATGTAATTATATGATATTTTTTATTTAAAGATTGTTATATTCAAATTACAAATTAAATTATACAATATGTCCCACGTTGATGGTACCTTAGACGCTTGAGGAGAACGAGACATTCGATTTTTCCGAAGATTTCGTTACTTATATAGATGGCTCGGGTTTATCCATCTGAAATATTTTCACCCTTGTGATGTCAAAATTTGAGTAAAAAAATTCAGTTGAACATGAATTGCAATAATACTACTTTCAGAAAATCAGAAAATAATAACATAATGTTGAATACTAACTGAATAATTTAAAAGATATATCAAAGAGCTCAATCTAATCTAAGGAGTCAAAGTGAATGTCACAACAATTGGCAACTCTATTGTATGTAAACTCCATAAACCAAATGGGTGATTGTATTAGGGAGTTGGTCCTCGGAGTCTCTAGGTGGAATAATTCTGTATTACGAGAATTTTGCGTAGGGATACGAAATTTCAAAGCGGAAAAGAGAGGAAGAAAATCAATACTATTGTGCATTAATTTGTACATAACATTGAGTGACAAAGTTTCTCTCTTGCTCTCAATGAGATTAAACTAAATCAAGTCAATAATTCGTAATGATTGACTCCTCTCTGTTGATAAACTTTATACTCCTTCCAAACTAAAAATTTCAAGAACCTTCTATGGATGGTCTCAAGATGGTGTTGATGGCAAGTGTAAATAGGATGCAATATCATGCTGCCATCATACTCCAACTTGCTACGGATGTTACTCAGAACAGCGCTATGCCATGTGATTTTTTCATGAACTGTTGTCGACATATGACTTTGTAACATATAATATTTTAATTTTGGTTTTGTTTCAGGTGAATACTTTATGTTATTATTGCAATTGATTTTCATCTTATGTTCGTTGAATTCATCAACCATATTTCATAAACTTCTGTTGACTACGTGATACGTAGGTTTTTTGATAGATAATATTTTATTTTCGGTTTGTTGAGTTTAATTATTGTTTATTACTATTTCGATTCATTTTCAATTTATTTTCGTTGTGTATATTCGCGCTTACTTTTTTTTCTTGTTATTTCTTCAATTTTCTTTCATTTATTATTATTTGTGTACAATTTGTTATTTTTTCCTGTAAATGGATGTATACCTGTTGGGAATAAATAAATTATGATTATTATTATCAAAATAACTATAAAATTTTCGAAATAACATCAACAACATAATTAAATTACCAATAGTCTATGAAAACATGCTTTCATTCTGGAAATCTTGCCATTTAGGTATACGAACACAAATTCAAAAAAATAATAATATTCCATTTTTAATATCTTTTTTGACTGAAAAATTACTCAAAAATGTATTAATATGCAGCATGTCGCGTTTAGTATGTTTTTTGAATAAGTGCAACCATTTTTCGATATGAGCAGAGACAGAAAGGTAAGTAACAAGATCCTCAGAAAAATTTTGTTTCACGTTCTATGTAAAAATCAAAGGTAGCATCAGGGGAATCACCATGTGTATACTTTTCATTTCAAGACAAAAAAATGTGATATATTAAGAGTTCCATTGTTAAAACTACCAACATTCAACATACCATTTTCAACAAGCCTTTTCATTGTCAGTTTGACCTGTCTATGTATCGAAACTTTTGAAAGCGATATTCACCCAATGAAACATCAGATCAACTTGAACCTTAGAAAACTCATCAAGGGCCGACGACGTAATGTTTCAATATCCTACTTATGATCACCAGAATATCCAAAAAAAAAACTGTTGAATTTTTTGAACTGAAAATTTTTCAAAATTGAGAGCCAATTTCATCCTGAGCAAAAAAGATTTATTTAAAAAAATTCAAAAGATATAATTCTACGAAAAAAATGTTCTCCAATCACTTAGGAATAGAGTACCTGAGAAAATTAATTATTTTATGGCCAAACTATCAAAAAGGTGATGATTTTTATGATATCTACTAATCACTTTTTTATTAACAATATGTGTCAATGAATCATTTCGACCAATTGGCATCAAGCATCTCACACATTTCACTATAAAATTAATCATTTCGTTACCAACTTTTGAAGGCTGTGTTTCACTTTTCAGTTTGGATATTTTTTTAAATATATTTCTCACTTTTTTAAAACTCTTAAATACTATCACTTTCTCAAGAATATATTTTCAACTACTCTCATTCAAATTTTTTTAATTTGGCATTCGCATAAAAATGTTTCCTGGATTTTCAACCAGTTATTGAGAATTTCACCTTACTCAGTAATAAAAAATGTAACGAAATTTGCATCCATTCAGTGATATAATTTTAATGAGGTTTGTGTCCAAAATTACACACTCCATCATTTCGTTTTTCATAAAAAATTCTACCTCTCTAATTTCTCTTAAATTATCTAGAACTGAGTTCATGTAACAAATATTTCATTACTCTGAATTGTCGAATAATTTCCATCAACGCCTACTTTTCATTATTTTTCATTTCAATAATGGAGTTGAAGAAGGAAGCTAATTCTCCTATGTTAGTTTCGAAACGCCGAATATATTTATCAACAATTACACACAATTAATGTTACAGGCGGATTCTCAACAATGATGGATAACACTTTTTTAATATCACACTTTCTAATAGTCCGTTAGAAGAACCAGAAAAATTATACAAGAAAACATTGCTCTTTGGTTCTCAAGATGAAAGTGCAGTTATGCAACAGTTCAGTAAAAGAAGGGTAATATCGCCATCTGCATTCCAAATTTACCATTAGTGATAATTACAGAGGATTTCATGAGTATATGAATTAAAATTGACAGGATTTCAAATGAGATTAATTTTATTTGCTCAATATTCAAATAAATTTGACCTGTTCTCCCTTCCATATTGAAAGGAAACTATATCATTTTATACTGAAAGCTCTTGAAACCTTCATCATTGAAATCATTGAAAAAAAATTCGTACATAATACGTATTTATCGCCCAAATAGGAAATTTGTAATGAACAAATGCGTAATATGCTCAATGTCTGTGAATCTACTGCTCGTGATAATAATAATAATAATAATAATACATTTATTCCCAGCAGATTACATCCAATTACGGAGAAAAAATAGCAAATTGTACACAAATAATAATACATGAGAGAAAATTCACGAAACAAAAAAGGGAGTAAAATCGAATAGATACAATGAAAAAATTAAATAAATTAATTATAATAGTACTGAGCAATAACCAGATGAAACAAACTAAAAATAAAATATTATCTATTACAAAGTTACATATAGTCAGCAGAAGTTGTCCATATAGTAACGAAATATAGTTGATGAATAAAAATAAAATATAATAGATTGCAATAGTAATATAGAGTAAAGAAATTAAACAAACTAGAATAATTATAACTAATTCATATGTAGACAACAGAAGTACATGAAAATATCACGACATCCCATTGTGCTGTTCTGAGTGGCATGCCAAGATCACTGATAGCTGATCAAAATAGTGATCACAATTACCGCAACATCCATCATCAAGATTACATTCATAGACGATGATCATTAAAGATTACATTTGATAGGAGAACGTGACATTACATTTGATCTGCTGAAAGTGACATAAAATGTATTATTCCGCCTCAGACCAGGCCCTGGTACGCGAATATTCATTTTGCTGAGAAGAAATGGCGAGTCAATCGAATTGTGCAAAATTTTGAAGAGAAACGTTAGGCCGAACCGTTCACTCCTCAACTTCATTAATTGAATTCCCAAACTATCGGGCTGGTCGATGGAATGGTCGAAGCCTTTCGAAGGATATTGCCCATAACATCTGCAGTACATATACTTCCAAAATTTCCTCTGAACTGCCTCCAAGTCGACAATAGAATGAATGTACACAATGGACCAAATTATAGACGCATATTCTAGTTCACTGCGAATAAAGGAGTAGTACAGCGTTTTTATTGTGCGAAGATTAACAAAGGTGCCCCAATTTCTGACCAAGTAACCCGCATCCTAGAAGCAGAAGCCGTGATACAAATTATATGTTCAGAAAAGGACAGCTTTCAGTCGACGAGTACCCCCAGATCCTTAAACTCAACACATTTATCTAGAATTTGGCCTTCCAATGTATAACTAATGGTGGATTGCAGTCAATTCACGAGAAAATTATGAAACTTCACATTTACTGATATTCAGCTTCAGCCTATTGCTGTTACACTACAAATTGACAGTGTCAAAGGAAGACTGTAATCCGACGTACCTAGTCATGACCATCGTTAACAGCAGCAAATATTTCTAAATCATCTGCAAAAAGCAGATGCATGCAGTTAAGCTGTGAATGGAGATCAATGATATATATATATATATATATATATATATATATATATATATATATATATATATATATATATATATATATAATAAACAAGAATGGACCTAAGTTGAATTCCTGTGGCACACCAGATGAAACAGAACAGAGTGGATATACAGTACCACCATGTTCAACATATTGAAAACGATTCGAAAAATATCACTGCATCAATTTTAACAACTGGGATGAAAAACCTATAGCCTTCAATATTGACAACAGTATTCTATGATCGATTTGGTCGAAGGCCTTCGAAATATAACATCCATCTGAACACGGTCATTTAATGTATCCGGAAGTAGCATAATGCACTTAGAAGTCCTAATTAAACTGAATTCTCCATTTTAACACAGAAAAATATCTCATTTCCATCGTTTCAAATTCAATATTTTCTGTATCTCACATCCTGAAGAAATTATAAACGATCTCCAAAATAACTGAACAGAATCTCACACGGTTTCCAAACTAAAAGTTTTTTTCGAAACACCAGGATTTTTTCATGAAGTAAATCGGGTGGGATTCAATAAAAATTACAAAAAGTTATTAATCAGATAATAACATGAAAGTGTATATCAATATGAATTTGCCAGTTTGACATACTCCTAATGGTATATATAAACGACAAAAATATAATTCTTGGTATATCGCCGTTTGAAACGGCGTAGCCAAGTTCAAGGTGTACGAATCTGGAGATGAAATCAACAATAAAAGAACACACCTGTAAAGGAAGTCTCTACTGCTAGGCCTCCAATTGAGTTGCGGGCTATACCAAGAATTATATTTTTGTCGTTTGTATTTTTCACCGCAAAAAAATTTTTCATTCGTATATATATATATATATATATATATATATATATATATATATATATATATATATATATATATATATATATATATATATATATATATATATATATATATATATATATATATATATATATATATATATATATATATATATATATATATATATATATATATATATATATATATATATATATATATATATATATATATATATATATATATATATATATATATATATATATATATATATATATATATATATATATATATATATATATATATATATATATATATATATATATATATATATATCTCGCCGTTTTGCTTTTACTTTCATTTCAATTATGGGGAGCACTACTGAAAGCAATATTGAAGATGTGACATATGCACAGAAAGTTTTTTTGCGCTGCAGTGGCAATCACAGCAGAGTTGTTAACCATAGAATATGAGTGTAGATAATAGGAATAGAATTATAATTTCAACGCAAGAACTGTTACAAATTATAATTAATCAATCTATAATGCACACAAATTAGTTAATCAGGCGTTTGCAGGACGAATAACCAAGCATCGCTTAAGTTGTTAGCAAGATTTCTTCTGTTTGGTCATCTAGCCTTCGCTACAAGATATATAGATGAAATCTATAGATATTTATTCATGCAATTCAAATTGTTACACATTCAGGATATGTAAAGAAGAAATTAAAATTAGAAAGAGCAGAAAAAACAATAGTCGAAATGAAATAGGTAATTATTTATCCAGTTCAAAATCTGATAAAAATTTATAACATGAGTAGGTAGTTGCTTGATACATTGTCACCAGATAATAATGCTCCTGTACCATAGCCAAATTCCTGTGAGTTTTCGCATTTATGAAGAATATACAACATGTTTAACATACAGCTACTGTGTCCGTAGTATTCAGCAAAGGATATATCAATAAATTCATTAGAGAAGGATACCATGAAACCTATCTGAAGTATATAGTTATTGGTGATTCAATGGCTTATTACTTATATCAAATGAAAACATTTCATTTTGAGTATGAGGTAGCGTATGAAGTTGCTTTATGAGATGTTACTTCAACTGGTGTGAATATGAGCGGGGATAGTAACAGATGAAAATAAAAAACCTTCGACAGTTTTAACTGACTGTCGAATTTATGGAAAAGTTCATTAGAAACTTGCAAAAAGTCTTTTTTTCCAAAAAAAGATCCACTTTTCTGGGGATGGATGAAACTTTTTGAATAGGCCGGGGAAGAGTGGTTAGAATAAAATAGGTCAAGGGCTGCCACTCAAAAATTATCACTTTTTGTTTATTAATCATTTTAAACATAAAACAAATTTTCCCCCTTATTTTTGTTATACCGGCACTGCTCTTGGTTTTAATGAAAACTGTTGAAGAAAGTTTTTGTTTGTCTTGGAAAATCGAAGAAATCTGGACCTCGTGCGTCAAAAAATTTTTATTTGGTAAATTATTATTGTCAGAAACCGTTGAATCTATTATTATAAATAAACCAAGAAAAAAAAGTGTTATTATTGTTAGAAAGTCTTGCAATTCATAGCTTTCATTCATAGATCCCGAATAAGCAAAGCCAGAGTCGGTAAGTTTGTTTGTTTATTAAGGACAGAGCATAATAAAATTATTTTGCTATTAGTTTATACCAACCGGTTAGCCGGTGATTTTTTTATCGGTACATTTCATTGTTATGGATCGAAAACTATTAGTATTTTCAAACAGAATCTAATTTTGCAACTAAGGGAATTTTTTCAAAGAACTCTCCTACTTGCAAATTAATATCTGCCGGTAACGCAATTTTTCAATAGTTTTTTATTACGTACATCAAAAGTACGTAAAAAGAGTTTCAATTCAGAAAAATAAAATTAAAAATACAATGAAAAACAACGGAGATACAGGCCAATGAAGTTAAGCGAAAAGAAACAGAAAGTTTCTTCACAATTTTTTTTAAACCAAAAGCAGAGCCGGTATAACGAAAAAACGGGAAGAAAATCTTCGGCTTATTCTCAAAGTTTCTTCCATACCCAACAAAGTAGCCCAAAATGATGATTTTTTGGCTATATAAGAGAATTTATGTGTTCAATCCTCTTCTAAAAATTTTTCGCTGTAAACTCTACACCAAATAATCTAGCCGAATATAATCGGTATAGGCGAAATAACATTATTCTTGTAATACATGTATCATCAATTGATGCATTCTAATCATGTACGGTGACATCCCATTTATTACTCAACCCAAGTTTAGATAATGTGCGATGCTTCAATTAAGACAAGAAACTAGGTTAAAATGCTATAAATGTTCAGACGTGAGAAGTTGAATTTTTCTTGCACAATTCTCATCGCGTCATGTAAAACTTATCCTTAACACAATTTCGTAACTAATGAAACATTATTTTTATCATTTTTTATAGCTGCTCAATTATTGATTAGAAATTCGTTCTTCTGTGTATTGCGGTGGAAACTGCAAAAATGATTAAACGAACTTTAATTGATTTCGAATTTTAATGTCTACGATCGCGTTATGTCATATATTATAGATTCAACGATTTGACAGTACAATAGAAACAGTTCGTTTTATGAAATGACTATTTTCCATATAAAACGGAAATAATTACTAATATGTTATATAATCTTCTGTTAAACTGTGAAACACCCCACAATCAAATTCAATGAAATACTGTTATAAAAATTATCCTAAATTTAAATGAAGAAAGGAAATTCCAAATCTGAACATTTCATCTCAATGTTCAATATAACTGCCATTTCGAGTGACAGTTAATAATATTATATTCTTTCAAAAACATTTCAATTCAGCCAGAAATAAAATGATCGCAATAGTTTCCAATCCGCTTTTTACTACGCATATCTATTTCTTATTGATATCTCCAAGAGAAGGTTTATGTTATAGTTTTTTTAATTGTAGCAAAGGAAGAACGTGCAATTAAAGAACGTTGAAGTTTGTCAGGGAAAGGAGTGGTTAAAGATTATCATAAAATGCATCAGAAATATATCGAATTAATTAAAATAAACCTTTAAGACTACCATACTTTGATGACAGACAACATGCTCACACATACCTTCATACCAAAAATACTCTATTGAACGATTGTTAGTTTTGTCGTGAGGTTAATTTGGTCTATCTATAGGCTTCAATTATTATGTAGCTACATTTTGTCTGGCCTCATTGAATGAAATTGACAAAAAACAATTAAATCTTGAAATTGAGTCCATTTGTACTCATCATTTGTGAAATATAACTTGCAAGAGAACCTGAAGAAAATCCGTAACTAAGGATGATATAGAGCTAATCACAGAGGTAATAAACAAGGGTGGGGTGAAAAGTTTCCGGCCTGTCCAAGAAAAACGATGATTGAAATTGTTTTTGCTTTATTCAACATAATCTTTATCACCACCGATACATTTCTCATAACGGTGTTCTAATTTACATATAACAGTTCTAAACGTAGATTCGTCAAGCTCCTCGAAATGCTAATTTATAGTTTCGATAACTTCTTTGTTGCTCTCAATTATTTTACTGCCACGTAATTTTTTGAGATAAGGAAACAGGTAATAGTCGCTGGGGGCTGAGTCTAAAGAGTAGGGAGTATGCGTCATTAATTCAAACTTCAATTCGTGGATTTTGGACATGGCAACAAACGACGAATGCGCTGGTGCATTATCGTGATGAAAGAAAGTTTTTTCTTCGGCGAATGCGCTCGTTTAATTTGCACCTCGCCCTTCAAACGTTACAATAAGCCTGCGTAGTATTGACCAGTGATAGTTTTAACTTTTTCAAGATAATCAATGTACATAATTCCTCTCGGATTAGGCCTACACATCGCCAAATTTTCGGTAGAAATGTTTTTCCGAATCAGTTTCTGGTCGAGCGCTAACAAACGCGCCACCCATGTTGTACACAGCTTCTCCATGCTCAAATTGGTTGTGAAAATATTTCGCATTTTCAGCTGATATTGACGTCGTACGGGTCTCAGCTATCTTATGCACTTTCAGTCTGTGGTCTTCCAACACTGTTTGATGGATTTTCTCAATCCTTTCTGAAGTTTTGACCCTCAACGTGTGAGGGTCCTGAGCGAGGCTCGTCAGAGGTGCTCACACTACCCATTTTGAATTCATAAACCCACTGTTTAACTGTTGAATATGCTGAGGTGTTGAATCCTGGTGTTGAATCCATCCCTCCTTTTATTTGTTTTGATGTGAAACGTTTCACCACTTATGACAGCACTTTTCTTCAATTTTTCATTTTCACGAAAACAACTGAAGCTGTAGATCTAGTACCGCCATCTCCTGGACAGGCCGGAAACTTTTCACCCCACCCTCGTAGAACTTTCCACTAAACAAGCTGAATTCGTGGTTGACCACTTTTATTCATTCAATTAACTACTGAAAATCACGAATTCTTCGATAATAATAATAATTCATTCAAAGCCACATTTTTGTTTCATCTTCCAGAGTGGAATGGAAAAATAAATTTCAAATACTCTTCAATCCTTTTTTCTTGTTAGCCACAATTTTTTCACCTCAAATTTCTGTAATCACATAATTATTCAAAGAAAATGGAATTCAGTATAGCTTGGAGTATCTTTGATCTATACCTATACTTATAATGGTTCATTGTCATTATTAGTTTTATCCAAATAATAGATATTGCCTACTTTATTAGAAGCATGAATTGATGGAAAAATTCAAAATTCAAAAAAAATACACTGGTTCTGTATGTGTTTATTGTCGTCCGAATATTTGATGAGGCATGAAATACGAAAACTTTTTTTCATATTTTATGATTTTCCTCGTTTTATATGTTTTAAATGAAAGTAGAAATTCATACTTCGTTGTTTTCAAGAAGAAGGAGAAAACTTCAGTTCTGTGAGTCCGTTTAGTCCGTATGTCAAGATAATACATATACCTTCCATATAATCCATATTTGTTTTCCATATCTTCATAAAAACCCATTTCTGTTTTATTTGTATGCTATTTAAGAGTATGTAGGATACTTTATAATAAATTGTAAGGGTTTATTGACTCAGTATTTGCAGTGGTACCCTTTTCTCTTTACCCTTGCGATTCACCTGAATTATCTCCATATTTCAAATCTTCCTGACAGTTTCTTCACCAAACTCTCTTATTTTTCCATTCAACCACTTATTATCGGAAATATTAATTCGAAATATTATTATTGGAGACAACACAAAATCTTAAGAAAGGGATATCAAATAACACCAAACTGGCGGCAGCAAGAAACAGACGCATATTTCTGCTTGAATGTGAAAGACAAGGACTAGTGCCAAAACATTTTGCGGTAAACATTAAAAGCATTATAACGTTATTTGACAACGATAATGAGAGGTCAAATGGAAAAATAAGAGAGTTCAATGGAAAAACTGTCAGGAAGATTTTAAATATGGAGATAATTCAGGTGAATTGCAAGGGTAAAAAGAAAAGAGTACCAATGCAAATACTGAGTCAATAAACCCTAACAAATATATATATATATATATATATATATATATATATATATATATATATATATATATATATACATATGTGTGTGTAAAATTATCGTTAATTATAATATCCGTTCAATTTTCATCATCTGTATAATTTATCTTCTTTCCTTTTGTATCTCAGGGAGCCTTTATTGTGGATTATATTGAATCAGACTATCAATTAACTCGAGTATTTTCTTTCTACTCAAAAGTTTTGATATGTTTCTTCAATCTTTTAGCAACAAGTATTATGTATTGTAGATCATTTAAAAATGTTTCCACAGTGTTTAATCAACACATATAATATGTGCTCCTTGTTTAAAGGACAAACAGGTTGTAAACTGCCTGTTTTATTTATTTATTTATTTCTTCTTGTTTTATTTTATGTTACACTTGAGGAAAATTTGTATTTCAGAACATCACAAACAATAGTTTCATAAAATGGTTATTTCGCATATGTTTGCTACCGAAATAACTAGTGTTTTCTATTTCTTATAAAACGAATAATTCCACCAACTACTTCGAAAAGAACGATGAACTTTCTCTCGCCTTCACTTTCAAAGCAAATCTACATAGATGCAACATGATTATAATAATTCATTATTCACATAATATTCAAACAAACTGAATATATGCAGTAAATAATCAGTGAGACATCAATAAATTGAGCCAATAAACTTCTGGTATGAGCACCGCATCTGTGTAAAAATTAGTTGAAATAATTTTCTTATCATTACTTATGATGTAGGAATATAACAATGTGAAATTACTCTAGAAACGAAACCAACTGTAGCAAAAAATTATCATGATATGAATTTTTATTGTTGTCTCATTTTAATTTCAAGCTTCCCAAAAACAATTATATGTTAGGGATCTTTGAGATGTAACAAAGTTCCGATTTGAATGCTTATAGGAGTTATTTATAACACATCTATTAGACAATGCAGTGAAAAAATGGAGAAAGCTTGAATACCCCACGTGTTTTATTGATCTTTTGATTGTTCCACAAAATAATTTAACAACACCGAATTATATTTATTTTATTCATGAACGCGAAAGTTTTACATTTTTATGAAATAGTTATGAGGCGTAATTTATATTTTTAGAAAGGATCAGTATTTCATCATCACATTGTGAATATAGTCACCGTAGGTAATTCGTCGACTAGTTTACAACTACGCTTTTGAGTTTCCGGAAAACTCAAACAAAAATTGATATCCGGATGTACTAAATCATTTTCTACTACTCCACTTCAACTACATTTTCAACGATGTGTTTCTGATCAAGAAATGTCTCAATTTTGATAATGAAAATGTTTCAACTACAATACGGAAAGCTTATTTCACGAGGTTTCTCATTGAATCGTCTGAAGGTCCTACAATAAGTGACTCTTACCCGTCGAAACTGCCAGAAGATTTTAGTACATATCAATATTTGTCGATTTATATTTTCACAAACCCGCAACAAGTTACAAATAGCAGTTACACATAAATGTTACAAAATCTACCGAAAAAATCTAATTAAAATTGTTTCGCTTTTGTGAATATAAAGATTTTCAGAAGACAGAAAAGCCAGAATCTATTATTAAATCAAAAATATAATAGAAAATTGTGCATAATCAATTGATAATTTGGATTTTTTTAAACTAAAAGGAGTTTTGCTAACCCAATTGAAATAAAAATTTTTCATATTTTTTTGTCATATTTCACTTTCTCGTGATAAGTTATATTATGTCATTGATAGATTACTATCAATTACAACACAAATATTCAACCTATATAATATATATAATATTCTTTCCAATAATTCGTAAAAAAATTATGAAAACGGAGTTATAGCATATACTCATATTTTATATAAAGTTTCAGGATTCACAAAACATTCATATTAGTGCATGCCGAGACTCTTAATCGAAATATTGCAAATGAAACTAGTAGGGAGCTGTCTGCACTAATTTTTGTCAACTAAAGACAACCTATCACTTTCGAGAATGAATATTAAGTGAGATTCGAAAAATAATCGAAGTTTTTGTATGATTCGAATTGTAAGATACAATTGTTTCATCATTATTATGAATCATAAGTCTCATTTAATCAATCAATCAAGAATCGATTACTTTCCAAACAACCCCAGGTCCTATATCCGAATGAGAAGAGTATGAGTTCGTGAACTATTCACAGGAGATCCCTCTATCGAAGAAAGAACGAATAAACCAGCAGTCTTGATTTCTACTCTTGACAACATTAGTAGGAATACTTTGCCTACAATGTGGAAGAATGTTCTACTGAATTCATTAGCTATCATATTAGGCATATATATATATATATATATATATATATATATATATATATATATATATATATATATATATTTGAATTGATTTATTGCCTGTTTAATATAGTTCATTTTCAATGATTCTAGCAATAACAGGCTCATTTTAATGTTCAACAATTATTTTCGTTGACGTTTCGTTGTATACCACAACTTTTCCAGAACAAAAAAGAAGATTTGACAAAGTTGTGATATACAACGAAACTTCAACGAAAATAAAGTTTTCAACATTTAAATGAGCCTGTTATCTCTAAAAACATATATATATATATATATATATATATATATATATATATATATATATATATATATATATATATATATATATAATTTATATAATTCTGCATAAAAATAAAAAACAATAAGAGCGCTCATGGATAACACAAACAATTTGCTGACTATTTCGAATACTTATTTCATTCTTCATCAGAATTCAAGAAATACTTGTACAACTCACAGTTAACCACGCTTTAGGCACAACCTGGAACACGAAATATTCATGAGATAATTTGGGCAAATCCTTGGGAGAGACCCCGAATGAGAATCAAGAAGGATATTCATTGAAAGAGGGTCCCAGTGGGAATATCATCAAATATGTACGAAACAATACCGAAGTGTGAACAATGCATAGAACATAACTAATAATGTCTATAAATCAAACGATGCATTCCAATGAAGACATGGTTCAAAACATCGACAGACATACAAGCAAAGATTTATGGGCATTTGATTCTACCATCAATCCTGGAAACTTTAGGCAGAAATTATTCAGAATCTGAAAACAAACGATGGCGACCTCATATACAACTAAGTTGGGCAGAGTCTGTTTTATCATTAACATTTCCTGAACAGCGTCTGATGTTATGTTATTACACAATAATAATCATATTGCAATACTTGTTTTCTACATATATATATATATATATATATATATATATATATATATATATATATATATATATATATATATATATATATATATATATATATATATATATGTTTTAAGGTTTTCTTGCATTTAGCATATTTGTAGAAATTATAGCATTTTCAACTATAGTACGAGTAAATCACTTTCACGAACTTTTGTTACACACAGTGAATTTTTGTGTAACAAATGAAACAACTGTCAAAAACAACGGTAAATTCATTGTCAAAACAGAATCTGAATTTTATAAGCACTGTCCACTTCTGGAGATATCCCCGCTCAACATTTGCAAAAGAAGTATTGCAGGACATGTATAATATTCACACAGTAAAACTCATGTTAGATCAAAGGGATCCGAGACTTGAAATTCTCATCTTTCATGATAGAAAATAGTCGTCAGAGGAACATCGATGTCATATAGACATAAATTCATACGAAGAGTTCTTTTTTGTTTTTTATTTCTTCTTGTTATGAATTGGATTTACAAGGACAATTAAAATTTGCTCTAGGCATTAGTTGAGTTTTAATATCAAAAATAAACAACAATCATAGCACATTGAATGTATGGGTTGTTTGTAACATACATACGTCTCCTATATTTTCTGGATCAGTGATGCGTTAAGCACCCAATAGATGACACATGATCTTTTCACTTAACATTTGTGGTCTTCGGAGGGACACTGTAGGTGCGAGATCTTGATTCCTCAAACCTCTCTGTAAATTCACTGTTTAAGGAATGACACTACTGATAACAAGCCTATTGAAGTGGAAAAAAAATGTGATTATTGTATAGAGGTGATTTTCTCTGAATTCAGTCACTGGGGTTTGTGCAACATAGGTCATGTTGCCTCTATCCTTGGATAATGCAGGGATTAACAATTTTCGGAAAGAATTTTCAAGTTTCCATAATCACACAAATACAACTACACATTTCGAAACAAAAAATCTTTGTTGCCTGCATAATAGAGTTGACGTTCATTCATGGAAACGTATTTCGTGCCCATTGGGATCATCAGAGAAGAGTATCAAAGGATATAATCTACAAATATTGGAATGAAACAAACAACAAATCTTCTTCTGAGAATCAGCGCCTATTCACGACTTCTATTACTCTTCGACTTCATAGATTTGTTCTTTGTTTTGACTGAATGAACGAAGATCAAACAAAAAGGAAACGGTTTCTTTGCGGGACCTCAAACCCAAAATTTCAATGCATTCAAATTATTTACGGAGAGAATACTCCCAAAAATTGTGCACCCATTTCAACCAAGCGCATAATTCATTCAGCATTTCAATTGAAATTAATACGCGGATAAGTTACAGAAATTATTTATTCAAAGAACGCATTGCAACTCGTTGAAATAGAATTTACCGTTGAAATATTGCACATCAATCATTCATTTGAAACCACCCAAACCAGTATCGATATCCTCAATTACATAAAAAGTATTAATCAATCCCAAAAATTCAATCGGAGAAAATCAAATGATTATATCATTAATGCATATGAGTATGAAAAACGAACATTCTTGCAAATGAGGTCTAAATAATTCGTAACTTTGAAGATGGATATTTCTTAAATGCATTCTCGTGAAATTTAATTATTGTATCATTCATTTGAAAAACTCATTTTATAAGAAGTTTAATGAAGTTGACTTTGATGTTAACGTTATTGCTTGCAATTCCGGATGAACTCTGATTTAATTGTCAATATAGTATAATGAATTTCAGTGGAACATAATTGTGATTCAAGTTATAATGATTTTATAATCATCTGAGAAATGAAGAAGTTACAAAAAATTCAAAAGAAATTGTTTTAATAGATTGAATATTTAAACATTTGATAGAGTTGGCGTTTACTTGATGTAAATCCATTATGATTGAATATAAACTTGAATTTAAACACTTGAAATTTCGTCGTTTGTAACGACAAAATTCGTCATGCTATGTGGAGAATAAAGTGTAAATCATAAGTTCATGTCTTTGAATTTAAGTTTATATTCGAATATTTAAACAATTGAGAAGCTCGATTTTCAATGTTTGTGGAAGAACACTAATGTGAAAGTGTTCGAAACTAAGTACATATATTATATGCAAAGACCTTTGAATCTTTCGATATATTATGTTCATTTTACTCTTGTTATTTTATTCTTTTCATTTTAAATTTTTACCTTGGTTTTCATTGGGTATATGTTTAAGTCTACTCCTTTTTCATCACTAATATTATTGGCCTCTTCATTATTTGACCTCTGAAGGTACAACAGTTTGTTCTTCCTGAGCATTGCATTTCAGCAGATTACAAAGATCGTAGACAACCAAATTTAGAAAAGCATGGCTAAATTATCCAACCTTATCATGACGCACGATCAGAATAAGTTGAGTTTGAATATCTTTCAAGCAAAGATGAAAACTGACAATTGAGTATGGTTTAATGGTGAAAGCGCGCTCTGCAATTCTATAAGAGTTAATTCAAAGAAGAAATATGTATTCAACAAGTTATTTTGTAATAATCTACAAATACGCTTTCTCAGTAGGCCGGTCACATTTGGTTCATATGTTTGAATATCTTTCATATTTATTCGAACCATTAATTCATCTGAGAACTCCTACATTTCTAACATTGAATTCAATTAGAAAAATTAATAATGGTACCAAGTCTCACACAAGTTTTGAAGAAACCGATTTTTAGTAACAAATTCAAGAGGAATTCAATATTTCAAGAGTTTAAACTCAAATCAAAACATTCAATTCAATACTACAAATTCGTGAGTCTGATGAAAACAATCCGTTAATTGGAAAGAATCATAGTCATTTGAATCATAAGTCAGTATATGTTGATAGGTTCATTCTTGTTGAGAACATCCGAATTCGACTTGTTGGTATTTCGTCAATCACTTTTATGAGAAATGATCCTTACGTGAATATTTTGTGATGTTTGGCCTAGGTAGACTTGGTACGGTTGAAACATTTTAGCGTTTTTCGTGCATAGCACGAGATTTTTGAAGATGACAAGAATATAAATGAAAGACCTTATATCTATCTATTAATGGGCAACATTATTTCATATCAATGAACGGTATGTTCTGTTTTTAATCATATTTGAAAAAAAAAAATTTTTTTCAACCGTCCCCATGCCAGGGTCGCTTGAAACAGTGCATGTGTCAATTGAAACATAAGCAAATGAAACGACGTATAATCAATTTTCTTGTTTTATATTTTGCATTTGATCATATTTCAGGAATCTGTTTATTACTGTAATTGTGCCAAACATATTTAAGGCTACCTTTTATGTACTCTTCATACACCCACATTTCACATATTGTACATTGTATCTATTTTTCCTCCGGTCTGCTTTCTGAATATGATGACGTACAAACAACACAGTAACACTCCTCCTCTTCTGATGACGATTCTTGTTGAGTGTTATCTTCTGAGAATTTTTTCATGTTTATAGCATTTCTTTCAGTGTTTTTTAGATCTAATCTTTTCTTAACTTGTTTAGCTTTGGTTCGTTTGAATCTGTTTTCATATTTCCTTCTCATATCTTCCTTTTCAGGCGTGTCTGAGTAAATTGTAGATTTCCTGGTTTTTCGGTCCCTATTTATTAAGTTTCTCAAATTAACCTTCATGAGCGTACAAACAAGTACGTTGATAAGACGGCAGAACCTTTTGTAGTCTTTCTTTGGCGTATTCTTGGCATCTAAAGAACAAGAAAATAAATAAATAAACTGTTTCAACCGTACCCACAAAAGATGTTTCAACTGTCCCCAACACACTTCTTGATATAAATCGGATGACAGTGAGAATGAAAATAAATTTGAATAAAAACTAATCATACTGAAATATTCTGCAAACTTCTATAAAAACGGACAAAAAGTTTCAATACTATAACTTGAAACAAAATCTTAATAATTACGAAAATGTTAGTAGAAAAATAGTTACTTTTTCATCAGAAAACACAATGGGCCTCTTGTAGACGAGCACACTGAACGAAGATCGACTCCGTGTTTCGACTCGTCGAAATAATAAATAATGAAAACTTTTCACTTCGACAGATGACGTTTGAATACCAACCTCTGAAATCCTTAAAAATTATATATATATATATATATATATATATATATATATATATATATATATATATATATATGAAATATTTCGACAGAGTTCTTCAACACTCAAGGGAGTACAGTGGAGTATCAGATTCCATATCGAATAATATAACTAATGGCTAGATTCTACTGAATTTGCTCATTTGCTCAACATAAGTTTCATGATGATCCAATTCTGAAATATTTGGGGAAGTGAGAATCCGAAAATTTCAATACTGTTCGAATAACCAGAACACTTCTTCTCTATTCTAATATCACAAGTAAGTTTTCGTTCTTGCATCGAAGTCTCAACAGTAGATATTGACATTATTCAACAAGAACACGATTGCTGCATTTGTGAACAAAACATATCATACGGAACAATGAGTAGACTCTTTTCGCAAAATTGTCGTCATTTAGAACATGCAAGAACATTCTTTAGAAATAAGATTGACTGCAAATGAAATATTCAGATTTCACAAAATGAGTTAATCTCAGTTCCGTTATTTCATTCAGATTGATCACTGTGGGTATGACAAATTGAAACATTTAATTTTTTTTGTAATTCAAATAGAAATTGCTGATATACGAAGCGGAACTTCTCTTGTCAGTTTAGTGCACCTACTTGTATTTGATCTGCATTGAGATTCATAAATGTTGAATTGAATTGATTGGTTCATGTAATATTTGCGCTCAATAAATCTTTGAATAAATCACTGAATTAAAGATGATAAATCACTGAAATTTCATCCAAGAAACAATGTTTTTTGAATGAAATATGGCATATGCGCGGGTGAATCGAATATTGAAACGATTTTTTCAAATTCCGTTCATGAAGTAAAGTAATCATGCAGTTTTGTATAAGAAAAGAAAACATTTATTAGAGCAGCGTAGAAAACGCTAGTTGCAGCACAAATTATTTTCCACTAAGACATTTCGGAGAGCTCAGAAATGTAGTAGGGTCATTTTGGACATTTTGGCAATAGCGACATCTCCGCAATGATAAGTACAGACTGTTTGGAAAATGATTAATATTAAGTAGAAGAAACTTACGTTGAAAACCCACACATTTTTCTATATAACAGCCGTTTACATATGTTTCAAGGTTATTGCCTATCGTCAGAACGGCGTAGTTCGTAGTGTATAAAACGTGTACGAAACTGTGTTTCGTGTTTTATATATTAATTTTTTATATATCTCTTCAAGTACTTTCATCTTTAACTTGAACTACGCCGTTCTGACGATAGGCAATAACCTTGAAACATATGTAAACGGCTGTTATATAGAAAAATGTGTAGGTTTTCAACGTAAGTTTCTTTTACTTAATTTTAGTTTGCCTGCATTAAATATAATTCTTAGAATAATTCTTTTATCGTTAAGATTGTCTGGGATTTCCAGAAGCTATAAAAGTCTCACAATAGCCGGACGGTATTTCATTGTCGTCTGCAACGTTGTGTTGACTCTTCCCAATATGTTTTGGGTGTATAAAACGTGTACGAAACTGTGTTTCGTGTTTTATATATTAATTTTTTATATATCTCTTCAAGTACTTTCATCTTTAACTTGAACTACGCCGTTCTGACGATAGGCAATAACCTTGAAACATATGTAAACGGCTGTTATATAGAAAAATGTGTAGGTTTTCAACGTAAGTTTCTTTTACTTAATTTTAGTTTGCCTGCATTAAATATAATTCTTAGAATAATTCTTTTATCGTTAAGATTGTCTGGGATTTCCAGAAGCTATAAAAGTCTCACAATAGCCGGACGGTATTTCATTGTCGTCTGCAACGTTGTGTTGACTCTTCCCAATATGTTTTGGGTGTATAAAACGTGTACGAAACTGTGTTTCGTGTTTTATATATCAATTTTTTATATATCTCTTCAAGTACTTTCATCTTTAACTTGAACTACGCCGTTCTGACGATAGGCAATAACCTTGAAGCATATGTAAACGGCTGTTATATAGAAAAATGTGTAGGTTTTCAACGTAAGTTTCTTCTACTTAATTTTAGTTTGCCTGCATTAAATATAATTCTTAGAATAATTCTTTTATCGTTAAAAATGATTAATAGTTGGGATCAGTTGACCGTCGGATCTTCGCTTTCACCACGACTGTCTGGACTCTAAATTTATCATTCTTTTCGACTTATTTGGCTGCAGGAGTAAGAAAGTGAGTCTAGGTTACGTGTATAGGAAACAATCAGATTGCTAAAAGCTTAACCTTCTTCCACAAACTCTGCTGAAAATTACTACTAAGTGTCTCAACGTTTCCTGACCTGATTTGTAGTCAAAAGGCAACATATCTCATTTACGCTTCACAGATTTGTATGTTATTGGTACAGTAATTATCCCAGGTTTCGATGACCTCTTGACAGTTCTAAAATTTGACCTTGAATAGTTCTCTGAAATTTCAATCCGTGAAACGTTTTCCAAAAAAGTACTGATCTCGGTCGAACTGTTCTGAGTTCGGAAATAGTAACGCATATTTTTCACACATTCCATATCCTTCATCAGAAAAACCTGTGCATTGTTGATTACATCGAAAAGCTCTGGAAAACTTCCGTCTGTTTTAGTTCTTTTCGAAATTCGTATTATTACCCCCTGAGAAACGAAATCATGTCCATCATGGTTGAATATGGTGAGTGTTTTTGATGAAATGATTGTGAAGGTCTAGTTCTAATGGCCTTACGTTTACTCATAAGATGCTTGGATTTGATATCTACCAGCTTGTGTGGTTCAGGTAAAATACTCTGCTCGAATAAGTGTCACATTTTGAATTACAGTTCTTCACGTGGAACATTTTTGACCTTGTGTGGAACGGTAACCGCTGCTTGAACGGAACGTCAAGTCTAATGAATATTCAGTGTAGTCATGGGACCATTGCTACACATTGATTTCTGTGGTGTTCTAATGAAATGTCCACGAAGCCTCACGTACTCGCCATAATGTTGTCATCAGTAGGAATCTTGTACGATAGGGAGAGCTTATACGTCTTTTCTTCGATAAAGGCAGCTCACGTGAATTTCCACGAAGTGTTGTATTCTCCTCATCCGGATATAGAACCTGTGGGCGTTTTGAAAGATATCGATTCTTGATTGATTGATTGAATACTGACTGATGATTCATAATAATGATGAAACAATTGTATCCGATCATCATTCAACAAGATCGATGGGTTTTTTCGAAACGCACTTAATATTCACTCTCGAAAGTGATAGGTTCGCTCTCATTCACAAAATTTGTGTAGAAAGCTCCCTGAGAGTTTCATTTGAAATATTTCGATATTCCGATGAAGAGTCTCAGTATTTACTATATATATATATATATATTTATATATATATATATATATATATATATATATATATATATATATATATATATATATATATATATATATATATATATACATATATATATACATATATATATATATATATATACGTTTTTCAGAGGTATAGAAATTCAAATTGCAATAAAACAACGATGGATCATTCGATTGACAAGAATTTTTTTCATTCGAAAGATAATCTTGTGGCATTACATTTCAAATATGATTTTTGGCATATGACAGCCACGGCTGGCTTGGATGTAGTCCAATCTGGACGTCCAATTTTCGATGACTTTTTCCAACATTTGTGGCCGTATATCGGCAAAATTGTATCTCAAATGGTCAAGCGTTTATGGATTATCCGTATAGTGGAATGGCTTCACATAGCCCCACAGAAAGTATTCTAGCGGTGTTAAATCACAAGATCTTGGAGGCCAATTCACAGGTCCAAAACGTCAAATTAGGCGATCACCAAACGTGTCTTTCAATAAATCAATTGTGACACGAACTGTGTGACATGTTGCGCTGTCTTGTTGAAACCACAGCTCCTGGACATCATGGTTGTTCAATTCAGGAATGGAAAAGTTAGTATTCATGGCTCTATACCGATCATCATTTACTGTAACGTTCTGTCCATCATCGTTTTTGAATAAGTACGGACCAATGATTCCACCAGCCCATAAAGCGCACCAAACAGTCAGTTTTTCTGGATGAAACGGTGTTTTGACATACACTTGAGGATTATCTTCACTCCAAATGTGGCATTTTTTTTTTGTTGACGTAGCCATTCAACCAGAAGTGCGCTTCATCGCTAAACAAAATTCGCTTATGAAAATCGGGAACAACGGCAATCTCGTTTTGGGCTCATTTGACGAATCTACGCCCTGCTTGATGATCGTGAGTCTTTTTATGATGAATTGCCAAACCAAACTGAGAATAAATCACTTCTCAGCTAATAAATCGGTCGCCATCTTCAACAGTAATACCAACTCAAAGTTCTATACCTCTAAAAAAAACCCTTTATATATATATATATATATATATATATATATATATATATATATATATATATATATATATATATATATATATATATAGTTATCTCAAAGTGAAAGAATTCTTCAAACGCCATATGATAAATAAACTCTCAATGAAAAATTGAAATTTAAACTGCCTTAATCATAGAGTTGTTGAGTTAGGAACTTGAATAATTAATTCAGCTGTGGTTACATCTTCTGATTTTCCAAGAACCTCCAATTTCCATAATGAAATTGCGAATAATTATCTGAAGAATTCCCTGATTGGATTCTTAGATCGAGTTGTGTTACGAATTTTGCAATATTGAATCGAGAAAGGATTTTCCCTGAGTGAAAGTAAACCAAACGGATCCCAATTTTTTCCTCTGAGTAATAAATGATATTTCCCGGAATTTCTATTCGGCTGACCAGCTCAAGAAGTGACGCTCGAAGAAAAGATATCAATTTCATTTTTCTTTTTTTCTTTGTTCAATGCACATTCCTCTCAATTATGATGTAATGAATGAAATAAAGAAATAATTAATTATATTACATACCAAAATAAACTCATCGAGAGATTTTCTAAGTTGCCTTGAATAGTACAATGAAATATTTCCTTCTGAACTAAGTTATATATTGTTTAACGAAACTATATCAATATTGTACGACAATTTCGACGATATTATTTCGAAATATCTAAGAAAAATTAACAACACTAGTAAAATATATATCAAAAAAGAAACAAAAATAATACGTCATATAATATATCAAAAGCCTATTTAAGAACGAATATTCAAAAATAATTCTAATTCATAAAGCAGCTGACTATAGAATTATGTTTAATGTAATGTCCCTATGCGGTGTTCGTAGGAGATTATTGATGAAAATATTATATCGAAGCTAATTATCGCTTCGACAGTTTTAATTTGATTTGAACAACTTTACATGAAAAGAGGTCAAAAAATCAAGTCTGCAATAATCCTTAAATAATATTCAAATTAATTCATGATAAAATAGTTTGCATATCTTTTTTATTTATTCATTCATTTGAAATCATGTCCCAGAGTAATTTAGTCCAGTATAAACACACAACTGGATCAAACTGTGACTACCATAAGACAACCAAACTGACATACCATATGTTTGTTGTGGGGAACCTAGTAATTTGCAGAAAATATGAAGTCCTCAACCAAACGATATAGTTTTGTTAGAAAATAAAAATAAGAAATAAGAAATAAAATATATTAAGAGAGAATATGTGTGGGATAAAAACTTTTTTTCAGAGGAACTTCAACAATCAAAATAACCACAAAAACTATGAATATTTTGGCTGTTGTCTAGCAAAATCTTCAGACGTTTCGCCTACCACTCCAGAAAGCATCTTCAGTGGAAAGCTACTCAGTGCTACGACACCGTTTCTCTAGGTAAATTATTTCAGGAGGTTCAGGATGATTTGGGAGCATAGTGTTGACTCTGTGAGCTCTAGCAAAAATACACTACACTCACAGTTTTAAATTGTTACATCCGTTACTGATTCATAGTTTATCTCGGAGAAATAGTTCAACATTCAAGTAATTATGAAGAAGAATTCAATACATTTGCTGCTGAAACTTTGAACATCCGTTCACTTATTTCCGTTTATATTTATAACAAAAACTCGCTGTTTTTGTTATAAGTATAAAAAACTGCTCCATAGCAGAACAGTGAATAACAAAATCATGGAATATTCATTAAAGCAATGGGATTTTGTTCGGGAAGATATGAGGCATACATATTCTGAGCTTTTGAACTAAAATACCTACATATTCACTCGGTTTTGTTCTTCCATAAGATCATCGTTGAAAATAAACCAGCATACCTTCATAGAAAAATAGTGTTTAGAACTCACGTGCATAATATTAATATAAGGACAAAGGGTTTAATTACACCACCAATTCATAAGACATCTATCTTTGAGAGAAGCTTTACTTTCAATATAGCAAGAACATATAATGCCCTCCCTTTGTCTTTTAAATCATTGAATATCAAGCAATTTAGAGCTCGTATGTTTGAATACTATTACTCTAGATATAATACATAATTCTCAGAAAAAGAAACGTTTTTACCCTTTACTGTATTACTGTGGTTCTATGGGAATGTGACTGAGTGATTTCATTATCTTCATAATCTTTCGATTTATACATTACTATTATTGTTTTTTTTTCTTTTCTCTGGCCTTTCTTTATTATTTATTCTTTAATTTTTCTTTAATTCTTTAATTTTTAATTTTATTTGAATTTATCTATATGTTTTTCATTTCATTCATAAAATTGAGCATGTAACGCCGAAATATATTTGAAAATCACGAAAACATGTACGGGTTAAATGGAGCAGGATGGAATAGCCTAGGTGATTCCATCACTGGATTTCACCCTTTTCCACATGCATCTCATTTATCTCAATGGCACTCCAAATAAGAAATAATGTATAAGCTAGAAATGATGTGGAAATAAAGACATTATTATTATTATTATATTGAACAGTATGACCTGCTGATTCAGACATTGTTTGATTTTTACTTGTTCCTGAATATAATAGTAATAGTAAAATAGTAGAATAAAATAACTATTCTACTCTCTACAAGAATTTCACAAAGATTATCATATTTTTGTAATGTAACGTTTCTCAGAGAGTAATTGCGTACATACTCGTATATTTCAACCAAATCTTCATAACCACACATAGAACTAACATCTTCAAGTTCAAGTACCGTATGGGGTTTCTGAACTTTTTCCAAACCAAAAGTGGTGGTATAATCTGCCACTCTCGGTTTCAATATAGTCTCAGACGCCTTCCTTGACACAATTCACTTTCAGTTCGACAGCACTCGTGTCCAAGTCGAAGAAGTACGACCTACATATAGAGTCTCTTGAAATAAGAACTTCCATTATCTGCTATCACATTCGCTCAAGACGTTCACCGAAAACGACTGTGTGAGTTTATATTTTTTTTCTATGGTTTGGTAGTCAATTATTTCGGCGCCATTTTTGAATTTGTGGTCTGTGTGAAAGGTGACTTGTGACATAAGTATTGTACTCCAAAGGGGTTTGTAAAAGTTGGAGCTAGTTATTTGATTCCTTTCCTATCTAACCTGTTTCAGACGAATTTAAATTGTAGAACTTTCCATATGTTAACTTCAAATTTTCGTTTAACAAACAATTTGATTATGTAATTTTACTAATGTGTGACCTGATTTTATCATTTTGAATGTAACTGGTAGAGTATGAGTAGAACCAGTTTATGTGATTAAGTGAGAGAAATTATAGCCAATACTTCATTTTAGAAAGTACAAGAGATTTCTTCAACTAACATAATAGTACCATATCAATGGCTTTATAGCACCTAATTCTTTTTTATCGAATTTATTAATATAATGAATGGATACGTTTAATTGTTGTGATATAAGCATAATATAACGAAAAATTCATACAAAAGGCTATTGAACTTAGATCCTTCAGCTTTATAATATTAATTTCATTAACAACAGCAGAAATGGTTAGATAAGTGGGAAGAAATGATCTCCATAATAATGAAAAGTTGATTTGAAAAAAGTAATATTTTCATAAAAATAATCGATGGAAAGTGAATAGCAACCAAAAACATCTCCGATATAAATCACATGTCAACACAATTGATACGGTTACTCCAATTTTGATGATGTGCAGATGATCATGCATCATTTTTTTCAATGCGATAACCTGCAAAAAGTTATGTCATCTCGGAAACTACGTCATTTTCAAGATCAACAGTCAACAAAATACAATATGTGATTATATATATATATATATATATATATATATATATATATATATATATATATATATATATATATATATATATATATATATATATGGGTTGTAAAAAAGGAGAAATAAACAGCACTTTATATTTGTTTTTTGTTTGAAGGTTATCGAAGGAACAAACGTGACTATGAAACAAACATAATTAATTAACAATCGAAGAACAAGCTTGCATTTCTAGTTTTCGCATGAACTCCTCGGATTGGGACATTTGATTTCAGTTTATCAAATGGAGGGACTTCAATCCTTCAGAATTTTGAGCCGTTTAAGCAGTTTGGGTTGGCAGTTTGTCAAATTATATTATAATAAATGTTACAATTCGGATTCAAAATAGCTCAATGATTTTCTTCGTAATAAATATCAAAATTGTTCAGTTCTGTAATATTGAGCAATATAATAATTGCATGAATTACTAAAATTTGTGTTAATAATTGTCTTACAATGTCAAGGTTATTGCATACATTGCAAGGAGGTTAATTAGGAATTTAGATCTCATCAAAATATGAAATTAATAAGTGTCATTCTAATGGAAACTCATCCATGTTTTTTATTCTACTGATGATGCTGTTAGGTGCATATAGTTCGATATTTTTATTCCATCGATTAAACCTATTTCACATGTGAAGAAAATTAAATTTCTTCATCTAAAGGAGTCGATTTCATGATATGTTTTAAACTAGCTCGGGTGATAGTTTGATAATTATTATATGTTCTGCATGACCTTTTTCTTCATAAAATTATTGCATTCAATATGTAATATCAACTTGAATTATTTTGCACTCTGACTTGATATTATGAAACAAGAAATTTCATCAGTATATCACCATCGGTACAAAAAAATTTGATGAAGAAATGAAATTAGATGGTTACAATTCCTTCCTTAATTTCATAATAATTGATTTTACGTTTAATGTAGCTTATCTTTGAGAAATGTCCTCCGTTGAGTGAGTGTTCAGAAGCAGATGCAACATTTTTTTGGAAAGTAGGTTAAAATAATTGCCAAATTTTTAGGAAACTTAAACAGATCTCGAATTTATGAAATATGAAACCTAGTGACCCTGACGTGTTTTACGACTTCATCCTCAAATATAACGTATATTCATTACATAATAGAAGGAATAAACTTCTGAGTTAAAATTGAAATCAAATGGAATAAACTTTCCTCCCTTGCTCGAAAATAACGTATTCACAGTTTTCACATGCCCATTTTCGAAAATGAATTATTTATCAGTTTCAATCAAATTCAGTGGTTTAATTTATGCTTTATATAAAAATTCAACATTCGTAACGCTTTTCACGAATTTTCTCAAATGACGTGTACAAACTGCCATCATTTCAGTTTGTATACATCCTTTAACTACATTGTTACCGAAAAGCCTTCGGATTTTACAATGTTAACATTATTGAAAATCACACCATCGATTTTTATTCAAATTTTGCTAACTTCCAACGAATATATGCCATATCCATACAAAATTAATATTGAGTTATGCAAAATATGTTATATTTTCCTTAATAATTTTAAAATTTCAAATATTTAACATTTTTTATCATTACAAGACCAATAGCACATGCATAGTTCAAACAACAAACCATTTCTTACACATTTTCTATGAAACAAAGTAAACTTCAAATATATACAACAAATAGTGTATATTGTTAGTACCTATGTATGTACTTCTATAAAATAAGATGCAACTTACAATACACGTCAAACCATCAAGTGTACACGACTTTCTTCGCTTTCCTGATACATTGGTTGTATAACCATACTGTAATCATTTAAATAACGGGTGTCTTTTTTAGAGGTATAGAACTTTAAGTTAGCATTACTGTTGAAGGTGGCGACCGATTTAACAGCTGAGAAGTGATTTATTCTCAGTTTGGCTTGGAAATTCATCATGAATTCATCACGCGTAAGTATACGCGTGCACAACACTTGCAAATAGTGCAATTTTATTTCGAAAATAATGGTTCTGTGCGGAATACGTATCGAGCGAATTTTGTTCAGCGATGAAGCGCACTTCTGGTTGAATGGCTACGTCAACAAACAAAACTGCCGCACTTGGAGTGAATATAATCCTCAAGTGTATGTCAAAACACCGTTACATCCAGAAACACTGACTGTTTGGTGCGCTTTATGGGCTAGTGGAATCATTGGTCCGTACTTCTTCAAAAACGATGATGGCCAGAACGTTACAGTCAATGGTGATCGGTCTAGAGCCATGATTACTAACTTTTTCATTACTGAATTGAGCAACCATGATGTCCAGGAGCTGTGGTTTCAACAAGACGGCGCAACATGTCACACAGCTCGTGCCACAATCGATTTATTGAAGGACACGTTTGGTAACCACCTAATTTCACGTTTTGGACTAGATTACTTTCTGTAAGGCTATGTAAAGTCATTGGTCTATGCGGATAAGCCGCAAACGCCTGACCATTTGGAAGACAATATTCGCCGTATTATTGCCGATATACGGCCAGAAATGTTGGAAAAAGTCATCGAAAATTGGACGTCCAGATTGGACTACATCCGAGCCAGCCGTGGCGGTCATATGCCAGAAATCATATTCAAAATGTACTGCCACAAGATTATCTTTCGATTAAAAACAAATTCTTGTCAATCGAATGACCCATCGCTGCTTTATTGCAATTTAAAGTTCTATACCTCTAAAAAAAAACACCCTTTACTTGCTGAAAAAAGTGACATTTGTCACTTTTGTGAGAAATGTATATAAATAATATCTATATATATATATATATATATATATATATATATATATATATATATATATATATATATATATATATATATATATATATATATATATATATATATATTTCAATGTTTAATTGGGATTTCAGTCCATTACAGGAAAATAAGTTACCTCTTTAGTATTTACCAAGCTTTGGAAAATGTTTATTTTCTTCTTTGGTAATAAAAGTGTACAATATTACAGTTTATATAACAAGACACTATTAAAAATTTTTCTCACAATTACTGTGAAGTTAGTCCGAAAGTACATTTGTTTCTCGAGTTTCAAAAATAAGTACGATTATTCCCAAAGGATTGGGTTCGAATATTATTGCATTTTACGTGTTTAGTTGATGAAAGCAAGGACACTGACTATATTTCCCGTTGACCGTATTTAGCAGTTGCTTCCGTAATACTAAACACGTAAAATGTGATAACATTAGAACCCAATGCCTTTGGAAATACTCATAGTTACTTTTGAAATTCAAGAAACAAATATAATTTCGGACTAACTTCACAATAATTGTAAGAAAAATTTTCAATAGTGCCTTGTTATATTCACAGTCAATAATGTACAATTTTAGCCCCGAAGAAAACGTAAACATTTTCTAAAGCTTGGAAAATACTAAAGAGGTAACTTATTTTCCTGTCCTGGACTGCAATCCCAATTAAACACTGAAAATACATATGTACAGTCGTGAAACATTCAACTATATCTATATATACATATATATATATGAGAGTGTAAAGAATTAATGTGTGTCAACTATGAAACCCAAAAAAGATCACATATTGATCTGATTCGATAAAATCCACTAATTAGATTGTAAATGATCACATAATAGCCAAGGCACGTGTGCTATATAACCGTAAGAGAAAAAATAAGTAATTCATAGCAAAAACTATTTCTAACCATAAGTGAAAGGAAATTCGATTTTAAATTCAATTAAATGTAGTTGTTTTCACTAATTACTCCTTTAATGGGAAAATGAAACAATACTCATTCAGAACTTCCGTATCCATTAAACAACGAAATTAAACAAGAAGATAAATGTGTTTTCAGAATTTCCAAAATACTTCTGCTCTTTAATTCGTTGATATTTTCAAATTGATCTTCTTCTTCTTGTGCCTCAACCTCAGTGAACGTTGTCATCACTACGGCTCATATGATTTCATTTGCTTAGCCCGAAATAGAGCTATATATGTCATATCTGTCGACTGTCTCAAATTTCGCAGCTACGATATTCGTCTTCTTCCAGCACCTCTTTTTCCGTTAAGCTTGCCCTGCATAATAAGCGGGAGAAGGCTTTATTTCTGCTTTTGCATAACATGATCGAAGTAAGAAAGTTCGCATTTTTTCATGACGTTTAAAAACTCATCCTCTTTTCTCACACGCTGCAGAACAGCATCGTTGGTTACGTGGTATCTCCATGGTATTAAAAGGTGTTTTTTTTAGAGGTATAGAACTTTGAATTGCAAAAAAACAACGATGGATCATTCGATTGACAAGAATTTTTTTTATTCCGAAGATAATTGTGGCATTATATTTTTTTGATTTCTGGCAAAGTCCACGGCTGACTCGGATTTCGATGACTTTCGATGACTTTCACCAACATTTGTGGCCGTATATCGGCAATAACACGGCGAATATTGTTATTCCAAATGGTCAAGCGTTTGTGGCTTATCCGCATAGATCAATGACTTTACATAGCCCCACAGAAAGTAGTCTAGCGGTGTTAAATCACAAGATCCTGGAGGCAATTCAAAGATCCAAAACGTGAAATTAGGCGGTCACCATACGTGTCTTTCAATAAATTGATTGTGGCACGAGCTATGTGACATGTTGCGCCGTTTTGTTGAAACCATAGCTCCTGGAAATCATGGTTGTTCAATTCAGGAATGAAAAAGTTAGTTATCATGGCTCTTTACCGATCACCATTGACTGTAACGTTCTGGCCACACCATCGTTTTTGAAGAAGTACGGACCAATGATTCCATCAGCCCATTTAAGTTGGTGCGCTTTAAAAACAGTCAGTTTTTCTGGATGTAACGGTATTTTGACATACACCTGAGTATTATCTTCACACCAAATGCGGCAGTTTTGTTTGTTAATGTAGCCATTCAACCAGAAGTGCGCTTCATCAGTAAACAAAATTCGCTTATGAAAATCGGTAACAACGGCAATCTCGTTTTGGGCCCATTCAACGAATCTACGCCTTGCTTATTGGCGTGAGTCTATTCATGATGAATTACCAAACCAAACTGAGCATAAATCACTTCTCAGCTGTTAAATCGGTCGCCATCTTCAACAGTAATGCCAACTTAAAGTTCTATACCTGTAAAAAAAAACACCGGTTATAAGCATATCTATAGTACCACATCTCGAATGCTCCCAGAAGTTTACATGCAGCGTCGCTCATAGTCCAAACCACCACTCCATATATTAGTATTGAGAAAACGAGTCATCCAAAAACTCTGACTCCGAGGTTCAAGCATGTATTTAAATGGCACACCAAGCTTCTCATGCTATTAGAAGCAGTCTAACTCTTTTTATTTTGGATCTTAATTTGAATTATTTGTTGCCATTTGTTGTTGAGAAATATACGTAGGTAGTTTATCGATGTAACCGTTTCCAGATGGGATTTATTTGCGTAAAACTAGCCATCAATAAATTGTTTGCTCATTTTCACAACTTTTGTTTTATTCGTGTTAGAAGTTTTAACTTCTGGTACTTTTTCTGTTAGTCTCTGAAGTTTTTCAACTGTGTTTGCAATTAGGAGATTGACATAATCATTCAAATTCATATCAAAATGATTTGATACCTATTGAAATCATTGTATGCCAGAAAATCGTAACAGCGATGCAGGATAAATAATGGACTTATGTATTTGATATATATTATCTTGGAAAAAATCATTTTGAATATTCAAAGGCTGAATCAACCCTGATAATATAGCGATCTAATAATATAGGATCTCTGACAGTCCGTCTTCATCAATAGACATTTATGCATTTTCAAGAAGTAAGTAGTACATTATTTGCGGGTGTCTGTGGTTTATTCATGAGAACACCCGACTATAGTGCGGTAGGATTCGGGTTCGAGCCCCGATGAAGGAAAGGCATGGATGTATATAAGCATTCCTATGTTCATCATGGTTTAATTTTGATAACTCTTGGCTAATGTACATTGACGGTGGTCGTTCTGACCGGAGTTGAACTGTAGCTACTACTACGTTATAATGAAGATATGAATTATTATCGAAAAATTCCTTTTTTGTTAATTACAAACTGCTTTCCATGCAAATAGACAAAACCGTGTTCAAAAATCTTTCGACTTTTCCAAAAAATATAATTGAAGTTGTCTTCTACAAAATACGAAAAAGAGCATTGAAAGAAGATGAGCTTCAATAATATATATAATCGTACATCTAATGAATTAATTTAATATTTCTCATATATTTCTAGAAAAATGAGGCAGACCACATGGACACTAGTGTTGGCTCTAGGATGCTTATTCATTTCAACCAGTTTCACAGAAGCCAAATCCATAAATAAAAGACAAGCTGATCAAAACTCAATTGATCCTACAAAACAGGTACGTACTTTTTCAATTATACATCAAAAATGGCTGATAACAACTGGCTATCTATAGAGAAATTTCGGTACTATTGATGTTATTGAAGTATGTTCAACTTTAGAGTCATAACTAGAAATCGAAAAGAGGAGACTAATTTGTTTTCTAATTACTATGATGAATAAAATCGAATGAATGTTTTTATAGGTTCACATCAATTCAAGCTTTTGACAGAGTTGAAGAAGATTTTGAAAACTTGAAGATTCTTGTTTTGTAAAGATAATATAACATTTTGATTGATTGCTTCTTACTCAGAATTATCATGCAAAATCAAGTTTTGTGTTTTGATCTTACACAGCTATACATGTAGTATCAAGAGATCGAAATACTTATTCCATAAATGTGGCCCGGAGTATACTCCAAAAAATTTAGAAAACACAAACAGAAGGGAAATTTAGAACTGAGGATACATCTGAAAATTCTCAATGCGTCTGATAAGATATCTTTCAACAAATTTGAATACACACTTCTATTAAAATGACCTTTCAATGGACCCATATTGACCGAATAATCATTCGGGTTGATTGATTTAATACCATTAATATCGATTAAATATCATGCCAAGTTCTTCCAAATGCTGGATGTTGTATTCAAGAACAAAAACGAAAACTTAAGTTGAGCTATGATAAGAGCAAAAGAGAAGTTGAACTAGTACTTTTGAAATTACACTCATCTTTAATGATAACTTCAATGAAATTGTGTATTTTCAGAATACTATAATATCGTATAAGCTTATAATGATTTGCGATTTTCTTCCCATTTTTAAAACACTATCATTCAATTTTTTAAGTTAAATGAATATTTTTCCTCATTGGACGTAATTTATACTCCCACTACTAGCCCCACAGAAATATATTTGCACACTTTATATCAAAGATGAAACCCTTACCTTAATTTTAAGGAAAGAAAATTTGATTTCATTAGTTCCCAACTCAGCAAATTTTATGCATACCTTGCAGAGGAATATTTATGTTTATATAATGAAAAAAATTCCTCTACTTTTCAAAAGCCAATTAAAGTTCAAATATTAGAAAAATGTTGAAAAATTAACTGTTGCCTATAAAAAATGAAAAAAGTTGAAGTGCTCGTGAAAACTACCCATTCTTCATAAAAAGGAAAAGTATTCAAAATCTGTTACTGACAATAATCAATATTATTCTGTCATTGTAAACTGTCAAAATGAGGTTCGTAAAATTGAAATTTCAATTTCAATGGTAAGAAACTCAATTTCTTCGAATTTTATATCGGAACAAATTCTATTACTTGATAGTTGTAGTCTTTTATGCATTTTAGGAAGTCATTTCTCCTTCTGAATATTCGAATAGTAATGTTCTTATCGCAGTTTCTTGAATTGATGCACATTTATTATCGAATTTATTATAAAACTTGATGTAACCAAAAGGTTGGCGCTTGTATATTATATTAGCATCTTATACATCGCATGAAAGTTTTATTGAGTAGAAAGCAAAACTTGTTCAGTGAAATTCCCGAGAGGAAGAGTCAAACACTTTTACTTTCATTCGATTGTAAACGATTGTGATGCACTTGCCAAGATTTTAAATATTCTTAGGGCGTGTTGATGCCTTAACCACCTAAAGCCGCAATAACCCGACAAAAAACTAATTGAAAAAGAGTGCTGACAGCATGTCAATTCCTATCACATGAAAATTTCGAAGATATATCCCATCAAAAGCACCGAAATATCGTTGAAATAAGTAGTTGAATGTTTTTCAATTTGAAAATATGATGTGAAGTTCGTAGTAATTTGACAATACCATGTTGTATTCATGTCTAATTTATGTCATAGGTAATCTAATGGCGTAGATTATAGTCTGAATGAACTTTCTGTGATATTCAGTTAGTAATATAATGTGCATGTGCTTTGAAATTTAAATATTCACTAATCACAACTCTCAGATAATTCATCTTACCCTGTGTAAGAGTTATGTCTTCTTGAATATTTTTTCCAATACCATTTAAATTTTCATTTCCTAATTAATATTCACTACCTAGCAATGTTGTTAGTTATTATTGTACAAAGAGCGGAGGTCAGAGGTTTATTTAGGTCCTATGCACCTGCAGTTCAATGCAGTAAGCCCAAGAACACAGTGGGAATCGAATCCACAGCATCAGTGAGCCGAAAACGTTCTTGGGATATTATACCGTTCGGCTATTATACTTCTTCCTACTTTTGTGTATCTTTCTAATTTGCGTATCCATCTATAGAATGTTCAATGAATTAATATATTCAATTCATGAGACATTTAGTGAAAGATACTTTGTTATTTCGAAAATATTATAATAGCAATTTTCTATGTTGTCATTATACGTATATTACCAAGAAAATTCATAGATTTATTGCGTATTCATCTTGAAATGTATATCATCATCGTATAGCGCTACAACCCTGGGTGGGTCTTAGCTGATTGTACAACCTTTTTCCAAAAGACCCTGTCTTCCATCAACCTGTAATCAAAAGGGATGTCCATTTTTCGGAGGTCTGATCTTATGTTGTCCCTCCAACGCATTCTGGGGCGTCCCAGTGGTCTTTTGCCTGTCAGTAGCGATCGTAGTGTATTTTTGAATAGATTTTGATCCGGATTTCAGGCACAACGGCTTTTACACTCCCACAGAGTATTTTCCACTTATCACACATATTATATATGATAGACATCGACTCCTGTGGTAACACTTTCCGAATTATCATGTCCGTGGCGGCGTTGCCAGGTGACAGTCCCCAATGTTTCTGACATGACAGCCATTGCTCTGGCAAGTAGCACCGATTTCTGAAATTCCTTATAAAAATGTTCGTCGAGACATAGTTCTCTTATTGGATTGAAACAGTCTAAACGATGTTCGTGTTACCACTCCCGTTTCGAGTTCTCTATATTAAGAGATTTTATGGGCAATCTTTTTAACGAGGAGGTTTGCATTTGAAATGCCCACCTCGTTGAAGGTAGTTTTCCTGGCTTTCTTGTCAACCACCACAAGGTCATGCCTATTCTGAGAAACGAGATATGTCACGAAAAAGTGCGCTCCCAGTTGAGTCTGAACAGGTTATTCTCTAAATTGTCTGCGAGATGTAGTTGTAGTAAGGCACCTTCTACTTCTGTAAGAGATGTAATTTTGATGATAGTTCTTGATGCACAATCTTTGCTAAAGCGTCATGTCCTCCTTGGTATTCCGTAGGTGCACATGTTTCCCATGAACCTTTACGTTAGGTCTTTTTCTCGACCTATCCAAGGCCTTTGATCTTATAGATCATAATCTACTTCTACAGTTTCTAGAAGCATCCTGTATAAGAGATAAGCAGCTGGATCTATTTTCCAGTTTTCAAGTTACCTCAGTAACCGGAAACAGAGAGTGGTTTTGTTAAAGGATGGTATAACTTATGTATCACATGATAATGTCATCATGAAGGGAGTTCCACAGGGTAGTATCCTTGGACACCTTCTGTTTGTAATTTTCATTAATTCTCTGCCCGGTAGTTGTTGTGGTATGGAATCTAACGCAATTATGTACGCAGACGATACCAATCTTCTCATTAATTCTAAGAATATTAACTCCGTATTGTCCTCAGCGATGTCTGTAATAAAAGAACTTTCAAGTTGGTGTCTCCACAACAAACTGATAGTGAATTTTTCGAAAACAGAGAGTATTTTTTTCTGTTCTGACAGCTTCATCCTAAATATGTTGGTGATCCGGAAAACCAAATTCCGGTAAAGGATGATATGAGTTTTCTGGGTATTAGTTTAGATAAACATCTGAAATGGGATATACATATTTTGAAACTTAGAAAGAAACTTAACTCAGTCTCTCACACCTTTTTTATGCTTAGGGAGCAGATTGATTCACGTATCCTGAAGATTATTTACTATGCTAATTATAAGTCGATCTTATCGTATGAAATACAATTTTGGGGAAGATTTATTCATCTAGGTAGTATATTTATATCCCAGTAATGGACCTTGAGAACATTACTGCGACTCGATTATAGACAGTCTTGCCGGGATCATTTCAGGAAGCACAAGATTTTCACGGTATATTTGCTCTATATTTGCAAATTACTTGTTTTCTTTCACAAGAATCAGCATTACTTTGAGGAATATAAGAATACTAATAGAACCAGATAATTAATTCCATATTTTCTTGCGATGCATTCATCTTCTCTTCGCGAGAGAGGTACAGAGTACATGTCAATCAAGCTCTTTAATGGTTTGCTCAGACGACTGCAGGATATTTCGGGTCATAAACGTTTTAAGAAAGAGGTTCAGTCACTTATAATGACGTGTGAACCGTACACGGTACAGAAGTTCAGGGCTTATTGCCTCAGATAAATTCTGTTTGTATTTTATGACTTATATCATTTTTATTTGTACAATTAATTGTGTAGATAATTTGTGAGATTAATAAATCTATTCTATTCTATTCTATTCTAATCCTGTGCTAGATTTTCTCTAATGTTTGGCATCCGTATCGGTACACGTAGTCCATCACTGATGGGACTTCAACTGTGTATTTCAGGTGAATAAAAGTTGAAATAACCGGGTATAAACCAAGATTGTGCCTTCTGTTTCAGGAAGTATTATATCAGTAGTTCAATGTTTCTTTGTGGACATTTTCCTTCACGGTCTCATTAATGGACCTAAAATGTATGGGTTTTTTCTCCAACTCCAAAGCGTTTCGTTATTTGATGAACCTGACCTTCGCTCAGTTTCCGAGGAGTGGAGTCATCAAATGTCACGGAGATTCACTATTTGCTGCTCAACCAAGTTACGGACAACTGACAGTCACTACCAGTCATGTTTTCGTAAATGAGCTTTTCGACTGGTTTAAACGTCGTTAGCAGTTTTCTGATCACTTTCTTAATACTTCACTATCATTAATAATATTGTAATTATCAGTAAAATATCAGAGCGAGAAGAAATATTGATGTGGTAACTCAATTTCACGAACCATGCTGAGCTCTCTGTTCTCAAAAAGGCTCAAAGAATATTTCGTGTTTTCAGGTGGCAGAAATTGAAGATGAACAGGACAGAGAGAAGAGGAGCCAGAACCATCCCATAGATCCAAAGTGGGGTGTCAAAAATGCAGTTATAGGTTTCGTCTTCAACGTAAGTAAAGTCGATATTGCCGACCAAAGTTTAATTCAAAAGTTGAGTTCATTGCCGAGACTCATAATTCCTTATCAAAATAAAATAACACTTCAAGTGAAAAAGTAGTGGTTCAACGCTAAGAATATCTTTTATGAAATAGCTGAATTATAGTTGAAATAAAATTCACAATATAACATAAAATTTACTTTAGGAACTTCCGGAAACAAGTTGAACTGCTAGTGAGTAGCGTGGTATGATTTTAGAGGAATTATTATATATTTATTTGATACTTTCAGATGACGTTAAGAAAACTGAGAAAATTGAAATTGAATTGTATTTTATAACAAAACTATGGACTGCAAAATGAGCTTTCAGTTTTGCCAAGGGAAAAAATTGCTGAATATTTTAACGATCCCATTACGTGATACTACTTTTCGTTACTGAATTCATAATTAACTCTGAAATCTTTCTGAAAGCCCATCTACATAAAATCTTAATAAGAATGCACTTCAAGATGAATATCGAATGAGAATGATTCAATACTTCTCTGCTGAATTGATTATAATAATAATAATACTTACCTGGTAATTTGATAAACCCTAGCTTCATCCCATAATATAACAATATAAATATGAATACATATATATATATATATATATATATATATCAGCAAGTGATAGTTTGAGGACATTTTGTTCTCTCAACTGCTTGTTTGGGGACATTTCGTGACTTCGAGGACAGTCCCCAAAGTCAAGTGTTCCGGCAAGTGTTAATTTGAGGACAGTGAGTTTGGGGACACGACTGAGACTGTTTGGGGACACTGAATATATTCCGACGATCGATGTTAGTATAGCTGATATTTATAAGATAATGTTTTCATGGGAAAAGCGTTATAATATTTTCAAAATTTCTTGTTCTCGATTTAAAATTTTGGTCTTTTTTTTCATGTAACACATTTTATTCTGGATAATTGCTTCTCGCTGCCAATTATTGAAACTGAAGCAAATTCTTTTGGGACCGGTCGCATATTATGTTAGCACAAGGCGAGTTGGGGAACTACCGAGCGTTATTTACTCGTCCAAATTCTCGTCAAAGCCTAAAATTGTGTCAGTGCGACAGTTGTACCTATTGTACACGAAATGGGACTTAGTTTAGCGAAGGCACGGTAAGTTCGGTACTGCGCAGGTATTACAGGTGTGATAATTTGGTGGAAAGAAGACATTTCTTAGAAAAGCTGTCGATTTGATATTTTGAAATATATTATTATACCTATTCAAAAATTAAGTGGCATATCATTTCCGCGGTTATTTCCATGTGGCAAGCCATTCGAAAATTGGGAGAAATTTTTTTTTAACATACCTATTTTAGGAAACTTGAAATTTTATATGTTATTCTTCATAGTATCAGAAACATATATCTTTGCTGGCAGACCAATCTGCCGGTTGCTTTGACCTGGCACACTGAAAACACTTTTTCAAGCACATATATACCTGTGTGTAGTATGTATAAACGCAGTATACGGAATAAAGGGATTTCCGTTTTCTCTTTATTCTTCCTAATATATTACTGTCGTATTCCTGCTCTTTCGAATATTTTTGACGACAAAAAGAATAAACAAACCTGAAAATAATGTTTTATCTTACTGTTCATGTCATCACTCAATAAACTACATAATATTCTCATTTCACATAACCTATATGAGTTTTTATGTCTTTGTGATAATTTTTTTCTAGATTTTCAACCGAAAAACAGTTTTTTTCCTGCAAATACAACTGCGTGTAGTAGTATATACATAGTATATCTATAGGTTGAAGAGATCTTCATTTTTTCTTTCTTCTTCATTATATACTGCATATTATTTCTCTTTCAATTCTTACTGACGGCAAAATTGACACATAAAGAGGAAAATTAACCTAAAACTAATGTTTCATCTTCAAACGAATTTTAATTCAGTTTATTCATATTGATTCTTGTCATCCCTCAATAAAGTACATAATTACTCATTTCACATAATTTATATGACTTTGCATTTTTTTGAGATGATTTTTTTCTGTTCTTCAATAGAATATTCAATATTATTTTATATACCTTTAGTAAGTAGGTTTTTAGATTCATATTTCCATTGTAACTAATCCGGGAACAATTCTGAACGTCTCATCATTTTATTAAATTTTCATTCCTCATCATTCGTTCAGTTGATTTTTTTTTTCATTTCACGTTCTATGTTCCCAAGAAAGTTGCCCGCTTTCGTTTGCAAGTTTCAAGTGTAGTGAAAAGCAGAAGAGGAAAATACTAGTGTTAATTTCATTGAATTGCTAATTAATTTTTCCATCAATACATGTATCTTTGTTGACCGGTATAATATTGTTATCAGAGCCAGTGACAACGACATATTAATAATTATGATTGCTGATATGTCAAACTTGAAAAATGCTTCATCCCATATTTGGATGGTTACCGCAATCGACAATCATAAATTGACATTACCAAAATCTATTATGAACTGGGTAAAATATTAGCCAGCAGCTTAAAAGTGTGTTTCAGGCATTGACTGTCTCAGACTTCATTCTGCCTTTTTCAGCAAAGGAAAGAAAAGACGTTTAAGCTTATTAAAAAAAAGCGTCGACTCTCAAAAACATTTGCAAGACTAGGTGAAGATTTCAAGTTTAAACGAGGAACTGTTACCAGGTTTGTTTGACGCCGTGCAAGAGTTCACTTGTCAAATGTATAGAGTATATATATTAATATAAAATGTATTATCTAGGCGGCTCAAAAAAAATTTTAAGCGAAAGACTCATAGCATATTATGAAAAACAAAGAGAAAACTAATATATCTCTGTTCGGTATACGACGTATACAGAAACAGGTAAGTATATTCGCTCGAGAAAAAGTGTTTTTTGTTTGAAAATCTAGAAAAATTTATCTCAAATAAATAAAAATTCATATGTTATGAGGACTTATAAAGTACAATATGTACTTTATCGAGTGAGAACATGAATAAATAAAATTTTAATAATTATCAAATTAAACTGAATTATTCGTTTCTGAAGAAATTCGTTTGAAAATGAACATTATTTACAGGTTGTTTTTTTTTTCTTAATTTTGTCAATTCTGCCGTCAAAAAAAAATTTTAAGGTGAAGAATACGACAGTATATCATGAAGAAGAAAGA